>JAOUQW010000004.1:20232431-20247419 GCA_028565825.1 Olivaichthys viedmensis
CGTGATGCAATCATGTCAACATGGACCAGAATCTCAAAGGAATGTTTACAACATCTTATGCTTACCCAGTATTAGTATAGTGTTCCTAATAAAGTGTTCAGTGAGTGTATATCTATCTATCCTAATAATTGTCATGATCTCCCAGTCATGAACCCTCTCTCCCTGGCTGCACGGCACGATTCCTCGAGCTACGTGAAGTACTTCCTTGTTCTGTGTTGTGTATCGTTTGACATGTGCTTTTTGTTCACGTTTTCACATGTGTCTTTGTCTGGTTCACCCCCCCTGTTCTGTCATTGGTTTAGCTCACTGATTGTACTCATTCTGAAGTCTTGTTGTGTCCTATGCTGTCATTACGGAGTGGTATTTCAAGTTTGTCTCATGTTGGTCTCTAGTTTCCCTGGTTTGGTTTTTGTTAATTTCATGTTCCCTTTTGTTTCATTGATTTTCTGGTTCTGACTCTTGCCTGTTATCTCATTCTACAAATATGGATTAGCCTGCTTTACATTTGTCTGCCTGCTCTCTGACCCCTGCGTTGTACCATGACTCTGATTTATGGATTTGCCCAATCAATAAACACATCGATCTTATGCACTTGCATCCTGCCTCTTCCCCTGAGCTCTGCAAGTTACACTAATAAGCTAAACTTACTAGTTGTTTGCAGACAACCCCAAATTACAAAAAATATCATTGTTCTTATTTCTAAGGTTATTATATTGTAAAACTACTGTGTTTCACTTTTCAGTGATGAGCTTTATTCCAAAGTAATTTGTTTGCTACTCAAGGTCAGTAAATGCAGTCATTTACTGACCTTGAGTAGCAAACAAATTACAATTCCTTTTCTGTCTGGTGTTTGTTATTTGGTCCACCCCCAGTACATTGTAGCACATATACATAAAATACTGAATCTTTCTATTGCGTAATAGAAAAAAATATATATATTGGTTGGCTTGTCGCCCACACTAACTTGTGCAGGTCTTTTTGTCATCATTGAGAGTGTATCCCTCCTTACAGTGACAGTTAAAGCTGTTAAGGACACTGACACACTCGTGCTCACAGCTATCATTTCCAAATGAACAGTAGTCAATCACTGGAACAGGTAGAGAAAAACAAATGATTTTGAAAGATGTGCAAAAGTATTACACAATACATTTGTACAAAAGTATTCAAAAATAAATCACTAATTTAATGTATGTTCAGCCTGTCAGGGAACAGAAGCTGTAGTTAAACGTGGCTTCTTTTTGGGAAAATTAAATTTACTTTACAAAGTATATAAACAACCACGAGAAGTGCAATATCAGCAGTCTGAAATGAGTTTGTTCCCAAAATGCAGCAAACGCCAAATTCTCACTTTGTTTTTGTTTTTTATGGAACTGAGCAGTCGTGGGTCACCATATATATTTTGTGACTATAATGATGGCTAAATGCATTGCAAACAATCATTTGTGTTTAAGGGATTAAAAGATGAGTATTTTTGCAAAACGCGATATCTGCCAGGTCCATTTTATAAACAAAATGCTACAGATTTAAATCCCAGTGTGCAAGAGCTTTATTTAGTTAATCTACTGTGCTTTACACCAGCTTCAACAGCAAAAACTTTTAGTTTTAAATGTATGTAGGCTGAAGAGTTACTGTATCGATTTTGAGATTATTGTTTGAGAACGGGCCTAAAAATACAGTGTCAAAGAAGGTCATGCGAGAGAGAAAGTGAAAGTTTGTTTTAATCTTATGGGATTCTGTTGTTTTCTTATGGATATATTGCGTTTTGGAAAAACAATATATATAATATAATATAAATATATTAAAATATAATATAAATATATATTTAATTCAAATATAAAAGAAAGGGAAAATGAAAAGTTTAAGCTAACATCTGGAAAACAACTCCTGATAGACTGGCCCAACTATTTAGATCTGCAGTAGAATTCAGAGAATAGGGACCTACTGGACAGGTTTAGTGGACACTGCAATATTTTGCCCACAATGCAGTCGATTACATGCACATTCACCATTTTCATGGCAAATTTGTTGGAAGGGTAATAACTTTTTTTTTTTTTTTTTTTGCTATCCATCCAGCTGTTGGTGGCTTGTTTGCTAATTAAAATATTTTTTTGTAGGCTAATTTGTAGAGCTGTCCTAATCACAATAAATATACTGTCATTTGGGAATAGGTGGTGTGCATGTATCTGGGTACATCTGCTTTTAACATGCTCAAGCAGTTGCTGTGCTTAAAGCTACAGTTTGTAGGATTTTGGAATTTCACCCTCTCTGGTAGAAAAATGCTATTGCGAGCTACTCGTTACATTTCGTAGCGTGGGTTGTGCTGCGCCCTTCTCTGCCGCGGAGGTTAATCTGAAGGCTGTTAGGGCCACGTAATACACATTCATCAAGAATTTTGGGCTGCGTCCCCAACCGCAATTTGCGCACTAAATAGTATAGACACCAGTGGTGTAATGACATGCTACTTAGTACGGTAGTATGTGGTTTGAGATGAGGCACAAACCAAGGGATATAATTATATATGCCGCTGTTATCAAGGTATCCCAAGTATTACAGAAGTGTTATGAAAATAAAAACTTTATTGTGCACATTAATGTGACTGTCGCAGTTACTGAGTACTAGGTAAAAGAGCAGTTTTTTGTGTTTGTATTCTGAGCTAGTGGTGATCAGAAACTTGATCGACCCTGTGTGTCTGTGCATCACTAACTTGTGCAGGTCCTCTTGTCTTCATTGAGTGTGTAGCCAGTATTGCAGTCACAGTTGAAAGACCCAGGAGAGCTGATACAGATTTGCTCACAGTTATGGTTCTCCTCCGCACACAAATCAATAGCTACACACACACACACACACACACACACACACACACAAGCAATGATATAAATAAACATTACATCAATCTGTTTAAATGATCTAAAAATATATATTTTGGTTTTGATCAGGCACTGTCTCTAGCTGCTGTGTTCTGAAGTACACACCTGTGCAGGTCTTGCCATCATCTTGGAGTGTGTAACCTGGCAGGCAGAGACAGTGAAAGAAGCCGGGAGAGCTCTCGCAGATATGATCACAGCCGTGGTCAGACTCCACACAAAGATCAATTTCTGAAAAACCAAGTCACACTTTAGCACTCAAACATAACCAGTAAAAGTGAATTAGATTCAGAAATAAGCTATCATTTGACCTCACTTTAGCCTATTGGTAAAATGTGGGCCTAATATTAGCTTAGTTAAGGATATGCATACATGAAATTCTGCATTGAAACATTGTACCTATACGTTTTACTTTAAAATCAACCATAATATTGATTGACTTTGTTTGGTATCTCAGCTGCAAATGTAGATCCAAGTAAGCAATAAAAAAATACTGTAATTGTCTAAGTCAGACCTATATAATGTAAAGCAAAAGCTTGCTTTCATATTTATCTCATCCAGACACCACTATCACTACTCCATTAGATTCCAGTGAAACCAGCTAGAGAAAACTATGTTCCCGGTCAAGAGTCTATATTTGTTTATTATGGCTAAGGATGGCAGATGTCATAAAATGGCATATTTACTGCAAAGCTTGTCTTGGAACTGGAGCCCAAACTGGTGAATAAGATCGAAGGTCTCCACTAGGAAGACATGGTCTTCGAAAGGCGGCGATGCCATGGCTCTCAGGGATGTCATGTCAGCTCTGGCTACGCCAACAGCATAGATCTCGATCCCGGACTCTCGAGCAGCTGCGGCCACCTCAGCCACACGATCTTGAGGCCGCCCATCTGTGACAATCACAGCCACGTGAGGCACGTTGGGTCGAGCTCCCTCCTCAGCGGAGAATGCTACATTCATGGCGTATTGGATAGCCAGGCCAGTCATGGTACCCTGTGCCAGCGGAATGATCTCGTTGATGGCCTTGACCATCTTCTGGTGTGTAGTGAGCTGTTTGAGGGAAAATACGTTCTGCACTTGGCTGGAGTACTGAACAACGCCCACACGGGTGGCATTGAGCCCGATGTTCATCTCGTGGATAATGTCGATCATAAACTTGCGCATCGTCTCAAACTCGTGCGGCCGAACACTGCGCGAACCGTCAATTATGAAGACGAGGTCAACCGGGCCAGATTTACAACCAGCTGTGCAGCCAGGAAAATGTGATTAGTGAGGTACATAGAGAGACAGAAAGACAAGTACAGCATATTTACACAAACACAATGAATGATGAGGCAGAAATATAGGAAGTAGTAAACACTGAAGACCTAGTCAAACCTGCACACAATAACTGCCAGGTCATTCACGTTTTTGAGTTCAGCCCTCGAGTAATTTTCACTAGACAAAATGTTGGCATATTTGAAGTTTCAGTGTGGAAAATAAATCTTCAAAGAAACCCATTATAAATGTCATTTCAGCAGTATGTGAAGATAATATTCAGTAGCCCAACAGCTCCAGTCAAGCTGGACCCAGATTTCTGTAAAGTTGTTTGTCAATGTGACAATATATATTGTAAAAATTCCTATACAATTAAATAAATTACATTAAAGCTGTGTGTTTTGATGTCACTGTGTTTAGAATGACCTGCTTTGGGCCTCGCTTCCATGATGCTTGCTGAAACCAGCAGCACACCGACACACACAAAGAAACGTCTCATTCTGGACACTTGATGCTCAGGCTTGCTGTGTAATCAATCTGGCCTTGTGTCTGTAAGAGAGCAAGAGAAAGAAAGTAAGAGTAAGGTCAAAGCACAATGCCTATATTTTAGGGACAGCTGCTCATTCCAACTTGGTCTTGCCATAAAGTTACAATGGTAAACAGATGGCCTGTAGCAGCACATAGATGTTCCAACCAGATGTTGTTAACACAGAGAAATTATTCAACTCATGAATTGCTTACATGTCAGCAGGCTGCTAGTTCAAACACAGTGCAAGGTAATTACAGGAAAATAACAATGTCTAGGAAGTTAAGGCATGCTGCCAGTAATACGAGACTTCGTAAAAGGGTTCTTTCTTCAGAGGGTCTGGGAAGGGTTATCATTGTTTGTGCAAGCAGTCTAAAAACAGTGGTGGGTGTAAGAGGTTGGCATGGACCTCTTTGTAGGACTAGCATCTAGGACACTCCTGCCAAGACTTAAAAGGCTAAAGCAGAGCTGTGATTATACACCTCATCATCAGATAACTCGAATTAGAAGTGGGAATGTAAGTGTGAAATGCACTTTTAAACTCGTCAAACATTCTACATCAGTCATTTGCAATCTTTGTCTTTGGGACCCTCTGCTGTGTCCTACTACTTTGTATGTACAGCGTGCGGAGGTAAAAGGTTGTGTGACCGTTTGCTTTTGTGCTCCCTTTGGGTCTGCACTGCATCACCAGACCTCATTCCCTTGTGTCTAACTGATACAAAGAGCCCCTGTGTGTGTGTGTGTGTGTGTGTGTGTGTGTGTGTGCGTGTGTGTGTGTGAGTGTGCTTCATGTCAAGATAACATCCCTGAGTAGTTAATAGTTACTAAAGCACACATGCGCACACACACAGACATTTTTTTTTCATAAGACCACATATTTGTATCAAGTTGTGTTTATTATTAAATGCTTACACTGATTGAGCATTGGTGCGCAATTGGATTGCTACCAAAATAACATGTAACCTTGTAAGCCCTACAGGAAATTTTTAATACATTTTCATTGGCAAAATTGATCCATTTATCTGCATGATCTTATGCTGCTAAATAAAAAAATTGCTTTCTGTCTTGTTTTTCTTTTCTTTTGGATATTCGAAAGAGGGTAACATCAGCACTTTTTATGACCACCCTGAAGTCAGAAGCACATAATTGTAAGCTTTACCTCCCCTGATTATTAACACACATCTCAGTTTTAGTATAAACACTTATTGGTTCTGTCCTTTCTCTGCAAAGTCTTTTTAGAATCTTCTGTGCAGCACCACAATGGTCACACGGTTTTAGTCCCAATGTTTACATACATTCCTTGCACTGTGTATAGTTTGTCTGGCTGCTTCTGTGTTGATTATTAAAGTTTCAAGTGTTTGTATCCTACACACCTGTCCAATTCATGATGTCCTACGTGAAAGGGTTAAGGACACCAGTCCATCCTAAACTGCAAAGTCGTCACCGTTGCATTCCCATTGTATTTGTATATTTGTCTTTTCTGTAACTGTAAGTGTGTTTATATTTTTATTGGGTTTTTATATACAACAGCTGTCCGGGATAAAGTATTGGAGGCTACAAGCAAAGTCACCTCAGGTATGTTGCTGCTTGTTTAATTAAGCTACTTAAGTAATAGTACTAGTCTCATTTCAATGGGTAAAAAACGGAATAATGGCGTTATTTCATGTGTGAAAGGGGCGGGAAAGTGCATGTTATCACCAAATTGTTGGTTCAGGTAAAGTAATATTAGCTAATAATCTAGCTTGATAGTTAACTTTGCTGACATTTTCAAGTAATGTGTAATTCGTTGTGTAGCTAGTGTAGTTATTTTAAAAGGTTTCCCCTGAAGTATAGAATTACATCTAGAGCAGGCACCCGCTAGCTAGACGTATCCTCATACTTGCCATAGAGCATTATAAACACGATCACTACAATACTGTTCGTTAGTCATGCTATCATAGTTGTAACTCGACAATGACAGTTTGACTAATTGCTTAAATTGCTGCATTTGTAGGTTTTGATTTTTGGAGACAGAAACAAATGCAGTTGAAGTGACAACCTTTAAGGAATGCCCAAAACTCAGTTTAGCTTACTGGAAAATTTCAAGGCTATCAGTTTTCTGACATTTTTCTAGTAAAGTGAACGCTTAGACTTGAGAGTCTAATTGTTTTGAGCACTGTGTACTTAACTAAGTATTTAAAGTATTTAAGTTTTCTGAACTAATTGTCAACCTTATTATTGATGTATTGCTGATTTAAAGTGTATACGGTATACAGTGTGTACGGATGTGTACACTTAATGTTTAATAGGAGTATTTTATGATTGTGTCTTCACCTGGGGAAAAACATGGTGTAGAGTTGTTTTTATGAAGTAGTCTACATACTACATACTACTATTGACTACATAAATATAATAATCATATGGGATATCAAAATAAAAGGAAAAATCCATTTTGACCAAGCAAAATTATGAAAACATGATTCTTTATAGCACCCTAAAGGTTCTATAGAGAACCTGTTGTGTATGTAGTTCTTTAAAGAACCTTTTTAAAAATGGTTCTACATTGCACATAAAATGGTTCCGCTATTGTTACAAGACATTGAACATTTTTTTTTTGGTACTGTATAGAACCTTTTCGTTTTGTCCATCTGGGGAAACCCTTAATGGTTATATGTATGAGAACCCTTTTAGGAGGCTAAAAACCCTTAACTATACAAAGAACCCTTGAGAAACCCTTTTTTCTAAGAATGTAGCTTTAAAAGAAATTAATCTGAGGCATGAATAGGAGCTGAGCTGAGCTGAATAGGCCAAGAAACGACATATTTATTTAAATGTACTCATTGAGAGCTGTAAATCAACATCATGCTAATAGTGTGTATAGTTACACACATGCTCTGAAAGAGACAGACAGTCCCATCTGAGCATCTTAGAAGATGCAGGTTAAGAAACTAAACAACATATGTTTGATGACAAGCAAAAAATAATGGCCATAGCCAGCCCATTCTCCTCCTCTGGGAATAGAAGTGGTTATGCAACTTCCATCTCACTGTAATACCTCTTGCAGAGTTAAGTTAGAGTTTATCTGTACACCATCTGTAAGGAAGCAGCTCGTTCTGGTTCTTCTGAATATAAAAAAATATAGATTTGTGTGATATATGATATATATATATATATACTTTTTTTCCTTTCTTTCTTCTATGAAACAAAATCCCGAACATATACAACAAATAAAACCAGACCGTTAAAGTAATATATAGCTACATTATATATATATACACAAACATATATAGTTATATCAAGAAACTCAAAGCAAAAGCATTCTTTATTCACATGATGTCTATATTCATACTATGTAGACCTCAGTCCTTGTATTGACTTGTTTCAGCTACTATTTGCGAAGCAAAGGGGGGTATGAGAACCACACACCTGAGTACAGGTTGTTATCTCTCAAAGCAAATATACACAGGGGTTGACACACATCGCCAAGAGTTCAATAGCAATGCCACAACAGCAGGCAATGAAGACACAGTAAAGGTCTGGTGAATGCATCGTCTGCACACTGCAGAGTTAGAGAAACAGGTGTAATGAGGTACAAAAGTGGAGTACAATACAGTGGAGTATGAACCAGGACAAAAGAGCACTAGAAGATACAGGGAGAGGATTACAACTGATAGACATGCAGGACCAAAATGAAGCCATGACAGACACTGGTGAGTGACAGCATTCCAAGGTTGGACTGCTCTCTTTCACAGAAAAATCATACTTTATACAGGCATGAATTTGCCAAAGGGGTCATAGCAGAACCATTATTTTAAGATGGTAAAATAAGTATTAATTTGAAAATGCAGTCTTCCGGGTTGTAAATTCATCAAACTTGTGTTCAAAGTTACAAATGGTTAAGGTTACACTCTCAGAGGAAAAAAAGGGACTGAACTGTACCTTTCCTTGTCGCTGGGGTGGTACCCTCAAGGGTACATCTTTTGTACCTTTTAGTATGTATCTTTCACCTGGAAACCTGAATATAGTGTGCCTTTAAACATAATTAAAGGTACATAATTAGACCTTAAAGACTACTGTTGTACCTTTAATTCGCTTTTAGAGTGAAGCTTTAAAGGTACACTACAAGCACCTTCCCAGGTAAAAGATACACACTGAAGGTTCAACTACCCCGGCGACAAGAAAAGGTACAATTTAGTACCTTTTTTTCTGAGAGTGTAGGGTGAGGGACAAGGTTAGCAGTTTTAGGTTTTCTTATGACCTCATTTGTATGAAATACAGCAAAATTGCTCTTACTTGTTAGAATTCCCACAAATTTCATGTGAGATCAGGTTGTAAAATTCTCTCTAACGATTAAGATGATTTTAGAACTATGATGTTTTTGTAAAACTGGACCGCTAACCCTGCACCTAGCCCTAAACTTTTCTGAAATTTCCATACAGGTTGGCTCAAATTCTTATGCATTTGCAATTGTGAGACAATGTTAACCTGAGAACATGTTGATCTGGCTTTACATTGTTGACTAATTGACGAATTATATCCCTAAAATTATGTGGACTCTTATCTGAAGTTAGGTGAATGTGAAGGAGATAAAAAATGTATGACTGTTCATTCAAAGTCCTACTTAGAGAATTAGAAGTGAACTTTTTCTCCATGTATGCCCACATGTGTACATGTGATAAACTATCAATGCTTCTAAAAACCAGTCAGGCCCTGAGGAGTCTCCACAGGATAAACTCTCACAGTGCAAACATTCTACTCAGCTCAACTTGGGGCACAGGCATAAGAAAAAAATGAAAGAAAGATTGAAAGAGGGGGGACTCACCAGAGAGAATTAGAGAGCTATGTTTCTATTACTTAGGGTTGACTGACAGCTTCATAGTAGCCCTGGATTAAGAAACAGCAACTTCTTGTTAAAGGGTGATTCGAAACAGATGTGGTGCTCTGCTACTGTTCGCAATTACACTGTGGCTTTGTCTCCAGCCAGTCACTGCACACCTAATACAGCGGTGATCTTTAGGGACAATATAGGACTGGCTTCTGCAATCGAAAAATTATTAGTGGTTCAATGGAGGACCATACTACCGAATGGGGGCTAAAGAACCACAAATGAATTTCATTTCCTAATGTCTAGTGGTAGTAAGTCAAGGCAACTGGATTTGTGGTATAATCTGAAGGGATTCATCAGTTCCTTGGATGAGTGGTAAAATGTCTTCGAGATTATAACATAAGTCCAGCCTACTTTTAGATAATTGAATGAAAAACTGCACAGACTTATATTTCTCCATTCATTTCGACATGCCTCTTCAATGAATCCTCAAGTACATTTTTCAACATTTCACTGCATGAGCATGCATGAAGAAAAACGTCCCCTCTCTTAAATCAAGTTTTAAGAGAATGACGTCTGAATGGCAAGCTAGGAGGCAAGCCATGGCCCCCATGTGCATGAGGCACCATGGCTGGGCAGTACAACTGGATTCAAGATTTTTCTATCATGAAGTTTATAGTTAGAAGGATTTCTCTTAGGCGATATTCACCTACTCGAGATCAGGCTATTCCTCTCAGCTTTAAAAACGAAAAAAACAACAACAAAAAAAACAAATTCTCCAACATATAGACAATGTTAATGGAGTTTAAGAGAGGAGAAGAGCAATAAGCACCTCCATTCCATCTTAAAATACATGCATAGCCATTATATTTACTCAGGTACAGCAGTCGGTGATGATGAAGATTAAACCATTCCAATTATTCTGTAAAAGCAAAGTTTTATAAATAAAAAAAATAAAAAAAACGTGTTCATTCTGCATGTCGCATGAACGCAGTTGTAAGGAATGCGCCCGGGCCCGGGCAGCGCGCGCTGAGCGTGAGTGCGCCCTAAGATGCCCAGGCGCATTCCTTACAACTGCGTTCATGCGACATGCAGAAGCTCTCGCTCATTAGGAGAAGGTTTTTACATTTCGGTCGGTCGTTAAACGTCAACGACCACTACAACGAGTTCAATGATCGAACGAAATTTGATTGGCAATATTCATTTATGTATTATATGTCTACAATAATATCAATTGTTTCAGGCTGGCAGCGTGAGGACTCTGGGGTCTCCTCGCACGTGTACAGAGATGAAGCATCAGCCCTCACTCACCTTGGCGAAGTGCAAAGAAGGAATGAGACACAGCCGGATAGATGGGACAGGTACACTAATCATGCACCCTCTCACTCTGGTGCACTCCTCGGTCTGAAGCGTCCTAAGGTAGTGCCCACTCCTCTCCAAGCAGCACTCAATTGGCCTATGAATGCCTGAAAGCCATCATTAGACTTGACAGAATTAGGCTATTATTTTGAGGCCACACACGGTCTTTTCCAAGGACGCAGAATGAATGCGCAGGACGCAGGTTGGGGATAAAAAGCGTGGAGCAGATTCATGTGGACCCACCCCCTCTGAAACTGGACACGTTTTGGGGTTTTCTTTTCCCAGATCCTGACTTGCACAACAGGCGTTATTCTCCCTGATTGATTCTTCGTTGTGACATACTGGGGATTATTGTTTAGGTTCTATACATATAGGTTATAGCCCAAACAATAATATACTTGCATACTTCAGTAAAATATTATGGAGTGGGAAGCTACATGAAGTGTCTTAAGAAACAGAAGGGTGTTTTTTTTTTTTTTTTATGCATGGGAATAAAATATAGCCATATATATAATGTCACATTATAATAAGCTACTAATACTGATTGGGTAAAGTCAAGCAAATTAGGTCACTTTTTTTGCCAAATCCAGAATGGCATTAAAAATAAATATGCACATAATGCATGACTTTCAAATGTGTACTATTTAAAAAAAAAAATTTAAACCGGGTCTCATTAAATGTAGAAAATGTGTAATATGTAATAATAATTTTAAAAAAAATGTCGTAGGTTATACAGCTATCCAGTGACAAAACCATCATTATGAACAAAGCAAAACACAAAAGATATAGTGTTTGCACAATTATGGGTGATCTATTTACGCAATATGAACGTCACATATCCAGATGTGAATTTATGGTATTTTGATCATATTTAAATAGTTTTCAATAATAGGAACCATTAAAATACCTGCTTACGTGGTCAATCTTAGCTGAAATAAAAGGCTCAATTTATTTACCACGTCAAGCTAAGATGGACCAGCCACTAAGAATACCAAGGAGGAAAAGAAAATCTTAAAAATTCAAAGTTAAAAATTGTTATATTGCAAATCTTAGCATGTTTTATAGAGGCCTTAAAGATATTGATCATGAAACATTACTTCTCAATTGTTTGTTATTAAAGAAATTTATATTAAACCAAAAAAAAAAAAAAAAAAAATACTACGCCCACCTTTGCAACCTCAGAATATTGCTACATGAAATCAGAAATTAGCTATGAAAATTTAAAGAGCTAGGATGCTCCAACCTTATTTCATGGCCCAATTTACATGACTTTGCCCTAAAATAAGTTCTTATATTATTAGCTATATATTGTAATAAAGGATACCCACTAATAAATTACATTTTCTTATAGTAATGGCTTCTGACTTATCATGAAGTTTATTAGCTAACAACATGCAAGCTTACCTCCTTTAGCTACCAACTGCAGTCTGTTTAGCCAACTTAGCTAGTTATCATAATAAAGATAGCTAACTAATATTGGAGAAAAATGTCATTCTTGGATGTGATCTATCTGTATTACTAGCTACCTAATTAGATGATGATTAACTGAGAGAACAGTGCTCCCTCTTTATGACCGCAGTAAACTCAGGGAGGATGTGTGTGTGTGTGTGTGTGTGTGTGTGTGCTCTCAGAGATATAACTTTACTTATTTATTTCTTTATTTTTTATTGATTTACTGGTTCATTTTATAATAGGTGTAATATAGTAGGATGGCCCATGCAATCATTACCCTACAGATTACTGTTCATTCTAGGGAGTTAGTATTTGCTCTTGGAATAAGGAACTGACCTTCAGACACATGTCTAAGTCGAGTAAGTGGGCAAACCCTAAATATATTTTGAGCTGATCATAGTTGTATACAGGAGGTTTATAAATTCCCAGCCCATACGAAGACTAGAAGTGATGCCCTTGGCTTTTCACTTTTAACCATTTCAATTTGCAGTGCATATTATTAATGTTGGTACAGTATGGACATTCAAGTGCAAGTCGTGTCACGCTTTTTTAAAATTGTAATATTTGACCATACCATGACAGCAGTCAAGAAAAGATAAAACAAGTGCACTTAAAACCTGCCTCTTTTTTTCTTTTCTTTTTTAGCTCATTTGTTAAATATTTACTGCAACATATTCCCCATTTTGTAAAGAATATTATTAAAATGCTTAGACCATGATCATTTAGGCTACTGTAACAAAATATGTACACATCCATAGGGTGGATCAAAGTTTCCCCTCAATGTCAAGAATAAGCAGAGACTCTGTGACACAGTACCTGCAGTTCAGACCTGACCAATCAGTGCTCATCCTTCATGCCAAAGTCGCTCAGAAGTCCTATGGAAATGAGAAACGGTAAGAAGGAGATCTTTTTGTTTAAACCCCATACTCCTGTGTCATTGCTTTAATCATTTCAAATTTAGTCAAGGGTATATTAAATAAAGCATTCTTTACTGAATTCTCCAAAATTCCCAATTTTCATTATATACCTAGCAACCTAAATTTTTGGTCTAACTTAAATTTTATGATGCTACATTTCTTTAGTGGAATTTATGTTTTAATTCCAGTAGCTCTGTGATGTCAAAAGAGAGAAAATCATATTTATGGCACAGAGACGTGTTTTGACATAAGATACAGCCACATCTAGGCTTAGTGTGAACTCTCACAGAAATGTTACATATCAGTCAAGTAAGGATGCTGAAACTCCTAAATCACCAGAATGTGTGCGACATTGGATAGGATTGGGTTGCAAAAATAGCAAAATATAAACATTCCGTTCAGGTATTTGTGTTTATTTTATATTTATTACCCCTGTCAATTAAGGTAAAGTACAAGAAATAATATCATTTTGATGTTTATAATTTCGGTGTGTGTGTGTAAACAGATTTTTCTGTCCTCCTCCTTGTGTGTACCTCTGTGGGCCCGGATGGAATCTCAGACAAGAGCATCTCAAAGGTTTGCGAGCCAGTTTACACATGATCATAATATTACATTAACAATATTAGATAATAACTGAAGTGTTTTTAATTGATCCAGTCTGTATTATATACACAGCAAGGACTTTCACATAACTATATACTTATGACCTCTCCCGAAAGCTTCAGGTCTTGGTGAGTCTAGCTGTCGTGTGTGTGGGTATATGGGTCTGGACGGCTCTCCTGGGCCACAAGCAGACAGCTTCAAGCTGAGCTTTGAGGAACAAACAGAAAGAAGGGTAAGACAATACTTCGACACCCAGGATGAAAGACAGAGATTGAACATGGCTTTACTGTGTAAAGATCCAGCTGGAGATCCAACTAGGAGTATTGCTGTAATGAAGGAACAGCTTTAATGAAGGCACAAGTTCAAATGACCTTTTGTGTTCGCATGTCACGAATATTTTCCCACAGCTGTCAATTTGAAATACAGCAATGTTAAACAAAACAGGCCCTAAGGGCAACCCACTTACTTTTCAGCTTTTGGTGAAAGCCGCACTCTGCTTCTTTGCAGATTCACTTTCTGTTTAAGAAGATTGGGCACCTTGTTTAGTCTCCCAGTCCATTCTTTTTAAAGATATTTAACCTTTGTCAACTTCAGTACAGGGGATACCCATAAGCCCTTTAAAGTCAAAATTTGCGTCTTACTTTGTGGAGTCACAAAATCGTATCATAATTACAGATTTGTAAGAATTAGCACAGCTTGCATGAACAGTTGGACGTGTTGGCTAATCTAGCTTTTCTTAACACTTCACAATTGTCAATCGTTAGAATTCCTTTCATTTTTTGCAGGTGATCGACTTGGAAATCAGGAAAGGTTCAACTAATATTTAACTACTGCTTTCTGGTACAATTTGGAGTGCCATTTGGCCAAGGTCTCAATCTTTGTTCTGTCCTTGTTCATCTCTAACTGTGTCTCCATTCACATGTGGATTTTCAGTTTCCTCAGTTTATCGATTAGGTTATACTGCATTCTGATTATCATGATGCCTTATTATAGAATTATAGTATGTCACTATAATGGTAGTGACAAAGGTACCTTTTCCACCTTAGTAAACATAGAATAGAATAGAATGCTTCTTTATATGCTTCTATGTTGGTAAGCTGGGGTCAGAGCACAGGGTCAGGCATGATACAGCAGGGAGGATTAAGGGCCTTGCTCAAGGGCCCAACAGTGGCAGCTTGGCAGAGCTGAGGTTTGAACCCACGACCT
>JAOUQW010000004.1:20269838-20284730 GCA_028565825.1 Olivaichthys viedmensis
TCTGTTGTCTGTCTGTGTCTCTCTGTCTGTCTGTGTCTCTCTGTCTGTCTCTCTGTCTGTTGTCTGTCTGTGTCTCTCTGTCTGTCTGTGTCTCTCTGTCTGTCTCTCTGTCTGTTGTCTGTCTGTGTCTCTGTCTGTCTCTCTGTCTGTTGTCTGTCTGTGTCTCTCTGTCTGTCTGTTTCTGTCTGTCTGTCTCTCTCTGTCTGTTGTCTGTCTGTGTCTCTCTGTCTGTTGTCTGTCTGTGTCTCTCTGTCTGTCTGTGTCTCTCTGTCTGTCTCTCTGTCTGTCTGTGTCTGTCTGTCTCTCTGTCTGTGTCTGTCTCTCTGTCTGTGTCTGTCTCTCTATTTGTGTCTGTCTGTCTCTCTGTCTGTCTCTCTGTCTGTCTCTCTCTGTGTCTGTCTCTCTGTGTCTGTCTCTCTGTGTCTCTCTGTCTGTCTCTCTGTCTGACCTCAGGTCGGGGTCGACAGCGTGTATTGACTGAGTTCTGCTTTAATTTAAGTTTGTTAAGTGAGAAGTTGGGCCAGCAGTTGTTTGGGTTCTCAAGCTGTCCACAGCTCAAAGCGAGACAGTCGAGGGTTCCATGGTTCTAACGTAGCCGTACCAAGTGGTCACTTTGTGTGGTTCTTGATCTGTAATGTTTTAATAATGCAACAATTCCTCCTCATCGTGAGTTCATCTGCAGACGTTCTGGAGTTGAAGGTCCGAAACTTTCTTGCGTGACATGTTTTTGATCAGATGTGTGTATTTGGGTTGTTTTTTTTGTTGCATGGTATGTGGAAGACCCTCTTTTTGATTGATTGATTGATTGATTGATTGATTGATTGATTGATTGATGGATGGATGAGGGGAAAAAGGAAGTCGTTTGAAGAATGACAACCTTGCTGTCTTCTTCTCCCAGAATTACGACACTCGTTTCGTGTGTCTGTGTCTGTTTTGCTTGTAGAGTTTCTTTTTGTCTTTTTTTTTTGTCCCCCCCTTTTTCTTTCTTTCTTTTTATTTATTTACACCAATAGTTTAGTGGCTGAAACACCTGCACACGTATTTGTTTTTTCTGCAGTAGGAATGAATGCCCATGTGCAGATGTCTTTCCTGGCCTGAAAGTGCCGAGCAGGCCGAAATAGAAAGGAATGGTAGTAAGGCAGATACCACCCAGTGTGCGTGGTCAGCCGGCCACAGTAAAACACACACACACACACACAGAGGCAAAATGCAAATGTACTAAGTGGAGAACTTTCCATTTGCGCTCTTGGCATATGTGTGCTCAATTTGTTTTAAATTTTTTGAAGACAAACAACAGATCCAACTCGAAATTAATGTCTTTAAACCTGGACTTTCGGGATTTAAAGACACAGACGATTATCGTTATATGAAAATGTGTTGGCACGTGCCTAGATCGACGCCATGCAGTAACAGAGCTGCTTTTCCTCCAACACCTTTTGCTTGCTTATGGTCAATGTGGGCTGTAACGAGGACATATTAAGCTGAGGAAGCCGCAACATTCCTTAAAACCTTGCCGAAGCATCGTATGCGCCCTTTCGTTTCCCCCCCCCCTCCTCCTCCTATAGCATTTTCGTGGAATTTGACCCCTTATGACCTTGACCAGCCCTCTTTTGGGATTTCGCACACTTGGGTGGACTCAAATAGTGCAGATCTTGCGTTGTCCGCTCTTCCTCCAGCCACTGGACAGGAGAAGGTCTGAAACTCTGGCAGGGGATTCGCTTGAGTTAAAGCTTGGGCTGCATCCAAATCTGCGCTCATGGCGATAAGATATGATAGGATGTTTGTGTCTGACATGCAGTGCTGATTTATTAAAACTATGCTGTCCTTTACATTTACGTTCGTATTTATTCGTCTGGCAGATGTTTATTTGCAAAGCGACATGAGTGGTGCAGAATCCCATCCAAGCACAGAACTGAACAGTTGAGGGTTACTCGCTAAAGAGAACCACAGAACTTTAATCACTGAGCTGCCGCTGCCATGTCCTGTGTTTTTTTTTCTTCAGAAAAACAGACTTGATGTCACGTTCTGGTTTCAGGAAAAATGATTCAAGGGAGCATTTCTACTCTATCGTATGTTCGAGTGGCGGTAATCTACTCGTGTTGATTGTTAATTGAATGTTAAACACTACTCTTCGCTGAATGTGGATATTGTTCCTGGTCATAGCAAAGCCTTTATGTGTAGTTACATTCCAGGAAATGAAATTCTACTTTAAGCTCCACTTAAAGCCTTGGCAAGAAAGAGCCTTGGAAAAAGCAGCTTCACTTGTGTAGAACGACACCACCCCCCTTTTGGGAGGAGACACGACGTTCTGTTCTGCGGAGATAATCAGCATGTGTGTGTGCATGCCGTGTGATTCATTGCAAACGTTTGCTTCGGGTCATTGCAGGGTTCTCATCACTAACCTTTATGTCATATTGGAGGTCTTTATTTTGAGATCTTTTGTACAGCAAGTTTATTTTTTGATGGACAAGATGAATAGAAACCCCAGTGGATGTCTGAGCGATGAACATGATGAATACCTTTACCGGGGGGGGCCGCAGGCAATAACGCTTTTGACGTCGCTGTCCACTGGCCTATAAAATTCTTTGCTGAATGGATTGTTGGCGCACAAAGAGCGAGTTTTTATTTATTTGTGTGCTGCTTGTCTGAAAGAAGCTTAAAGATCAAATAAGTAAATAGTTTATACAGTACAGCTATACATTATTCAACCACTTAATTAAATGTCCAAATGTCACAACAGATATTTAGAAGGCATTATGGAAAATATTGTCTTCAGATTACAGTGAGAAACAAAAAGCCCGAGACTCATGAAGACGTAGAAACTTCCACAGTGGAAACCCCCACAGTGGAAACCTTTTGGTTCCTCATGGGTTTTTCTTGTTGTTGTAAAGCTTTGAGAAGAACATGGTCTGTGCATTGCTATGCAATATTTAAATCCGTTCTAAACGAGGGCAGCACAATATATCGTTAGTTTATCAGTTAACGGTTATTGCGGAAACCTGGAATATGCAAATGAGCAATCTAGCAAACCACTTTTTTTTATATGACCAAGAATCTGAATTATTAGATGTAACTCTGAGGTAAGCTTTCTGTTGGTTTTCAATTCATTTTTGTCAAATTGAAGCAGACCAGTGTTTAACCGTGACACATTAGGGGCTCACCAGTTTGTTTTAGTATATTACAAGGCGTATCGCAATCGCAATGTGTAGAAATAAAATTTGCAATATGCGATTTTTCTCCATGCTTTGCAGCCCTTTTATAAATTGGCTCTTTGTGCACAGCCAGTTCTATACCAAAAAGTCTTTCTTTTAGTTGTTTGTTTCAGTTTTCACTTGCAAATTGTCCTCCTAAAATTGCCTTCCAACCTCTTCTTGGATTGGGTTTCTTTTTTGTCCGACCTCAACAGTGCAGAAACAATTGTTTAGGCTTCATAGCTGAGCCCTGTCCTCTTCCACTGCGCTGCAAAAGAGGCCCTCAGTTAAGCGTGAGCACCTTGATGATTAATGAAAGACGGAAGAAAGGAATAAAAGTTCCCCTTTTGAAGTGACCATGAAGACAGATGGGCGCATGACTGAACGAAGATTTTATTTTGTAATCAGGTGCAGCTTTCTGAAACATTGCTGGCCCACATCATTACATTTTATAACTGGCCCAAATGATATGCCAATGATACTTTTTAAATATGTGCGTTACGGTGGCCTCCATCAGTTTCTGTAGAATGCCAAAGTTTTGGGGTAATGCACAAGGTTAATATTGAGCTCTTTTTTTTTTTTTTTTTTTCTCACTAGTTTTAAGTTGAAGAGGAACAATCTTTAAGACACAAGTTTCCAGATATTTCCAGTTTGATGTACCGCTAGGGCCTGTGGGATTGGGCGAGTCCATGAACTACTACAGTACAAGTTTGGTTATGATCTCAGAATAACAGATGCCTTATTCTACTCGGCATAATGGGAGTGTTTTCATCGTGGTGGTGTACAGGTTCAGTCTAGCATGCATTGAAAAATACCTTATAAATAGCTGCTTTGAAGGTGGTGTGTGATACTCTGAGCTAATGAGTCAGGTGCAGTAGGTCTCCCTGTGAACCGGTCCGGTCTTTCATGGGTGAAGAGCATATCTTAAGATCAAGGTTTGTGTTTATCAAACCTCTCCAAATAGTCGTGGTCTAGGATCAGGTTTTGTTTCCAAAGGCATCGAGTCATACAGGCGTAGCTTATCCCTTTTTCACATATTTATCAAGTGAAACAAGTCATACACTTCTTTTTTGGTGCTATTGTGGGATAAAAAAAAAAAGCATGAAGTGGGATTATGTACACTTAGTAAAAGCTTATATCGTCTCGTCTTTGTTTTGAAGGTCTAATAAACGTGTTCAGATCAACAATCCATAAAGTGTTACTGAGGTGGCTGGAGTTTTCTAAAATCATACTTCTCAGATTTCTCAAATACTGGCAGCTTCCTCCCAATGTTGCGGATCTTGCTTTTGTTCTGGTAATAAAACCACTAACATTTCCCCCAAACATGGAACCCAAATTCTGTATTTACACTGTGCTTGCACAATGCTAAGCGCATGTTCACGGCTCTGGGTACTGTCCATTAGGAGGAAAGGATGTATGCATATGGCCTTAGACATGCAAGGCGACTTATCAAATATGTCAAAATTGAATGGAAAAGGTTGATTAGAGAACTTTTTTAATCACTGTTTGTTTTGTGTCTGGCTCAAGGTATTCCTAAATGTGCAGGGTTCACATTTGGCGATCTAGCCCAATAATTAATCTGGCTGTGTTTTGCAAAGAGTTCTCTCGGCTCAAAGGAACAGATGCTTAATCATTTGCCAGCAGATGGTGGGATTTGCTGCCTTGAGTGAGACGAGACCTAGCTTATCCGAGACTACCTATTTAAGACTTCTTAGACGCTTCTTGAATGAGAGGATCTAGAGATTTCATAGAAACATGACCAAATCCTACCGAGTTTGTAAAAACTTCTAACAATATAGCAATGCTGCATTTTAAATAGTGATCCACTTCCACTGGCTTTGTATGTTCACTATACCAGTAACTCGTTGTCTTCGAGACTTCTCAGTTATCAATGTTCTTCTTGTGGTTTCTTAGTAGTGGGTTTTGCTGTAACGTTTAAATGTCAGGTGCTTTCTTCAGCAGTATATCAGGTGTAGTATGGTTGGGTCTTTTTCTCTTTCCGGAAAGTTATAGGTGCCTTCTAGTGGGGGTTTCTTAGATATCGGTTCTTGAGTAGTGTTCTCTTTTCAACTCCAAACCCGTGTGATTGTCAGAATTTTTCTTTTCAGGAAGTCCTCAGCGTTTTCTCTTCCTGCCCTGAACAGAAGGGTTTGAACTGGTGTGGTTTTTCCGACTATCTTAAAGGCAGGGGAGTTTTTGAGGGGGCTTCCACAATAACTTTCTCTCTGCTCGCGGTATGCTTCGCTCTCAGTGGCTTTATATTTCTTTACAAGAGCCCAGCGCTGGCTCCGGTTTCACGTGGTATTTGCATGATTGTGATTTCCTGGAATAGATCTGGCCTCTTGTGTCAGCCACTGCAATAACCTCCCATGTAAAAAACCCATCTGTAGCTTATAAACCCAGTTAACGTGTTCAATACGTTACGACATTTGTACTAGTCACGTAGGCTCATAATTTTTGCTTTGTTCTAAGCGCCAACTGAGAAACAGGAAAAAACCAAAAACATAGAAAGAGGATTCTCTTTAGAAATATAATTTTCTTTCGTAATACTAAAAAGTGCATGGAAGAGAAGAATAGCCTACATTGTAATAACTGATGGTGTGTTCGTATGGGGGTTTTTCACGCGGGGTTGGGTGGATTTGTGAAGCGTCAGTGTGAATTGTGCTTCAGTGGATTTTTGGGCCACTGTAATGGTTGTTCGCAGTTTCTTGGTACATGAGGCAGTCTGTCTCAAACTGCAGGTGAACCTGTGCATACATACCTGCTACCATGTCTCACTTTTGGGGAGTGGTAGAAAAACTCAAATATTAAACAGGTATGAAAGAAAGCGGAAAATGTGGGGCGGCAAGATGTTTGTAATTTAGTAGTGTGTGAGAATCACTTGGAGAGCGGATTAATGAGTTGTAGACACCAGACCATATGACACAAGGTCAGGTGATTCAGTGCATCTCAACACTAAACCTTGTTACTAATTCAAATAGGCGCTGGTTTACAAAGAGCAAAGAGTCCATGAAGTGTGATTCACTAACCAAATGGAAAACTTATTTGCTTGGCTATCAGTTTGCTTTTTGGGTTGAGTTGAACGTGGCACCCAGTACAACACACACACACGTACACACATCATTGTGTTTTTTAGCAGCTGTAATGGTTACACCCATGGCAACCTGAGAAGTAAATTGCTTGCCTGTCTAAGACTGGAACTTCATTCCAGCATTCCAGCAGTTTCTCTATCTCTTTTTTATAAATTATTATTTCCGTCTGTCGTTGCTAGTTGTAAACACTGAAAACTCCTGGCATTGTTTCATACAAAAATATGGCAACATGTCAAAAAGGAGCTGAAAATAATTGCCCCAGGGACGTATATTATATAGTTATTGATTTCCTTAATGGAACTACTGTGCAGTTCGCACCGCTACGTTTTGGGTTCAAAAGATAGGATGTCAATTTAGAATGTTTCGTTGGCTCAAACTAGACCCAGTTTTAAAAATTCCCCGTGGTTGGAAGTTTCGATTTCGAAAAGCATGAAGTTTTTTTGTTTGTTTTTGAGCCAGTGTGACAAAAGGCCAGTCCGCTGAGTGAATGAATAATGCACAGTTGTGTCCTTAGTCTGCCATTTCGTCCTGATCCACCCATTCTTGTATACGCAGAAACCAGGTGTTCTATTCGGCTTGAAACCACCTATCCAGTATGTATCAAACCAGCCAGATGTTGCTCAGCATGAAACCCAACAATACAACAAACTCGGACCTGTAGGCCAGCTGCTGTAGTGGCTTATATTTGTAGGTTATAGTGCTTCATGACATTCATCCTCTTATTGTCAGCTTTTCTGTCATTTGTGTCTCCGCTTGGCTTATGTCCACAAACATAATTCGCTAAATTGTTGTCTTTCAATGACCCCTTCTCATAATCATTGTAATTACATAGATGATAACAGGACTGAATGTGAACTGTATGTTTATCCCAAAAGGTCAAATGCAGTTAACAGAGGCTCGTGCGAATGTGCTGTGGCTTTTCCCTCATCCCCCATTGTTTAAGAAACAACAGATGTTTAATGTACTCAGGCTTGTCATGGTATCTCCATATTTTTGAGCTCAGTTTTACGCTCAGTGTCTTGTTATTGGTTTGACTGCTATGCCATTGGTTTTGTTATTGTGCCCCTTCTTATGTGATGGTCACGGTGGATGCCTTCCCAAAACAGTCACTGAAATTAATTCATATTCGTGTGTCTCTACATGTGCTTGCAGGTACGAGAAACAGAAACGTGGATGCCGCCAAAGGCTGGGGGGTCACACAACGATCTCGGCTCATCTGGAGATTTTATTTTCCCAGATGAGGAGAGCACAACATTTGATGACGAGGAAGACGACGAGGACAATTATGAAGACTATGATGACGTGTCAGGCTCCGGTGATGAGCAGTCATTTGTGGATGAAGACTCAGTTGTATCATTAAAGGTAGGTGCATTTCCAGCATACAAAAGTATTAAATTAAACCAAAGCCAATCGAACAGCTGAGCGGGTTTTATTGAAAACGGAATTGAGAGAAAAATCCTGCATATGGTGTAATGATGTAGAAAGAAAAGAAAAAAAATTAGCTTGCTAAAATTATTTTTATTTGTCTGTCTCTTAGCCTGAAGTGGTCGATAACCGCATCCCAGTCATAGAGCTCCCGGTTCAGCCTCGGCCAGCAGATGACGAGATCCAAGTGGTGAGACAAAACGAGGTCGCTCACCCTTCCAGTGTCCTGCTGTCTCACGCAGGAGAACAGAACATCTTTAACAAGACAGAAGTGCTGGCAGGTAAGAAATATTGCCAGAAACCCATTATCCTATTTTTTATAATCATTTTTTGAGGAAACATTTTATTGATCATCATCGGGAAACACATGCACGTGAAGTGGTTATGGTGTACAAGACATGGATAATTAGTAACACTAAAACAACCTACTACATTGCACATCAATAAAAATGCCCACCTACCCTATGTACCCCTAAAATCTACACGAAAAAATAAACAAATAAATTACTAAAACATATAAATATCAAAGCTAATACTGAACAGCCAAAATGGCTACCTAGCTCCTCCATCTCCCCCAAGGACTTGCTTACATGCAGGTATTGGTCAAGATGAAGCATTGCTGAGGCAAGAAAAAAGAAAAGAAAAAGAATCAATTAGTAAATAATAAATAAGTAAAAACAAAAGATCAGTAGTAAATCCTTTAATACTGTTTAAAAATAAAAAAGGGAGCCATGATTTTAAAGTTATGATCTTTATGGATATTGTTGTGTGTGTGTGTGTGTGTGTATATATGTTTAATTTGTTTTTATTTTCCTTTTGTAGCTATTATTGCCGGCGGTGCTGTTGGACTGCTTTTCGCTGTGCTTCTCATCCTCCTCCTCGTCTACCGCATGAAGAAGAAGGACGAAGGCAGCTATGACATGGGCAAGAAACCCATTTACAAGAAAGCGCCCACCACCGAGATCTACGCATGAACACACACACACACACACACACACACACACACAACACACACGTTATTAAGCTAACTTAAATATAAACTCTGAACTCTCAACTCACATAGTGCCTCTGAAGCACATCTAGCCTCCTTCTCTCTCTGTGCAGCCCGAGAAACCGCAAACCAGCATATCAAATGAAGCCGTGATTACTGACTGGACATTTAAAATTTAACCTCATCAGGAGAGAAGGCACTCTGTTGCCCAACTGCACTGTACAAGTCCTGACATTATGCTTTGTGTTTGCTTTCCCTTGTTGTCCTCAAAGTAAATAGCCATTGTGTTCCTGTCCTTTAAATTTTTCTGTTTTATAACACTACAAGGTGCAAAGGGACCCTTTGCAGGTAAACAATATGGATTAGAAGTAAGTCCAAAACGTTGAAACAGTCAAAACGGACTCTATTTGAACACGTCTACGTCATTTAGCAGAAGTTGGTGCTGTTGAGGGGACTGTTACCTGTAGCCTTTTGCTTTTAAAAGAACTGACTTTTATATAAAACCCTGTGCTGATTTATAAAATTGTTGTCCGTTCTTGGTATAAATTGGACAGCGCAAATCGAGAACATGCTATTTTCTTCTGAAGGTGATATTCGGGCATTAACGTTAAGCAAGGAAACTCTCCAATGTAGATTTATTAACACAGTGAATACGGTGTTCTTGCATTCCATATATCAATGTCATAGTAATGTTGAATTATCGAGTTTCAGGCTGAAGCAATTGTTAAGTAGCCCAGTCGTTGAGTTGAGCTGTTCTCCTCTAGCGCCCAGTCGACAAGTACGTGTATTTTTCCCGAAGACCAAAAGAGAGGTCTCAGCAAAACCGTCTTTTCATTTCCAGGGATCTGTATATAGCCGTTTGAATAAAATGTACACCTCGGTACTTGGCCATCTTTTGGCAGACTTTTATTTACCAAATATTTAAATGCCAAAATTTTCTCTTCTTGTTTTTGTCCCGGTATTGAGTTTGTAAATGAAACATGAAGTGATCGACTTTTTATTTTTTATTATTATTATTATTATTATTATTATTATTATATTGCTTCTTACCAGTGCAAAACTAAAGTTTGAAATTGATGACCAATGCTCATATACTAACTTTTGCTCTGTTTCTCAGTGTTTTCATAGCTAAGATTTTTCTGTTTCCTTTCAGTGTTTCATAGATTACTTCTTTTTTTTAATTATTATTATTTTGTGTTAATTTAACTGTTGAATAGTCTATTTTATTGCCTTCCTTCAGGTCGGGGGATTCTCCCTATCTAAGCTGTACATGTGATTTTAGAAAAGAGAAATCTATACACTAGTGGAAGTTTTTTTTTTTTTTTTTTTCTGAAGAGATTTGAAGAGGGTTTTTTTATTATTTTATTTTATTTTTTATATAAATATATTGTTGTAAGAGTTTCTATTTCTTTTAGACCTTTTCAAGCAATATCTATTTATATTTTGTAGAAGATTTACTCATAATAGTTCCAGGGTAAGTGAATGAGCCATGTTATTTTACATGGGGTGAAAGTAAGAAAATCTGCTGCTTTTTTCCTTCAACACGGGATGTAAAATCACCAATTTAGTGAAGAAATCAATGGACCATTGGTTCCTGCATGCAGGTTCTACTGTGTTTAGAAATAAAGCTATTTTTGTGCACATCAATGTTATAAAAGTGTCACGCTCATTTCAGATGTTTGAAATGTAATGGGTTGCATTTGAATTTGTGCCCTAGCACACCTCACGCAAGTGTCTTAAAAACCCCTGCTTTTCATTATGTATCTATATACAATATTAAAATATTTTGACTTGTCATGCCATCATTAGATTTTTATTCAGTAAATTTGAATGTTAAACAACAAAGGGTGAGAATAAAGACTCTTGGGGGGAGTTTCAAATTTCTAATGATTAAGTCATTCATTAGAGCTGCCGCATACAGTTGTTTTCCTTGCTGTAGCTTGATTCAGCATCAGCTATTCATCAAGGTTTTACAATAACTAAACTATTCTGAACACTATCTGTTCCGTATCAATGTAATAGTAGATTATCTGGGACAAACTTTGATCGCTAAAACATGTTAAAGGTTTTGAATCTATGGCACAATGATGCTTTTAAGGTACTGAAGTTTTTCTTCCTTGTGACAATGCAGAGCCACGTGAAGTTGTTAATATTGTTTATACTTGTTTTTCCCCTGAGCTGTTGCCGTCATGTTAGTGGGATCCTCCCTTGTAGTATCTGGCCTTTCCAAGATCTGACTGATTGATGGTCTTTGTTTTTTTACATACAAGCATTCCAGTTGTAGGCGTTCTGTTTGGAAAGTCCCCACCTAGGGAACTTGCGTGGTTGGGTCCCTGTATTACTGAACTAAACAGCATGACAATAGGATGCCACCTATTAATTATGTATTACTGATACTATATTATTACTATTTATTCATCACTACCAGGTTTCTATTAATAAAGAAGTGCTTATTTCAAAATAGTATGCCACCAGAGGTCCAAGCTCTCATACTACTGGACTAAATAGTAGCCTATGCCCAAATAGTATGTCATCAGAGGGCCAAACAATTTTGTCACACTATTTAGTACGGTAGTATGTGGATGGTAGCTTTCTGGACAAACCTGTAATGCCTAAGCCTGCTTCATCTGCTGTGTGTGTCTATGAGAGTGCACGAGGACGGTTAAAGGAATCAACTTTTACAGGAACACAACATTTCTTAAATTAAGTTTTATTTACTGATTTAATAGAAGCTACCTATCATGTACACTCTTAGGAAAAAAAGGTTAAATCTCGAACCCTGAAGGGTTCTTCAGTTGTCCCTCTGTGGGAACCCTTAAAGGTTCTATGTAGAACCCTCCAACTGAGTTTTTCCCTTTGAGAAAGGGTTCCAAGTAGAACCCTTTTAGGAAGCTAAGCTTAACTATCCAAAAACCTTTAAGGGTTATTTTTGTAAGAGTGTAACGCTGTACAGAACAATGTGGATTCACTACATGGGTGTTAATTCATTCTGTTCAAAGCAAATTGCGCTGTCCTAAATGATGAAGGAGAAATTAGCTCCCTAATATAATGATGTAATGCCAGAAAGGCTATAGCTAATAGTTGCTACATGACAAGCAATAGATTGGGCAACTGCAACAGAACAAAACAATATGAGATGGAAGAATTTCTCATGAGGACAAGGCGAGACCTGGCAGGATTCTAAATTGTCCCTAAGGGTAAATGTAGGAATTTCCCAGAACTGGCCAAAGTGCAGATGAGAAAGGGTGAAATTGGCAAACCGGTCCGGGACATGTTCCTTTCGTCATAAACCTGTTTCCCTCCTTCCATTCAAAACCGAGCAACGTTTGGAACAGATGAAAGACAAAGCAAGTGTTGTGTTTGCATAAAATAAATCATTGATCGTTAACGGTTTGGCATATTCGCTTGAACAAATTGAATGACAGCAGGGTGTAGTACAGAACACAGGTTGTATTTAGTTTATTAGAACCTGAATTGTCTAATTGCACTGAATAACTATTATACATTTTATTTAAAAAAAAAATTTAAAAGCCAGTGATGCAAGTTAGGGACCTCTTCAAAGATACATATTGGACAAAGAGAAAAAGATCAATAGCTCTAGAATTGAACAAACATTACACTCTGAAAACAACTGCAACGTGTACACCAAGTTGGCAGAAAAAAACAACACACATACTTATTACTTCTATAATACAGTATATATTTTGCATATTTTTTCCCTAAATTTCATGAGCATTAGAACCTCAAAACTTTAACACAAGTAAAACAACTGTAACAGGGTGCCCCTATGTGGTAGTAATAATGCACAACCTTTGAATGTTGGATGTAATGCAATACATACAGTATCTTACATAACATTTATTCAATTATTTATATAACCACACTGCTTACAACACTAAAACCAATCGTAAATGGTAGCACTATGTGGCATTAATAAAACTTTGGATTTTGGATGTAATATAGTACAAATTTTACATTACATGTTCAAATTCTGTAGCATTTGGCCAGCAAATCGTACAACCCAAAAATTTGCTGTAAATGTAAAATCAAAGTTTGCAATTAGATAGCAGTAATAATACACAATTTTGGGGGGATTTTGAATAATGCAATAAATATTTTACATAGTTTTGTATTTTATTTAAATGGAAATAGCATTTAAACTGCATGACTAACAACACTAAAACCAACTGTAAAGGATGAAAGTAGGGAGCATTAATGATGCACAACCTTTGGGTTTTGGATGCAAAATAATACATATTTTACATTACATTAGCAGTTGACCATAAAGTGGCAGTGATGACTTTGGATATTGCTTGTAATACTTTTTACATTTTACATATCCCTTGACAAGATGATCAATGAAAATGAATTTAATAAAATAAACTATGAAAATAAAACACAAATAAAATGCGCAAGAGCATTATCGCCTTTCTGGGACTGTCTTAGACCGTGTTTCTTTTACACTGCGTAGGACTGTAATAAACATCATTCCAATAAATTGGCACATTTAATGTTGACATGGTTGCAACATTTAAATGGAACTCCACTTTACTACTTTAGTAATTTTGTGATAAAAGACGAATGCATCTACCTTTCTTTATCACCTGGTCCCATTTATTTATTTATTTATTTATTTATTTTCATCTGCTCTGTTTAATTAATTTTCACATTCCATTCATAATTGTCATTTTCTCTACTTACAGTAATCTTATCTCTCTTATTATGTGGTCTTATTGAAATCTAGTCATCTTCCTCTGTATCTACCTTTCCGTCTCTTTGGTGCCAATCAATTTCCATCGCTCTGTTATTTGATTCTTCTTCACATTCATAACTTCTTTCATTCCTTCTGTCATAGTTATAATCTTTAGTTGACTCACTGATGCCTGAAACGACAACCTTTACTAACTAAATGTCACATAGCTGGCTTCTAGGAATACCTCAACTGTAGCTGATTGCTAGCCGATCATACATAGATAACTTTAGCTATCTGTTTAGACACTGAGGAGTGATCTTGAAATGACAATGTCCACTTACTCCTTCCGGTGTGTAACATTAGCTTAAATACTTATACAACTAAAGAAATACAGTGAGAGCTAATCAGCAGCATTCTGTAACATTACAGTATTTGAGATTATCTTCAGATATGCTTGTGACAAAGTGCTACAACATTAGTTGGGTAGCAAATTAATCTCTCCAGTTTAAGATAGCTTATTTCATGGACATGCATGAATGATTGTCTGGTGTACAGTAGATATAGGCTACTGGAATATGTAAACAGTGTGTGACTATTTATCGACGCAAAATTGACCACAGGATATGAAACAATGGCTTTTACACCATGTGTAGTGCACTATATGCCCAATAATGAGCCATTTAAGATTGACCCAATGACTTGTATGGCTTCAATGTTTAACTTGTGATTGACGCTGCTGCATTATCTCCACAACCAATATGGCCTGTCAAACTAGACTGCAATATGTTCCTGTAATTTAAGCTACATTATACATGCCACAAAGTTTCACGCAAAATCCTTACTAAAAGTTGATGACCCTGGAGTATGAAAGTTAGCTTAACTTGTCGACTAGTTAATGGCCATTTGACCTTACAATTAGCGATTAATATATTAAAAATGTAAGTCGACTCTAAATTAAACTCTAAATTCACCCTTAATGGAAATCTCCATGTTACCTTGTTCATTCTCTATCTTATCTATATTTTCATCCCTTTTGTTGTTGGCTGCAAGAGCATGACAATGATTTCAAATCTGTACTGTGTTATACATCTGTGTAGCCCTATGATATGTACTAGCTAAGTAATGGCTCTGTTGTAATTATAATTTTTTACAGTGTAGTACAGTTATTACTGATGAGTGTTGGTGACACCAAGAACACTATATAATGCTGTCCTACATACTCCTAACATTCAATGGATTACAGAAATAATCGTTGTCATGTTCACAGGCCTTCAACACTGACAAATAAAGAAACACTGATATCTTGTTTATGAAATATGTTCAACTTCGCCCATATCATCTTCAATCTTCATAGTTTTTGTAGTTTTGAAATATTATTTGAATTAGAGACTAGAAACGAAAAATGTATATAAAACACCAACTTGCTGCTAATAGACATTTTCCCCATCCTGCTGCTGCTGGGACACTTTCCCCAGTCAATATTGTTTACAGACAGTTTAC
>JAOUQW010000004.1:20323813-20340128 GCA_028565825.1 Olivaichthys viedmensis
CCAACAGTGGCAGCTTGGTGGAGCTGAGGCTTGAACCCACGACCTTCTGATCAGTAGCCTAGTGCCCTAACCACTGCCCTTATTTAATTGGCCACTCATCTGAAGTCCCTCTGATGCGTGGTCAAACGTCTTCAAGATTATGACCCTTTATTATAAGTCTAGTTACGTTTACTCATTTGGTTGCCTTCACTTACTACTACTACTACTGCTGGAGATTCCGAATGACCTGGATGACTGAGAACCACACATATCCAATGGTTCTTGAAGATCCCTGGCCAAGTACAATAGTTACACCCTAATGCAAATCAGAAGCAATTTTGACTCCAACGCGTGCATGGGCAATTTGTGCAAATTTCAAGCTGACTGTTGGGGAAAAAAATGAATTTATGATCCCAGCGAAATATTTGAGTGGTTCCTGATGATGGCTAAGAGCTTGGCCAGTGTTCTCCCCCTCACCACCATCTCTACTGTGTCCAGTCTGAGCCCTACAACTGAACCAAATATAATAATATATTTATAAAAAATGCATACGAGTACCTTTTTCGGTATTCCACAGAAAATGGTATCAGCAATATTGGAATTGTTTGAAGAAAGGGGATAAAGACAACCAATTATTATTATAAATTATTATTATTTTTTTTACTTAATGCCGTTGTTAAGGCTAAAGTTGGAGTTAGGTTGGTGAAGATTTATTATTTCATTGTTAGTTTATTCTTAATGCCCATATCAGTTGTTTCCTGAAATAATTTCGCGTGATTTCTGAAGTCTATGCAGGACTGTTTCAGAAATGTCACCTCCATAATCCAAAAACATCACGTCCAGAATATTCGATTTTTCTCAGTAACGTATATACCTGAAGATAAAAGATTTTTTAATTATAAAATTTTAAACTATACTTTTTACATTTTGTAAATGAACTGTCTTGTTGATGCTGAGCTTAAGACACATAAAGCATTAAGACACTTTGCAAAATGAGTACGGGTTTTATGACGTCACAGCCATAATGCTGGAATTGCCGACAAACTCAAGAAAATACAAATCAGTTAAATCCTTTAGAGTCATTAGCTGTTGATTCTTCGGTGAGCCCATGGACTTTCAGGACAGAGAATATTCTTTTGGGCAACGCCATTAATCCTCAACTTCTCAGTTGTTTGCTTGAATTGTATCCCTTTTCATTATATCCCACTTGCTCATTTCTGCCATATCACGTCACTTACATAAAATTCAACAAAATCTCCAAATACATATGATTTATATGAGGTCCACAATTACCACACTCCACGTATGAGGAAGGACATTTGTATTTTATCACAGGGTCAGTGGCTGTGCAGCGTCATTGTCGGTTGTCAAGTGTCTTGCTCAAGGTTACAGTTGGCATTATTGCATTATTACGTCTGATATCACCAGGTAGTGTTTTGTTTTTTCCATCCACCTGTTTGTATGAGTTATACATTTGTGCATAAGATTCGCCCCATCGCGAGTTCGAGTCCCGATGATTCCGCAGCCATCCGTGGCTGGGAGTCCAGGAGAGCATAATTAGCCCTGCTCTCATTGTTGATTAGAGCGACACTGCCCAATCGTGGGCATCTGTGAGGTCATGTATACGGAATCAGGCAGTTTGCGCTTTCCTCCAAGTGCGTTCTACTGCCCTGTGAAGGTAGATGATGTGGATTCATGTCTCTCGGCGAAAGCACGTTAGCCCTCACCCTCCCCGGGTGTTAGCTGTCATGTAATGGGGGAGAACTAGCTAGTGGGTGAGAATTGGCAAAAAAAAAAAAGAAGGGGGAAGTCTGTCTTAAAAATCTTATAGCATATTTCTTTTTTTCCCCCCGTTCTCTAGTCTTCTAGAGCATAATGTTTGTTAACAGTATAACCATTTGAGACTTTATCACAGTATGCAGTACCGGTATCATCACACCTCTAATTATAGTCCTCTTTAAGAGATCATTTCTTTGGGTAAATATGGAGGGTTATACATTTTTAGGCATTGTGGAACCCCTAGAGCTGCTTCTCATAACAATCGCATTAAATCCACTCTTGTATAAAGGGCCGAACATGGAGATCTTTTTGGTCTTTTTTCAATTTGTACTTTGATGGTGTATTATAGGTGCTTTTCTAAAAGTTGCCTTTTTTTCAGGCCATTGAGCAGGAGACTTCTCTCGCAAAAGCTTTGGTGTCTTGTCGTTGCACAGGAGCAGAAGTGCAACGGACACAATGCCGAGCCCTTCACAGCACACAACAGGTGATAACATTATTCAGAGCTTGTTGGGGTGAATTGAGATCAGGGGATGATCATGGCTATTAAAGCAATCATGAATTAAACTGATCTGTTAGTCCTTCAACTAGAAGTTTATAGACTAACTAGATAGTTAGTGTTCTTACTACAAATTTAGCAATATTAAGCAATGTCCCAAACACTAATACAAAGACTTCTTGATGGTCGTTATTTTCAAGTGTTTATACAGTGTAGTCTTGGTAATTGATTTATACATGTAAAGTTCAAATTTTGCAGCTAGATTATCTGCAACACTTGTGTAGCGTCCCTGTGTCCCCTTTCAGACCCAACTTAATGTGTTGTTTTATGCTTGTTATCTTGCATGCTCATTGCTAATTAGCTTGCAGGCAGTTCTTAATGTTTTTCATTTTATAACACCCCTAATTCACATCATCAACCTGTCTTTATGATCTTCAGAGGGTGTTAGCAGTGCAGTGGATGTTAAATAACGCTAGTTTAATTTATGACTAAGATTTTTTGAGACACCCCATTAGTTCTAGGATATGTATTTACCAAGGAATATTGCACAAAAATCTGTATGCACCATGAATAAAGTAATTCTATTAATTATGTGGTAAACATATATTTGTTTTTACAAATTGGACATGCATCATCAGTTCAAATCAGTCGTATTTGAAAAATTTGATAATCTGGCCTTAATTAAGAAGTAATGACCTTGTTGACTTTCTCATGGACGGTTTCTGCATGTCATTGTCACTTGGCAGCCTCGTAACATCACTCTTATTAAAAACATGGGGCTTGACTTGCTTGTTGTGGCAGTTACATTTTGTTGTAACTTGCCTGGAAATTGCACATTTTGAGGTAAGATTTTAACAACATCCTGAGAATTGCATATTTTGCACTTTTATTTATTACTATATACATTTGGACAGCAATATTTTACAACCTGGGGTGCAAGAAACAGCAGTATGTAAATAAACGTTTAGTACAACATACTCAGAGTTTTAAGCTGAACATTTTAGTTTCAGTTTACAATCTCAGCTTGTTGCTATTCTGTATGGAACGTATCCAGAAAATCTGGTCTTAATTAAGAAGTAATGACCTTGTTGACTTTCTCATGAACGGTTTCTGCATGTCAGTGTCACTTGGCAGTCTCGTAACATCACCCTGCCAAGTTCCAACATAATATAGCTGCGATTGCTGTTACGCAGTTGCTGTGACAAATGACACTCGAAACGTGTGACCTGTTGCATGTTTACTTCTTCTATAATTTGTGTGCGCATTCATTTTTTGTTACCTGGGTTCACTGTGACATAAATCTGACGGCATGCACTTTTTACTTGCTCTCTTGTCTTCAGCTCTGTGCTGTAAAACAGACGCCGCAGGCTTCAGAGGAAGAGGTGGGAGCTTTCACCAAACTCATTGAAGCCATGGGCTTCACCGGGCCACTCAAGTACAACAAATGGGTAAAATTAATTTTATTCATTTGGCAGACACTTTTATCCAAGCAACTTGCAAGCGATGTGAAGCAGGATACAATCCTAGCTTATAGGTGAGCAACTAAGGGTTAAGGACCTTGTTCAAGGTCCCAACAGTCGCTTTCTGGCAGTCCTGGGATTTGAAATGACAATCTTCTGCGCCCTAGTGCCAGCACTGCTGAGATACCAGTGACCCCACAAAATTAAGAATGTCCTAATTACTATACTGCACTGTAAGCCTCTGCTTTAGATTTAAGTTATGTTATTACTCAGGCTTATAACTTATTTCTCCTGTATTCCATACTATTATACTCATGGTATAATAACCATACAACCCAATATCGCGTTTTTTTTTTTTTTTTTAATATAATGGTGTCTTATAACTTTATCATTAACTTTTGCATTAAATGGCATGCAACATTGCAGTAGTTGAGATACAATTTTCAGATTTTCACCTGGTATGTAGGCTACCTGGTTTTTAAAAAAACCTTGTGGCATAGTACATAGTATAACATTATAACTACTTCAGGTATATAGCCACACCTTTTAAGATCAACCTGTTTGATAAAGATTCTTTGAGCACTGATGTTTTATCTAAGTTTGCAAATATTCTTGAAAGGAGGGGGGGGGAATCAAATGGTAAATTTGTCTTTTCTTTTTTTTGCTTAGCAAATTAGCTCCACTCTGTGCCTATACAGTGGCTTGCAAAAGTATTCAGCCCCCCAGGAAGTTATCAGATTTGTCTGATTACAAATGATTAATACACAGTTTTCAGTCAGTATTTTTATTGCAAACTCGTATTCTCTTACAATGACTCTTACAAAGTTAAAATTAAGTATTAGTCAGAAAATCTTTCAAAGAAATTCAACAACTGAAAAATGCTGCTTGCATAAGCATTCAACCCCTACACATTAGTATTTGGTACAGCCATCTTTTGCTGCAATAACAGCTTTAAGTCTTTTGGGGTAAGTATCTACCAGTTCAGGAGTAATTTTTTTCCCATTCCTCTTGGCAGATTTGCTCCAGGTTCTTCAGGTTGGTTGGATGTCGTTTGTTGACAGGAATTTTAAGATAATGTCACAGATTCTCAATGGGACTCCGATCTGGACTTTGACTTGGCCACTGTAGAAAATATTTACTTTTTTAAAAATTTTTAAACCACTCCTGTGTTGCTTTGGCCTTGTGCTTGTGATCATTGTCCTTCTGAAAAGTGAAGTTTCTCCCAAGCTTTAGTTTTTTTGTGGACTGAAGCAGGTTCTCTTAATATCTCCCTATATTTTGCTCCATCCATTCTCCCTTCAATTTTGACGAGATGCCAAGCGCCCCCAGAGCGTGAGGCTGCCACCACCATGCTTCACTATAGGGATGGTGTTAATTGAGGGTGTGGCCTGTGCTAGCTGTGCGTCACACATAGCGCTTTGAAATTTGCCCAAATATCTCCATCTTGGTCTCATCAGACCACAAAACCTTGTCCCACATCTTCGCTGGGTCACTCTCGTGCTTCCTGGCAAACTCCAGATGCGCTTTCATATGGCTCTTCTTGAGTAATGGCTTCTTTCCAGCCACCCTCCCATACAGTCCAGAATTATGCAGAGCTCTTAAAATGGTTGACTGGTTCACCTCCACTCCACTCTCAGCCACTGAACTCTGTAACTCCTTCAGAGTGACTGTTGGCCTCACTGTGGCTTCCCTCACCAATCTACGTCTTGTTTGGGAGTTTTGAGGGACGTCCTTGCCTAGGCAGTGCTTGGATGGTGGGATGCAGCTTCCACATCCTCAGTGTTGATCCAACAGTGCTTACTGGGATGTCCAACCTCTTGGATATTCAGACAAATCTGATAACTACTAGGGGACTGAATACTTTTGCAAGCCACTGTACCAATTAATGGGAATTGTTCTAAACAGTCTATTGTCTCATTTTCACATGAAGCACTTCTGAATTGAAATGTGGAATTATAGTCTACAGCAGTGATTAACACACTCTGATGTTGGACAGTTCACAAAGTATGTTATTAAAATGTTACTGTCGTAAACAGTCATGTTATAGTAGACAACGTTACATAATCGGCAGCCTTAGCCCAGAACGGCAGCTTAGCCGTAGTCAGGTATTTTCAGTAAAAGAATTATTGCATCTAAGTTTGTTTACCATTGCTAACGGTTTCTTTTTCAACATGCATTATGTCAGGAAAAATATTTTTGAAAAATGTGAGAATTGGGATAACTTGACTGGCTTTTTTGCTGTTTTTCCTTTTAAAGAAAGGAGGGAAAAGAAAAAAAAAGATCTACATCTTTGGTCAAATTGCAGACGTCCCTCTCGTACAACAGAAACAGTCCTCTGGAGTTTGTGCAATATAACGTTAATTTATTATCATAACAGATTTATGGGTTAGGTTTGCCTAACGACTGTTGCACTGCATGTCGTGATTTTTTATTTTTGCTAAATACTTTTACTTGGCACACGGTTCTTCTCTTGCAGAAAATCAAAATAGCTGCTTTGCGTATGTACACTTGCTGCATTGAGAGAATCAACTACGATGAGTTTTTTGAAAGTAAGTATGGCTTTTTATTGATTTATTGAATGCATTTTACTTTGGAGTGAGCAGATGGAAGAGGGTTTTCTTGGCCTGGGAAGTATGGCAATGTAACCTTGTGAGGCTTGAGTCATGCTCATGTGGAGATTTTTTGTAAAAGGACCCGAGTGCCCAAACACCCCTCAATTTCAGCAAAAATGCTGAAACGAGCGTAAAGGGAACTCTTCATCACCATGTGAAAGATTTATGTGGCACTTTACAGACGTTGTTTTCTTTACCAAAGGGAAAAAGCAGGTGCAAAACTGAGCTGAGGTTTTGGAACTGTTTGGTTTAATGTTGTGTTCTTGTTTCTTTCTCTCTCTCTGTCTCTCTTTCGTTTTCTCTTACATAGAGTGCTCCCTCCCTGACACACTCAACTCCTGGTTTTTGGTGGCACAGCTCCATGTTTGGTGAGTATTTGGGCACTGGCGCTTCTTTCTGTTGGCAAAGCTATTCCCAGCTATGCCTGTTCTCCTGCAGTAGTATTGAGCATTCCTACACCCTCTGGTCTTTTTTCTTCCCTTCAAAGCTTGATGGAATATTAATATGAAATTCACATAATTATGATGCATTTGCTGTTGATTTTAACTGGTTCTTTCTGTTTTCATGGACACATTGACCACTACAGTGTTTTTATAATGACACTGCTTTTCCTTTTAATGGGTTTTTTTTTGGGGGGGGGGGTTTGTGGGCAAATGTTTTTCCTAATTTCTTGCAGATGTGTAAAGGAAAATCTTTGATTTATTGTCTTTTTTCAGATATAAAAGCTCTTAGTTTGAATGCTTAGAGGTCACATTTTAATCCGCTTTGTTGTGGCTCGTCGTTATCACGCTGTTTCATTCCTCCTTTTCACCTTTCATTATTTTCACTGAAGGCATTTGTTCATGCCCATGTGACCAGTTCTGGCAGTGTTTATAAAAAGAGACTTTCACAGAATGTGTGATGTCACCAGTACGAATGATTAATGATTGGGACCGAGAGTGTGTGTGTGTACGTACGTGTGTACGTGTATGATTAACACTGTGCAGAGTGACATTGAGTGGAAAAGCTCAGTGTGTATTTAATCACACTGTTGTATATACCACGCTACCCATATACACAATGGCACCCACTGATTCAATTCATAATTCGCCTACTAAGACTGTTGGAATGGGTTCTGTCTAAAAGCAAACTCTTATACATCTTATCTCCTTTTAAATGTTTTCACCAATATCTGGAAAAAAAAAAAACATTTTTTTTTAAATATAAAAAGAAAACATGTATAAAAATGATACCAAATGTTATAAACAATTTCCTACTCATTAAACCATTTAAAGTAATAGCTGCATATTTCCCTATCTTTATTTTACATACATTTTACCGTTGTTTGTATTTTTGTGTATTTAGTGCACCCTAAAACTGACCTAGTGCTTTGTGACCTAGAGTTTATTTATGACCGTCAAAAAATGGCAGTCTTTTACTGGCCAGCTACATAATTTTTTTTTCCCATGACGAATAAAGAATTCTGAATGTGAGGAGTGTTTCTAATTATTAGTCACTAAAGTTACATCCTAGGTAAAATAATATCACCTAGCCTTTTCTTTTGTAGCCTGGACTATTAAAAAAAATATATATATATAAAAAAAAAATATTGTGACGATTACAATGATGGGTTACAAAGCTTTGTTCTATAAAATGAAGTATCAGCATGGTAAAGTGAATCATATGTGTTGCATTATTACTATTATCCCATAATTAATTACTGTTTTTTAGTAACCACTGTTTTGGGGGTTTTCTGTTTTACTATCCCAAATCACTTTCAGATTGCTAACACTACATTCCCTCCTCATTCTAGGTAGCGGATACGAATACAGAGAATACAGTCCCCTTTTACATTTGAGTGAACTGTGCTTTTCAATGTGTTAAAATGGTCCTTTAAAGTTTGACAACTCAACGGCAACATCATTTGTGCCTCCATAAACCCTCCGAATCGGTGTAAAAAAAACTCCAGGAAAACACTGCAATAGCTGAATTAATCTTAATATCCCTTACTATGGAATCACTCACAATAAAAATGTCAAGAGTAACCTTTGGCTTTGCAATGGCGGTTTCCAAATCATCAGGCACAACAAATGGTTTTTTGGAGGTGATGTTGGTGGGGGGAGTGCTGCAAATTTCTGCTTGGCTTTTTCTCGTTTGTTTTCAGTAGAGGGTTTCTATGGATGGCAGCATCACACATTAGAGCAGCTTGTCTACAAGATGCTCCATGAAGAGTTAGCATTTTGATATCTCAGCTACACTAAACAGCCAAGTAATTAGAAACACCTGTGAAGGTCTTCAGTCATTCAGGTGATTTTGAATATCTAGTAGTACTAAGTCGCAGCCACTGGACTTGGTACTGGTAGTTTCAATGAAATTTTAGTTGTATAGCACTTTTAACAATAGACACTGTCACAAAGCAGCTTTACAGAAATCTAGATGTAGATCCAGATCGCTAAAGAGCAAGCCAGGTGGCAGAGAAAAACTCCCTGAGACGGCATAAAGAAGAAACCTTGAGAAGAACCAGACTCAAAAGGGGAACCCATCCTCTTCTGTGTGACACTTGATAGTGGGACTATAGGTTGCTACAGTAGACATTCATATAAAGTAAAGGCAACATCGCTAAATGTGATGAAAGGATACGGAATGTCCAGTATGAAATAGAAGTTCTGGGATGAGCATGGGACAGTCTTTCTGATTACAGCAACAGTTTTATGATATCCAGGTGAGATTATCGACTGGAACAGGAGAGTGAGTTTTGGGCATAAACTGTTTTTGGAAAAGCAAGTCCTTCGGGTATCCAAGTGAGATTAAGCCGGAGGAGCAGAGCAGGAGTGGTGCTCCCATGGACGAGCCTTAGCGTTAGCTTTGGCTTTGCGACTATACAGCTGAATCATCACCCCATCGCCCTGCTTTTAGGGCTCTAATGCCGGAGTTGGGGGCTCACCGTTTCTGCCTAAATAACCCAGAACTTCCTTTACCGAGTCTGTACTTCTCTCATTATCACTAGTCCTCTCTAACGTCTGGTTTCACACCTCTAATGATGCAATCTTCTCCGTCAGACAGGCTACTAGTCTACACTTCTCGCAAGTAAAATTAGTTCTAACAACAGAGGAAGAATAGCTAAGCATCTTGCACTCAACACATTGAATAAGCTCAAGGTTGGCCATGCTGAAATATTGAGGACCTTACTTGCGTTCATCGTCGCGTCCTGATAGAGAGTTTCAGGCAAATCCGATGGGAGTTGTCTCTGATGTCTTTAAAGAGCACGTTTCTTCAAAAAATATAGTGGCTGGTGGAAAAAGGGAAAGAAAAAATGCAGCAGCTGATAAAGAATATAAAGAAATATTTGGACACCGAAGCCGCGACAATCTCCTGGCAAACAGATTTGAAAAAAGAATCCTGTAATCCTAGAGATGTTTTGCCGCTCATCCAAGGGGCTTCATCAGTTCTAATGATTGGTGGAAACGTTCCCTGGCATTTAAACACTGAGGTTGAGTCACATCTGTGACATTGTGAGATTGATATTGCATAGGGGTCTGGGTATGAAACAACTTAAAACTTGTTATAATGGCATTGTAGGTATCTCAGACCTCCCCCTCAGAGATGTTCAGACATGATTCTCCACTTGTCCTGCTACTTAGACCGAAAAGACAAAAAAATTTAAACCTTACACATCCTTCACTAAACCATTACATGACCTTTACAAGGACCAACTTACATGAAATCTCCAGATATTTTTGGGTTATCAAGCCAAGTCTACCTTTCCTAGTACTACTGTATGTTGTATCTCACAGTAAACCCTTTGCTCCTCTTTTGCAGGATGTGTTTGGTGCGGATAAGGCAGGAAGGCCGGGAAGGGAAGTATATGTGTCGCTACATCGTCCATTCTATGTGGGAGGATGTGGAACAGAGAAGCAAGATCATGGGGGTGAGTTTCAACAAGATGCTCATTCTCACTGGCCCTGTATTCAGGGTTATACTTGATCCAAGCTAGGGGTGGAATGGTATGGAAAGTCAGTGTTACAGTTTTATCACAGTACCTGTTTAAAACTTGAATGACAACACTGCAGTGCAAAGATTATGTATTTGATTAGAGAAACTGCTTAAATGTGTTTAAAGAGTTTTTAAGGAGCTTTTACTGATTTGGACCTTGCATGTTCTTTAAAGGGCCTAAAAAAAAAAAGAAGAAAAAAGGTTTTTTTTTTCTCCTGATTTATGGTGGCTTTAATACTATAAGGCGTTGCAGCGACACTGAGCAACATTTGTGAAATCCGTACCTCGTACAGTTCAGCAAGTCACAAAAATTCTCCCTATTTTAACACATTGTTCAAAATCACTTTATCTACGGTTACTCGACTATATGACGTAACAGCTGGTGGTGCATTATTTTTAAATACTATTTAGTACGGCACTATGCAGTTTGGGATGGTACACACAGCTCTCTAGTGAGTGTAAGGGATGATTAAACTCTAAATTACGAGTGAAAAGAGCCTGGAGAAATGTGCCATTCCTGCTGCAAAGAGGCAAATAAGTCCCTTCATTTGTTCCCCAAACGCAAAACTCTCCATACTCTCTGGGTAAAGGTGTTTTTTTTTTGGTTTTTTTTTTGGCGGTCCTCCAACTGCTCTCCCAAATCCTCATGCTTACAGCACCCCACATTTCTGTTTGAGAGCATTGAGAAAACAGGTCAGTGTGACTGCAAACATCTGATCTACCTTGTGGTTTATGACATTAAATAACGAATCAGTATATTTCCGCTTGGGTTTTAAACAGCAACAGTTTACAAAACACTGATTTGTAGAAGACAAATACTGTATTGACATACAAAATGCTTCTCCTCTCTTTGACAAGGCTATTATCAAGCTAATGAATATTAATGACTAGTCGGAGGTGTCACAGAAAACCAGCTATGAGTTGGAGAGTCAGGGAAAAGCACAATTTATTAACAATGTATAGAGTAAAATTAATTAATTAAATTGAAATAAAATATTTTAAATAAATTAATTGTTTCATAAACACTCAGGAATAATACAAAAATACTTGAAAATAAGATAGCAACTTTTAAAAATAATTGATGCAACTGGGAATAAGCTTTTTGTAATGTCATTTCTCTACAGGTATAGAATAATGGGATCAAAATCAAGCATTCCTGTTTATAAACAGTGTTCTAATAAATGTCAGAATTTTTTTCCATTATGTGGTGTTGCGGTTGAGTGTAGGGCTGGGCACTGAAAATCAGTATCCAAAAGATCGATGGAGTACTTTATTGATCCCTGAGGGAAATTTTGTCACAGCAGCAAGTAAGACATCACATTACGAGGACGCAGCGTTACAGACAACAAGCAAACGAGTAAGAAACAAGCAAAGTGGCAAGTGATTCTAATCCAGTGTCAGGAGAAACGGTTGAATGAATAACTAAATAAATTAATACAGTGCAGATGAATGAGAAAGTGTGGCAATGGTTGTACATTGCCTAAAGACTTGGACGACACGGAGTGGGTGAGTTCTAGAGTCTGATGGCAGCAGGGATAAAGGACCTCCTGTACCGCTCCTTACTGCACTGTGGCTGGATCACTCTGGAGCTGAAAGCGCTCTGCTGTTTGACTACACAGTCATGGAGGTGGTGAGAGACATTGTCCACGATGAGTTTTGCCAGCATCCTCTCCTGAACAGCCAATTCCAGGGAGTCCAGGTTGGTCCCAATGGCCTGTCCAGCCTTCCGAATTAGTTTGTTCAGTCTGCTGGCATCTCTTGCCTTCATGCCACTGCCCCAACACACAGCCGCATAAAAGATGGTGCTCTCCACCACTGACGTGTAGAACATGCGTAGCATCCTGTTGCACACATTGAAGGACCTTAGCTTCCTCAAAAAGTACAGTCTGCTCTGTCCTTTCCTGTATACTGCTTTCTGTGTTACGTGTCCGGTCCAGCCTGTCGTCTAGGTGCACCCCCAGATATTTATATGTCTCCACCACCACATCCTCGCCGAGGATAGAGACAGGGGTCAGCGGGGCCTTGGTTTTCCGAAAGTTCATCACTTTCTCCTCTGTCTTGGCCACATTGAGCTGTAGGTTGTTCCTCCCACACCACTCCACGAATCTGTCAATCACAGCCCTGTACTCCGACCTCTGCTCATCACTGACGCACCCCACTACAGCAGTGTCATCGGAAAAGTTCTGCAGATGGCACATGTCTGTGTTGTACTTGAAATCTGGGGTGTATAGCGTGAACAAGAAAGGAGACAGGGCCATCCCCTGTGGAGCCCCTGTCCACCTGCATTGTCTAGCTTCTCACGAAGTAGAGCTGACTACTGAAAAGTCTCAAATTCGGGGCCTATTTTCAATACTTTTTAGAATTATTAGAACTATTAAAAAAATTATAATAATTAATTAAAATAAAAAGAATAGGAAAAAAGTCTGATTGGCTCCTTGATGCTTGGAGAGCGAAAAGTGCCAAACTTGACAGGACAGTGGTGACGTGTGCAGGGGCCAATATAATGAGCCAATATTTAGTTTTCATATCATAATAATTGCCTACTTAAATTTTTTTTTTTTAATAATCATTGTTTACAATATTACCACGATATTTTCAAGGATAAATGTTTATTGTATCTATTTACATAGTACCATAGTGAACTTCATGAAATTTAATAAAAGATAAAAAGACAATGATAAACAACCTTATATTAATAAACAAATTAAATCAAATGAACCAGTATAAATAAATTAATTCTGGTTAAAAAGGATTATATGGAAACGTTACACAGATGTAATCAATACATGCGCAGTCAAACGTACACCATGAAACACTCCCCGTTATACTTTGTGAAAATGTTTAGTAGATACTATGAAAATGTTGGGTCCGTGTGTTTGAACACCCATAGGATCCATGCTGATGACATGCTTTTTTTGGTATTTTTCCACTGGACAGTGCGGCACGGCTCGGCAAATTACCCATAATCCTTCACGATGTCGCTATTTAAGAGGCAGCATCAGTTTTCAACAGCAATTTAATGTTTCAGATTCATTTTTATTTATTTTCCCACAGTAATGTTTTCTTATAGCTATTTAGCTTGATCTTACATTTCTTCCCCATGATCCAGTAAATCCACCATCAAATTCCAAAAGGCTTCCTATGCACTTTGTTTCGCTTTACATAGGGTATAACATAATCGAGCTGAACGCCCTACGGCCGAGGTTCTACTTGCTGCGTGACTACGTGTACGCGTGCGGACGCAGCAGCTACGCGAGCATCATTGATCACATACTATGATCACCATGTCGTCCGTACATCTGGAGGATTAAAAACTATCCACTAGGGGGCAGGTCAGAGCTTGAACATCGCCAGCACCGGAATATCTTCTTCGACCACTTCCTGATTAGACTGATTCCGTGGCACCAACGTAGACGGTGCATCAGACCATTAAACCAATCTCGTCACCACAACGGAGAGTTTATTTCTCTCGTCCTACCGATCGACGCGTTGCTTCACTATACTGCCCCCCGTCGTTTACGCTGGTATTGCACCACACACATGCATTTTGTAAATTTGAGACGTGCACAATCGACGTGCCCGAATGAACACAGGATACGTCTGCCATGTTGTGTATCCGTCCGCGTAGTTAACCGCAAATATAACCCGGCCTACCTAGTGCCCTTATGCTTAGTGCAGAACAACATTTGAGATTTGAGCACGACTCTGTGCGTGTGTGTTTACACTCTAACCTCTCTGTACTTTGACTAAAGATTATAGTAATATACACTATTAATGGCAGGCAGCCATTAAAACAAACTCGCTGTGTCTCGTGCTTACTAGTTCACTCTGAGAGAAACACGGCAGCGCCACACACGTTTTAACATCAAATGAGATTTGCATGTTTTTTTTTGTTTTGTTTGTTTTATTTTGTGTAGTGCTTTACTACTCGTGCCTATCAAGTCACCACCTGATGACCTCCAGAGAAACTCCTCCTACTTTTCACGGGTAGAGGTATGTGATGGGGAAACCGACACACGCACTCGGCCAGGATACAGAGCCCTGGATTCAAATTTGTTGCCGAGCTGCGCCGAGCCACGCTGTTCGGTGAAAAACTCTATTAGTGATGCAGTTGCGCAGTTTCAGAAATATTTGAAGTGAACTTCACTCTGTGCCTTTGAACTGTACTTGCGGGACAGTCGTTACTTTTTTGGTGGGGGGGCAAACATTAATGCAAGTGTTAGCGTTAGCCTGATTAGTAACCCAGTTGTAACACAAACATATATATTTTTTAATGTGGGTTATTTATAATAAGTAGCTTACCTGTACCCTTTGCCTTCTTGCCAAGTGAGAAGGGTGTACATCTGTAGTTGTGTTGCCAGGAGTTTAATGCTGTTTAACAATGTAGCAATTTATCAGTCAGGCTGAGAATGAAATGAGGGGTATCTTTTGCCTGGCTTAAAATAAATAGTTCACTCAATAGGTAAATGTCATTAACTTTTGTTATCCATGTCTGCATGTTTCCTTTAATAATATACATCGAGTCCAGACTAGCATAAATTAAAACTTTTTGATTTATTTAGAAGAAAAGATGAATACAAACTCCAATTGTGTTTGGATGGTGCCAATTTACTAAAATATTAGCATCAAGCAGATCACAGTGAAATAAAACTAGGTGCATGATTAACTATTTAATGGGTCCAGAGTAAGAAGTGGGTATGGAACAGTGCGTTTACATGCACCCAACTACTCCAGATTATTCAAGCGGTCATGTGAACAGCATACTCTGATATCATGAAGCAGATTAAGGCTGTTAGCCCAGTATTCAGGTTGTTCAGAGCTAGTATACGAACCAGCAAAAAACACTACAACATGATGGATAAATATACAGTGCCCTCCAGAATTATTGGCACCCTTCATGAAAAGAACCAATAATGAACATATAAAAAGAATAACACATGCAGTGAGTGATATTATGGGCTTAAACATATGGGGATGTTTTATAGGTTTATTTTAACACGATATTTTTTCAAACACAAAAGGTTTTCTTGCGTAGTGCAATTTTTCTGCAAAACACTGTTTTCACATTTATATTCACCTCTTTTATTAATATTTGAAAAAGCCTTCCCTGGAGAGAATAACAGCACATAGTCTCTTCATTTCATGTCTAAAAAAGGTTGGAGACACTTGTAGATGGATCTGGGACCACTCCTTCATGCAGAACATTTTATTCTACTTTATATTCTTGCAATTTCAGCATAGGGGGTGAGGGTCTGTCAATGTTTTTATTGCTATTGAAACTTCACCTCACAGACAGAAGAGCGTGCTAAATATTACAAATGGCTCCTTTAAATTAGACTTGTATAGCTTACATGACACAAAACAGATAGATGACATAATCAGTGTTAAAATGTTAAAAATGCACAAAAGGCATAAAGAAACTCCCAGTACAGCTCCATGTTCGCTAATTAAACCCAGCACACATGAAATATGACATCACATGATGGTATTAAACCGTAGTAGACGGTTTGGCTCAGGTGTGCTGGGAGCTGAGGTCGAGCACAAACGTGTCCCTTCTGACCCCGAGGGATGCGTTACACATCTATTCTGGTCGTTGATGCTGTGCTACATGAGACAAGTCTTAGCCTCGATGCCCTCTGTGTCTAATACAGTAAATAACACACTCCGCTTCCCAAAACCCTGTGGATGTTGAAAGGATGTTACTATTTTTCAAACTTTATTACTCACCTGACAGGTTTTACCCAAACCCATTTCATCCCCCAAGATGCAGCCGTCCAAAGTCTTCAAACACTCGGCGAGCCACCGCACGCCACGCAGCTGGTACGGCCTCAGCTGCACTCCTGCCAGGACAGAATAATAATTATTATTGATTTATTTTTGATATTATTAGAACTATAATAATTAAATATATATTAATTAATATAAATATAATGAATTAAATATATTTAATTATTTATAATAAAAAAATATTATTATTGTATTATATAATTTACATATATTATATTCTTATTATTTTA
>JAOUQW010000004.1:20368473-20385005 GCA_028565825.1 Olivaichthys viedmensis
ACAGTTGAATAATTATCTGTGAAAGAGGGACATGGAGACATGTTTGTGGTTATAGAGATTGATGGATGTAAAAGTTAATTGTACTTTAATGTCACTAATAGTATTTTAGAGGCAGTGGTGGCTCAGTGGTTAGGGCTCTAGGCTACTGATCAGCAGGTGATGAGTTCAAGCCTTGGCAAAATCAAGCTGCCACTGTTGGGCCCTTGAGCAAGGCCCTTAACCTTCTCTGCTCCAGGGGCACTGTATCATATCTGACCACAGCTTCCTAAAAAATAAAAAGCTAGGATATGAAAAGAATTTCACTGTACTGTACTTGTATATGTGACAATAAAAGGCTTCTTCTTCTTTAACTGCTAAAATCTACTTTTTGTTTCAAATTCACAAAGACCATTTTTCTTGCACTTTTATTTTACCTTGTTATTCTTGACCTGAACATAATCTCTGTATTATACATATGATTTTTAAAAACGATTTTCCATGTTCCCTAATGAAATTCTGCCAGGCAACCAGGGGCAGTTCTAGGATTTATTTCATGGGGGGCCAAGGGGGGTACAAAGGCATTAACAGGATGTATGGTGAAAAACCGAGACTAATAAGTAATAAATATTATTCTTGCTTGCGAAGCAATATTAAGTTAAATAAAGCCATATATGACTTAAAGAAGATTTATTTAAAAAAATAAAACTGCTACCCAGGATTCTGAAAAAGCCATATACTGTAGGGTCTTTGCATGGCAATTAAAACTTTTAGGAGGATTCATCTTTCATTAATAAGCTAGACTGGATACTTAAAATAGAAATACTAAATAAAGTTTATTATTATTAGAAACATAAAAGCATATTTCTTCTTTCTATTAATGCTGTGTTCTCAGAGTATTCTGCTGATTTGCTCATGAATGACACGTACATGACTGTACCATTCATGAAACGTCCTCTGTATTTTACCTGTGCTAATGTTTTACCTATTTGGGTTCACAAGGTTTGCCGGCGTAGCTCGACAAGATCAGATTAACTTGTTGTCTTTTTTTGGTTTATATCTTTGTGAGATATCATACAAATGCGAAAACAAAATTGTCAGAAACTGTAGAGTCTTGGCTTTCAATTGCACCCACTGTCATGCTGATGAGACGGCATCAGACACAGTCAGACTTACACTACACAACATACAGGAACATATCACACGGACACGGCATAACATTGACAATCACCAACACTGAAGACTGAAACATGGGGATACTTATAGGGGCACTAATCATACAGACAAACGAGACACAGGTGGATCACATGAATGACGGGACAGGGTGGAGACCAGACCAACATATACACAAACACATGGCTAATGGCGGCCATTGCCTTGACGAACGGCACGCGCCGCCAGCTGAGCGGTCCCGCAGCTCGGAGACCCGTGACACCCACATGCAAAAAAATGGGTTAAATCAGACATTAAAAAATACAGCTTGTCCCTTACTGAGAAACCGCTCAGCGATGAGTCCTCCGCCCTTCAGTTGTACGTGAGCCTTCCAATAATTTCCAGGGTATTGTACTAAGTCTTGTTCCGGTAGATTGCTGCGTCAATTGACCTGGGTTTTCACTTCACTACACTTAAACTCTTCCCGAATATATTTTGCCATCAGATTCCCGCATAAAAGTGCATGTGTGAAAGGGGTTTTGTTAAAAATGGTACCAGGAAGTGGGTGAAAAACAAAATCGAAATGTTAACAAATAAACAAAAAGCAACAAAGGAAAGATATAGACATAAGTGTGGGCATGTATGTTTTTATATATGTTATTAATAACAAAACAACTCATTCATTCATTGAGAGTGGTGCTTTCTAACTATGAGTGAGTAAATATATCAAGACCCTCTTTTGGGAGCCACGCCAAGTTCTTCGGCGATGGGTGCAGAGGTAAAGGAGACGGCTACCAGCATAAGCTGGTAAGATCAGCACAACAACGCTGACTTGCTAGTGGAGGGCAGTGGCCCTTTCCCCTGTGCAGAGATTTACTTTGGCAGGCACTGGCGAATCTTTATCCCGATCCGGCGAATCTGGTGCTTTGGGTCTGGCTCATGAGAGGTCCAATCTAACTATGGTTGGACTCCCCGATGGCGTCATAGCAACATTTAGAATGTTAGGGTGTTTGAGGAGTGGTGTGAGAAATTGCAAGTGGTTGCATTTCAATAGTCGGTCCCAGCAATCATTTTTGCAGACCCTTCTAGAGATGGGCAAAGTATTCTCCACTATTAACTCCTCAAACTCCCAGGACCAGTTGGCGGGTCTAGACTTACATTCCTCACTTTTGTAACTACATTCCTTTCCTATTAGCTTTACTGTAGTTACTGAATAATTCATAGTAGTTACTAAATAATATGCTTTAAGATAAATAACTGAATAATAAGCTGGGACTGGCACATGTGTGCACTCCTGGCCTCTGTTTTGGGATATTTTTATTCAGGACATTTGTGCTGCAGCGAATTGGGCCTCACCTCATATTTTAGCGAAGTTTTACAGACTTGATGTGACTGTGTCAACCCTGAGACACACTGTGGTAGGTGTAGGTGTGCCAAAGGGACACAGCCTGCCGGCCAGGGACTGACTCGCTAATGCTCAAGTACTTGGATAGTTCAAGTTGGGGCAGTTGGTCTTCGAGATGAGCTTGCCAAGCAATACAGGAGTCGGCGTATCCTATAGATACCAACACAAATAAATAAATATATTTAGGTAAACCCAGACAGCTCAAACTAATAAGAGTGTTAAATCCTGTCAAAATGTTGCTACTAACCTATTGAACATTAGTTTCGGCCATATAATCTGGTAAATGTTAAATGAGCCAAATTGGATTTATACAGCTTTATAAACTCATGCATCTTTTGGCACTCCAACTCATGGTACTTTTGATGATGCTGAAGGGTTCATTTTGTTTCCTGAAAATATGTTCATAGCCTGCATATGCAGACATCAGTATTTCAGCCTCCATTTGTGAGAAATACAACACAAGACTTTTTGTCACACTCATTGTAAATCCACTTATCAGCACTGCATTGATGATGGATTCCTATGTTCACAGTAAATGCGCTTCAGTTAGGATCAACCTACTCAGTGTTGATTAACCTTGATCACCAAACTTCTAATCAGCTGTTTTGGAACTGATAACTCTCGATATGTCGTGTTGAGTTTACCCAACTCAGAGTTTAAGTTAAAGTTTAAAGTTTGTTAAATCCGCTTTTTGGAATACCTCCCAGGTGTCCCAACTGCAATGTTGGAGCCGACTCGTCCTCTTCCAACCCTCCCGCCACGGCGGACTCACTCTACTTCTGAGAGAAAACACGACCGTCAGTCCCGTCCCCCGCGGCCTCCCTCCGGAGATCGGCCATCCTCTCCTGGCTACGGAAAACCCAATATCTGTGACGGCAGTTTTAACACGGTGGCCTTCTTCAGGAGGGAGATGTTCGTTTTCAAGGTGAGCTCTCCCCTTGGTTAGGTAGTGAAGATCTTCTGCTGGTCTCCTGCCTTTGACTGGCTGATTGCCATTTGATTGTTTTGTGTTTGTTTAATAAAGTAACACGAAGAAAATTTGGTTTCAGCAGAATAGCAGATGCAGTTGCATGCATTTTTGGGTGTGTTATACAGTGGTTGTTATACAGTATAAGTTGTTAAATGTCTGCCTGATGAGAGTTTTTGATAATCGGGCCACCTGATTTCACTTTTCTACAGACATACTGCACAGCAAAATTAATTAGTCAAACACATTTTAATGCAGTAAAGATAAAAGACTTATCTTTAGTATTTTTTGTGATAATGAAGAAGTCTCAAATATAATCATCATAATTTAAAACCATACTTCAGGTGCCATATTAAATACCAAAAAAGAAATCTTACAAAAATATGCATGTGAGTTGTTATTATGCCTTGCATTGATTGGCGTGCTTTGGCTAAGTTATATAAATGCTAATTATTATGCCAAGTATTTTCTTGTCATAGGATCGCTGGTTCTGGCGTTTGCGCAATAACAAGGTTCAGGAGGGTTACCCCATGTTGATTGACCAGTTCTGGAAAGGTCTCCCACCCCGCATTGATGCTGCTTATGAGAGATCTGATGGCAAATTTGTGTTCTTTAAAGGTATATACATATGCCTGATTTAATATGGTCTTAGGGTACATAATGAGTTACAAGTGTGTACATGTTTTGGTTGATATTATATGCTGTTAGGGGTACAATAAAAAAAAAATCCTAATAGAACTTAAGGATAAATGTTATATAGTTAAGTAAAGTGAAGTAAAGTCTTGATTCTTATTTTAATTGCATGTATAGCAGTTTGGCCAGCACTGAAATAAAGTTTGTACACTAACTAAGATTATATTATTATATGATTTTGATCTGCAATACGCTCCCTTAGGCTTCCTTAGTCAAGCACTGGAAAACTGAAAAAGTCAAATTTCTTTTAGTGTGTTTGCTTACTGTGATACATTTGGAAATTAAAAGGTTTTCTCCTTTTTATCACATTACCTGTTGTTCTTACAAGCATGCAAATAACCCTCTGTGTATGAATCAGTTCTAATTACCTGCATAATAACATATCTAAGTTTATTGATGACGATTTGATTTAAAGGTTCTAAATGTAAAAACAAGTGTGTTCCAAAACCAGGAACAATATCCATAAAGCATTATGTATATAGAGAACTGGCACTAGACAAGTACTCCTACTTGGAGATATACTGTAGGTCTAATTCTTGGAAAAAGTGAAGTGGATGCAGAGTTAGTGTCTAATCTTAAGAAATTAGTCTTGATTCTTCTTCACTCCTTGGCATGAATCTGTCCATCATTCAGCTCAGAGCTTCCTCGAGACAATTCTCATCTGTGTGATTCCACTGCTTTTATATTTTCTCCTTTTTCACTCTTTCTCCCCTCTCCCTTAGTAAATTAGTCCATCCCAGTCTTCTTGTGCAGAGAGGGGCTATTTTTAATCCAAGGCTCTAGATCTCTGAGGCTTCATCAAGAAGCAATATATCTTTATAGGTTTTCAGTCATCCAAGAAACAAGATCTTAGGATGTCTCCCAGAAGAATTAGATTTCCCATCCATATTGTTATATATATATATAATATATCAATATGGATGGGAAATCATATTGACTTATGCAAGAGGCTTAATAATTAATTTTATTAATAAGTTTTTTCTCTGATACAGTCATTTTATTATTATCAGATAAGCAAACAAGTGTTAAATAGTCAGAAGGTTAAGAATTAATAATCTTAAATTGAACACTTTACTCTTTTTTCTGAACTCTTTAGCAAAAGAAGTCTAATATTAAGTAACATTGGTCTGACCTAAATCTTCACAATGAGTCTCATATCTTAAAGACTCTTATCTCATTTCCTGTCCCATAGGTGACAAGTATTGGGTATTTAAGGAAGTGACAGTGGAGCCGGGCTACCCGCACAGCCTTGTGGAATTGGGCAACTGTTTGCCCCGGGATGGCATTGACACAGCGCTGCGCTGGGAGCTCGTGGGCAAAACCTACTTCTTCAAGGGTGACCAGTACTGGCGCTACAACGAGGAGAAGCGTGCGGCTGACCCAGGCTATCCCAAACCCATCACTGTGTGGAAGGGCATCCCTGAGGCACCTCAAGGAGCTTTTGTCAGCCGTGAAGGATGTGAGTGTCATGCGCATTACCGTATCAGTTACAGAGGTTGTGCTTGGCCTTATAGCCATTGACTGTTGAATCAGAAGGCTGACAAAAAAGTTGGGGAGTAATGATTTATAGTGTATAGTGTGTTGTGTAGTTATAGTGTGGAAGATACAGTGAATGTAAGTAACTGTAATGGTAGGGGTGTAGAGTGGTTAATATATTACCAGACCATACAGGTAGAGACAATAGTGACTCAAATAGTGCCCCAAATACAAATGTTGATAGTTCAAAAAAAATAAAATTTACATTTGTCGCTCAAATAATAAAATACAACTGAAAGGAGAAACAACGATAAACCACAACGTTCATCATTCCATCAATCCCTAACAATTGTAAAAAAATATGTTAGAGTAGCCAAGTTGGGCATTCACATGAAAATAAATTGCTAAATTGTTGACCACTACATGTTAAGCTACATCGACATTATTAGAACTGTAATAATTTAAATACTCAGCGTTTTGTAGTCTAGCATGTAGTTCTATGCAAGTGATGAGAGGGCAGTGGTAGCTTAGCAGTTACGGTTCTGTGCTAGTGTTTGAAAGTTGTGCGTTCAAATCCCAGGACTGCCAAAAAGTCCCTGTTTGACCTCTAAGTAAGGCCCTTAACCGCTCAGCTGTATGTGGGGATTGTATCCTGTCTCAATTTTAAGTCACTTAAAAAATAAAGTGTTTGCCAAATGAATGAATGTAATTTTTTTTCTCTTTTGCTGTGATCTTTACCATGAAGCAAGTGATTAGTTTTTATGTGGCACAGTGCACTACTGTGTTGTCATGTTGCTGGTGGTTGCTTTGGGCATGAGTCACCCTTAATGATTATTTGATAGCAGAGTCAGTTTTGCACAGGGAGCACTTAATGACTTACATTTATGTCCCCACACCTCTTGTGCAGAAAAGGTTAGTAGCACAATAAATACAAATTATAAATCATAGAATTTGTTCTCATACATTGTAATGCTTATGGGAAAAAAATGTAATCGCACTGTGTTACTTCAGACATGCTCAGTAAAGTGCCAAGGTTCTACAAAGCAGATTACTCTACAGCAAGTTCCTATAGAACAGTTCATTTAATTGCTAGCATTGGACAGATTCTTTTTCCAGCTCATTTGCAAATTCGATTAAGGAAATGGTCAGTGTGGAAGGACAACATTAGGACCCACTGTCCCTTCAGTACTGAGTGTGCATCCCTTGGTGAGCTATGCACAGGACGTTGCATTGCCAGTCTGTTTAGCTTGTAGCTCATGATTTTTCATTCACTCTGATTTGTGGTGTAAATAAGGGAAAGAATGAGTGACTGAAAAGGAAAGAGCGAGAACTTTTATCAATCACACTTCCATTTTCTTTCTTTCTCCTCAGTGTGTCCATGTCCCTTAGCATGCATTCATGAATGTGTGTGTCATGGATGCATGTTTTTATCTGTCATCACAACCAAACTGACAGTCTCTGGTGGAATTTTCCCAACTATCTGTACTTTAATCCTCTTACATTCTCATGAATATGGAGTGAGTTGTCCAAAAAGGTCATGCATCATGGTCTGCATGTAAAAGAAAACATTTGCTTTGATAAGCACTTTATTTTACATCACTCTAACTCTCATCATGTCTCACCCTCATGTTCACAGCATATCCATCTCAAGGCCACAGGGTAAAATTGACATTAATCCGTTTGTATCTTCAATACTCTACATTCACTTCCTATAGTGTGAAGCAAGAGGTCAAACTGAATTCACTTCAAACAGAAATTTGACCTTGCCAAGTTTACATCCAACACATTCTCTTATTTGGAATAAGAAGTCACAATGGCCAATTTATTTAGAAATCAGGTTTTAGGTCAAAAACTGAATAAATTTAGTTTGGTCCTGTCATACATAGGATGATTCCTTTGCTACTTTAAAAAAAAAAAAAGCTAGTTACCCGCACATTACGTGTCTCTCTCTTTTTGCTACTCATTCCGCATCATTTCTAAAAACAAGTTGTCTTGAATGAACAACTGTGGGTGCTGAATGATGCAGTACGTTGTGGTAACAATGGTAATCACACATTTTGGCGTTATTTCCATTGCCAAGTGACTGTAACCAAGTAACTAAGCACAAGTATTAAATTCGGTTACTCTTCTTGCCCAGGTACCAAGAGTACCGAACAGGGACATATGAGTGGAGCTAGAAATAGTGCAGACCATTGACTGGTCAATTGTCAGAGAATCGTCATGATAATGTCTCTGGCTAGAATAACTTTTTGTACCAGACAGTACGACAGAGAAATCTTTAGTAGTAGTGTAATGATTGGCTTCCAAAGTTTATTTCACTTTGTAAATGTCCATTTTTCTGGCAGCTTTAGGAGGCAATATCACAATTTGATCAATGTTTCAGATTTTAAAAATTTTATTCACCCACATTATAGTGGTAATATTGATATTTAGCTTGATTTGACATTTCTAAACTGTGATCCACGTAAAATCCACCATTTTCAGGTTCGGCTGAATCCCTTCCTGTTTGCTCATTACACAGTGTATAACATAATGGCACTGTAGAACGTTTGTAGTGCACTACTTACCCGATAGAACGCCATTTGAGATTTAGACATAAATTTTGTGTTTTGTTATTTTTTAAGGTTGTCCTTCTACATTCAAGGGTAACGTTATGCGATGGAAAAAGGACACAGGTACTCAATATCTCTGGATTAGTTTCGGATTAGTAATTGCACTGTTTTTGACCATGCTGTTTAGTGGAAAAGCACTATAAATGTTTTACCGACAGGATGAAGATTTGCAGGCACGTGCCAGTGTGTTGTATAACTTTTGACTGAAAAAGTGTTATAATGTCTGAATAAATGCTCTAATTTATTTTAAAATTGTTTAAAAATATCACAAGAAAAAGGAGACTTTTTTCCTTTTTCAGCAGAGCAGTGTAAAAAACTTAAAATGTTGTTCTGGGTCAAAGTGAATGAAAATGAAAATGATGCTTCTAAAATATTTTTTACATCTGATACCGACCTGTTATTCTTTCTCCCTGAAACTCTTTCCAGTTCACACTTACTTCTACAAAGGAAAAGACTACTGGAAGTTCGACAACCAGAAGCTAACGGTGGAACCTGGCTACCCAAAGTCCATCCTCAAGGACTGGATGGGTTGTGACCAATCAGATATGGAGAAGAATAAGGACAGACACCTCCCCCATGACGACGTCGACATCATGGTTGCCATAAATGATGTGCCGAGCACCGTAAATGCAATTGCTGTGGTAATCCCGTGCATTTTGTCTCTGTGCATCTTGGTCCTCGTTTACACCATCTTCCAGTTTAAGAACAAAAGTGTCCCTCAACCCGTGACCTACTACAAACAGCCAGTGCAGGAGTGGGTATGACAGACTAGGGGACTACGCGACCAGTGCCTGTTTACTGCATTGTAATGCAAGAGGCGGGGATTGAGACTTGGTTGAGTCCATGATCTTCCATCTGGGACTAAAACTTTGAAACAAAAATCTTAAAGATTGGCACTTTTTAAGCATGAGCCAAAAGCACAGGTTTGCTAGGCTTTAACTGAGTGGTGGATTGCAGGGACAGGAGCTTAACCATTGCTTTGGCCTTACACTGCTACTGTAAAGCCTTCTCTCCCATACTTTCTTACACACTCCAGTCCGGCAAACAGTCTGAGGACCAACGCACTAAATTCTAACCATCATGTGTCCAAGAACCCCAAGAGGAACGGTAGTCAGATGCCAGCAAATATACTATGTCCTTGCTCTCAACATGGACTTGTACAGGAATTTCAAGAATTATTGAACGAAGTCCAACAAAAAAAAAAAAAAAAAAAGTGATTCTATGTTAAAAACTTTAATAATATTGTAGGTAGAAATGCCATAGAAAAGCATACCAAGGAGTCTTGTGGATCTTGTGGTCGTTTTTGATCAATTTAGTGTAAGACTAGTACACAGTGGGTTTTTCTGTGACTGAAAAAAAGGACAACATTCTGCTTCTGGCCACTACTTGGAATTTCTCTACATTTCTAGAATTGTCAGGTACCCTAACATGGTATTTTGTATTTTATTTCTTCGTTTCTTCATGTGTTTTGGGGTTTTTGTTTCCTATTGCACTTAATAGACAGGTACACAGCAGACACCATGCATACTTCTGTGTTCGGGCACAAGCAAAGTACCCATTTGTTTTTTCCATGCATGTCTATGATATCTCTCTCTTTTTAGTGATTCATCATCTCAGAGAGCATTAACATCACATTAGGATATATATAGGAATGAAAGTGGTTACTGCTTGAGGTTGGAATTTTTTCAGGGTTTGGAATTTTGAATCAAGTAGTTGAGTCATCTCAAAACCGAAACAGTTTATCAATTATTTCTTAAAACTGTTTGCCATTTTATGCATAATAGAGCTATTTTGACACAGAGAGAAAACACAGTACAGCAAGTGTGTTTTTGCAATCTGTTTTCACATTTGAATATCATTTAAAATGTTGCTAATGTGGCATGCCAGAGATCAATAAGAATAATGAATAGGTTATCAGCCTATGATTCACATGTCACCTTGAATATTACTAATTATTCATTTTTAAACCCATTTTTTCACCACTATTTCTCATATCTGAGTGGACAGGCACTATCAAGACAAAAACGATTGCTTTGGGGGAGTTTTTATAGATTTAACCTGTTTTCCACAGATTTATTTGTTGGTGTCACATCCAACGAGTGTCACGTCATCATATCAGAGCACTGCTAGTGCAACTCCCCTCACAAATATGCAAATATGTTTGACCTGAAACGTTCTATTGGCTAAAAAGCCAGTTCTTAATGTGACAGGCAGACGATGCTGAAAATCTTTTACAAATATGCTGGATTTTGCATTATCATGTGGTACTGATGGTGCTGCGTAACAAACTGTGGGAAGAGTAGGGTGTGGTGATCATGTTAGTTTTAGCAAAAATTCATGTATCATGTATCCTGGGTTTACTCACAGAGTTCACATATCATTACTACACATTTCCATAACATTTGTTTGTCAAATAGACCTGATATATATTCACGTTTAACCAACACTGCAGTGTCACAAGAGCAGTACTTTATTCAGGAGTACTTATTTGCTGAGATTTAGAGTCATAAAAAGTTGTTCACATATCTAGCCTAAATCCATCTCATTCAGTGATGATAGTAACATTCTGCAAAGATCCAAATGCAATTTGTAAGAAGCATCAATTCCTGTTGTTTTAGAGTTGTTTTGAGGCAGACTAAAGTGATTTAAAGGTGAACATATGGTAACAGTTTCTACATTATTGTAGAATATTGTAGAATTGTCTTGTTTTAGTTTGTATGTTGGTAGGTATTACTCTAAACAGGCAACACCTGAAGATTTCATCGGAATATGTCTCACCGGTGTGTCTTTTTCATATTTATCTCCCACAAAACTTCTGCGAGAAATACCTGACATAAAACATGAAAGAGACCTTTGATAACACTTGAAGCAAATATACGGCAGTGTGTATTGCCCAACTGGATTGTTAGGAGCTTTGCTTTAATTTTTCATTAATTTTTCATTTTTGCATCTCTACTAACACTCTTTTGCCTTTTCAACATATGAATGCATTTGTTTTTCATGAAAAATACCATTTTTCTTAATACTCTGGTCTCTCTCCATTTCTCCCACAGAAAATAGTTATAATACTCATATTCACAGTTCAGTGAGGCATGAATCTGCAATGGGAAGAATCTGGTTTCTTTGGGTGCAGTATGATCTGCCACCCAGGTTCTATATAACTGTATATTCTATCTAGTTACATCTTTGACACACATCATGCTGTACCTGTATTGAACCTGTATTGGTACCAGTTTAACTTTTAGGCACAGGAAGGATGTTATACTGTTTATGTATGTCAGTCTATATGAATGTTTTCTAAAAAAAAGTCCAAGGTCTGTTGCAAATGGCAGTGGTAGCTGGGAGGTTAAGGTTCTATTGTCGGGAAGGTTGTGAGTTCAGTTCCCAAGACTGCAAGAGAGATGGCAAGGTCCTTAACCCTTAACTGCTCAGCTAGATGCTTGGAATTGATTCTGCCTTACTTGTAAGTGGCTTTAGGTAAACGCATCTGCCAAATGAGTAAATGTAAATGGTTCTAAGGTTTGGGTGTGATGCACATTCTGCTTTAGATGTCTGAATGAGAGAAAATGTTTTTTCTATGTGTTTTCGTCTTCCAAACATCTTTTCACCATTGACTTTTTTTGGATGTTTGTTTGTCTGCCTTAAAACAGCTTCTGGGCCTTCTTTAAGACACTGTGCCTTGTCTTACATCTTGCTATGGCCTAGTTGGTTCAACTTAATTACAAAGAAGGCATTTCATTAGTGTTAACTGTGCATCACATAATGTAAATCAGCGTCATTAGCAACACTCATTTTTCCCTTCTCATCTTGGTAGATCTCGTATCTCTCCATCACATATTTCCCCACTTTTGAGTCTACATTCTTAACAGCTTGTCGGGTAGAGAAATGGCATGAACACAGTAATGGCTATGCCTGCTTCATGCAGATTCCACATTATTGTCTCGCAGATGAAAGTTTGAGTCGAGCACCTGGCAGTGCCAGTCTGCAATGTGGCAAGGAGGCGTTTTATATTATGGGTACAGGAAGTCCCGGGCGGGGACTGATTTAAATGGAACACACTGTGCTGATTGTCTTCCTTCACTCCAAATGGTCTGATGATCTGGCATTGGGTGTAAAGAATCAAAAGATAAAATGCAAATTTGGTGCAGTGTCAAAGCATAGAAGTGTGTTCCATGTTTTAAACATTTTTATGTACTTTTATGAAATCTCCAGGTAGTTCATATACTCGCTCATGCCTAAATCCTCTGGGTTGATGCAGTTAATTATTATAGAGATGGTCATGGATTAAGAACATAAGCATAACTACGAGAGAAAAGTGTTTCAGTTGTCTCCTCTGATTCAGATGTTCTGATGGAACCGGCTAAATATCTTTTATGGGGATGACAAATAATACTCAGTTAATGTCAAGGGAATGTAATTTTTATTCATCCCTCGAAACAATTTTGCTGTCACGGTGGTAATATCATTGCTAAATTAATCTCTTTATGGTTTTCCGGGCTTCTTGTTAAGTACATTTACATACATCCTTCTTACAACAGTAACAAGAGTAACACGTATATTATATTATATCATTCCATTATGATAATAAGGACAGCCAAGACTGTCACATAAAAAAAATGACTTGTGGATGCCTGGATGCCACAGAAAACTGAGATAATATAGTGTTGTGTGTACATACACACACTGAAACTATTGCAGATCCAAGAAAGGATTGAAGCATCTGAAATCTCAAAGGGTATATTTATCAAAGATTAGAATTATGACGAGAGGACATACCTACTTTTTATGAAAGGTTTTTAAAAATGTATCTAGCATTTATAGAAGCAGTTTTTCTGAAGTCAAGGTGAAGCCATGCCAGTACAGGCTTGTTCTGGAAAGTAAACAGATGTGTACATGTGAATATGAATATTCTCTGGTGATATTGCCTCATTTTATGGGTGTGATGATGGCTTTGGACAAGAGCCACTCTTAAACCTCTACCTGCTGTTGCCTTTGGTTTCTGTACTCCTTTTAAGAGTCTAACAATAAACAAAGAGGGTTAACAAACATATCAGAGCTTGTTCCGAATTTTACACGAATAAATTATTTGTTCTTTGTCTACAGAGGATTGATTACAACTGATATTTTATCTGATATAGCTTTAAAGTTATTTCTTTGCTTTTTTTGAAAGTTTCAGTGTTTTAATGTACAGAAATCTTTGGTTTCTTTAAATGAATTTTTGAAAGAAACACGGTTATTTAAGCCAACCAACAGAGACTCTGTCTGTGCGGCGTTTTGATATCTATTTTCCAGGTCAAATGTTGCTCAGCCTCACCCATGGCTCATGTAAATACAACAATTAACGGCGGACTTTTGTATTTTTTCCTTTCACTCCTTAAGAGTAGCCTATAATTTTACACATCATATACAATGCTGTTATTCCTAATAATAACAATCATTTTGAATGGTCTTGATTTAACAATATAGGTATTTAAGCTTTATTACATTTTTAGCTCCATGCAGTTTAAATTGTTCAAATTTTGTATTTTTATTTTAAGTCGACAGTTTTACACTGTTTACCTAATAATATCACCATGATCTATTAACAATGGAATTTCAATAAAAGGAAAAATCATCAGTTATTTGGTTGTTATCAAAGACTCACTGCAGTGAAATGTGATTTTCTTGTTATGTGTAATTGCATGTGAATACGCAGTGCTTTATATTAACTCACCAAGCTTTATTAATAAACATGTAATAACTGTATACAACAGTACAATTCAGGCGTATATATATTAGCGTGCACATTACAACACAGAGAGACGACTAGCTTCTGTATGCCTTTGTAGTTATAGCTAAATACCTGTGACAAGGGTTCAGCTAAAATAAGCTTTGAGCGTCCTAAAGTGTAGTTTCGATTACACTATTACAGGGTGATATTACAACATTTAAAGCTACACAATGATCTTGTGATTGTGACAAGTGTGGTCTGTTTTTCATAGGCTCGTATTTAAGTGCTAAGGGGTCAAATTCAAATGGGCCATTTAAGCACACACTCGAGCTCAGCTTTGTTTACAAGTTGCATGTTCATTAGTGCAACATGAGCCAACCTTTTCCATCCATTTTCTTTTCTCGACTGATGGATTAACATGCTCAGAAAAGCAATCGCATGCCTCTAGTACCAATTTGTGCACGATATCATGAATCTCATGTCGTCTACCTTCTTGCTACCCATTCTGCGTTGCAGAAGTTCCGGCGTTGCTTCCAGTGAATCACTCCTGTGTTCTGTTTTTAGAGTCTGGCTGATTGGTGCTTCATTGCCTTGAGATGATGGACAGCTTTGATTCGTCTTACTGTGATCAGCAGATGAATTGGAACTTGAACCTACACCCATGGCTGCAGAAGAAGAGATGTGAGCATTAGATTGGCTCTTGGGGAGATGACATGAACGACATGACATCCTATATAGGGGTGGTGTTATTCTTAGTTCAAAGGAAGTGTAAAAAAACAAAACAAAACAAAAACATGCTGAGCCTTGCGCTGCCTCTGTGTCGCCCCCATGTGGAGAAAGCTGATCATGAATATCAATCCTTTCAATATTTGTGACTTTTTCCTTGCACTACATCTTCGTGTTTTATTTCCACAAACAGGTCTATTCACAAAGCTGTTTACATTTAATGAAAAGCAACAAACTGCAACTTTGTACATCCAAAAAGCCTGACTTTAAACCCATAACAACAGCACATGTAATGTACAGGGTTTACATGCAAATGCACATGCAAATGCACATGTATATGCACATGCAAATGCACATGCAAATGCACATGTATATGCACATGTATATGCACATTTATATGCACATGTATATGCACATGCAAATGCACATGCAAATGCACATGTATATGCACATGTATATGCACATGCAAATGCACATGCAAATGCACATGTATATGCACATGCAAATGCACATGTATATGCACATGTATATGCAAGGCGGATCGTGCTTGTTGGAATGCTGACGCTACCTAATGTGTGAAATGCTTTTTACCCCACACACACACACACACACACACTGTTTTCACCCCCCTCCGAATAGCTCGCGGTGTTTCCAGGCAGAAAAGGCGGCGCGTGACGCCTCGCTGCTGCAGTGACGTTTCACAGGTGGCCAGCTGATCAAAGTGTCACAAAAAAACACACACACACCCGTCACATTGGCGTCATAACGAGCCTTGACCTGGTTGGCTCACAAATCAGCGTTGAGATGAGAGGGGTTCTCCGATTGCTATGCAGGGCTATGCACAAAGGAGCAGATACCGGTCCTGCTGATGGGTTAAGGACCTTCTACGGCCCTGTCCAGCCTGGAGGAGTTGGACTGCCTGTGCAACCTCTGTAGGGTCCAGGTATCGCCTCATGCTACCAGTAGTGACACTGACCCTAACCAAATGCAAAACTAGTGAAAAACAGTCAGAAAAAATGAGGAGGGGAAAAAATGTCAGTGGCCTCCACCTGGAAAACCGTTCCTGTTTTGGGGGTCATCTCATTGTTGCCCCTCTAATAATTTCATTAATAATTTCAATTTCATTAACACCAAAGCAGCTGAAACGGATAAACAAGCCCCTCTGCTACTTAACTGACCAGATCAATATCCCAGAAGTTTAATTGACTTGATGCAATACTCAGCAGTGTATATATATATATATATTCATGTACTGTTATCAAGTATGAAGATGAGAGAGTGTTAGCTAACAAAGAGATAAAGAGAACGTGGAGGCGTGTGAGAAATAAAGTCTCGTGCATTCTTCAGTAATAGTATTTTCTGAATATTTAACTGAAATGACACAACAAACACTGGTAGGTTCATTCGGACCCCAGCTAGCACACTGTCAGCTGATTTGGAAGCAGGCAGGAACAGAGCAAACAGCAAACTGACATTACAGTCTTCTTCTTCTTTGGGTTTACGGGCAGCTTACTCTTTGTGAGCATTACTGCCACCGACTGTACACGATTGTATTTCACATGGGTGACGCATACAGTACAGTTGTGTAGTTATTTGAGCAAATATATATGATTGTATGGGGTTGTGATGTTTACTGTAGGTGTATGGTGTGAGTTTCACTTAGTACCAACTATGCCACCCCGCTGAAAAATCCAGCTTGGTCTGACCAGCTGCCAAAACACAGGCCGAGCTGGTCAAACTGGTAGATGGGAACAGTTTATGAATTACCACTACTAATGTAACATTGTAGACACATTGTTTCAAGAAAATAACACA
>JAOUQW010000004.1:20414325-20427354 GCA_028565825.1 Olivaichthys viedmensis
TGAGCAACTCCAGCGAATTTCATGAAAAATGTAACAAACAAAAAAATCTGAAACTGTATTATCTTCATAATTATTATTTTCATAATTTCTGACTTTAAACAGACGTAATGTTCCATTAGTTCCACTAGTGTATTTTACAAAACAGTTAGGGGTTGGTCTTAGACGTGAGTGAAGCACCGTGACGCCAACAAGTACTGGGAGAACGGGCTTATTTAATTCCCACACTGTCAAAACACATCTTTGCAGTCGTATATCTGACAAAAAAACGCTCGTCAATCCCACGCTAATGAGAGAACATCAGGCCGAAAAATCAGGCCTCGTAAATGTATAGTTTTAGAGGTCAGGTAGTGGTGGGGGGTTAACCGGTAGGCTATAAATGAGAAACCAGAGTGCAGGTCAAGCTTTGGGTGCCAGGTGACCCTCCTCCCCAGTGATTATGTCAAGGCATGCAGCGGACGGGGACGCAGATGGTGTTTGAACGCGGGGGCGTGACAACAGAAGAAAAGGCAGCTGGAGTTGCTCTTTAAGGCTAAACAACTTTCCCAAAAGATGTGTTTTCAGGTAAATCAGGTATTTTGACTTCAGTTTATCAGTTCCCCTTTTGAGTCTGGTTCCTCTCGAGGTTTCTTCCTTATGTCGTCCCAGGGAGTTTTTCCTTCACCCCTGTCTCCTCTGACTCGCCCTTTAGGAATCTAGAGCTACATCCGGATTTATGTAAAGCTGCTTTGTGACAATGTCTATTGTTAAAAGAGCTATACAAATAAAATGTAACCAAATTAGTAACAACTGCAAAATTGTTCGGACTTGCAAAGTAGTGCCTGGACCCCAATTATCACCGCTTGGTCATGTTAATGTGTTACACGCAGCATTATAGGCCAATACATGTTTGTATTTTTCTGTCGGACTGGGTGCCAGATTGTCAGACTTCACAACAGCAACTAAAGTGGATTAGTAAGAATATGGGGCTGTAGACAGGCTTTAGTAAAATGGCGGTACTACTCACCTCATCGTTGTACTGGGATTTAATAATATCTCCAAGCTTAATTTTGAACCTGTTGCAGAGAAGGAAAAAGTCTTTAGGCTAGGATATTTAATAATTTTTGCTTCTTTTTTTTAAACAAATATAATTTCATTTTATATAACCGTACCCAAGTAGTTCAAGGGCAAAAATGGGATCTGACCTTTTCATGAGGAATTAGGTCATTTCATCAGCAAAAACTCAGGAAAGGCTGATTGTCTGATTGTGTATTGCATATTATGTCAGCTATGGATCTTCACACAACTCCTTAGACTGAATAAGTTTACCAATAGATGTGTTTTTCGTAATTGTACAGGCAGTTAGCAGTGTGAGTCGGCTGACTTTTAAAGTCTATTCTTTCATGATGTGCAGTGAGGTGCAATAAATGATAGTAAATGATACTTCAACTGTATTGTTAATGACTACCAGGTCCACAATAATTTAAAAAAATTGCTGATCAGTCAAAGTTTTTAAAATTGTCGCCTACTCGGCAACAATGTACTTTAATTACTAACAATAAATGCGACTTAACCATTAAATGCATACCTCAGGTTGCTAGTGACTCGTGGCCACATTTTCCCCATTGTGTCTATCCTTTATTTAAGTTAGACCCCCTAGTGGTTTTAACTTTTCTGTTTTAAACAATTTACCAATACCAAAAGGCCAAAATTGTCAAAAATAATTTTCAATTGACAAAATAACGGTGTACAAGTAGTTTTGAAAAGCATTCTGTAATGTGTCGCTCAAAGTAGCCTAGTGCCTGACAAAATATCTGTGTACAAGTAATGAACCACGTTTTGTATCCAAAAATGCCAAAATATACATATTTATTTTGAATGAAATGTTTTTAAAAAGTTCATGGCAGTTATTGTACCAGTGGGTACAATAGTGTAGATATAAGTGCCGGGCTATTAAAACCTGTGTGTGTACAGTTGGCGAAACACCCAGGCATTTAAAGGGTAATATTGACAGTGACTCCACTAACCTTCCGAGGAAGTCATCAGAGTCGATATCTTTGTCATAAAGTTCAAACTTCACTTCTAGATTAGGGTCAGGAGTCAGAATCATCTAGTACAAAAAATCATGACAAAAAAATCATTGACCATGCTCAAATCTGATTTTCTCATCTACACCCTTGGGTTTCAGGAAAATTCATTTGCATGATCTATATCAGTGGTTATATAGTGGTCTATAACCCTGGTCCTGTAGTACCTCTACCATGCACATTTTAGTGATTTCCCTGCTTAAACAAACCCACATCGACTCAGGAAGAGCCTGTTAATTATCCAATGAGTGGGATTAGGTAAGTTATAGCAGGGAAAACAGCAAAATATGTTGCAGGGCAGGGCACTCTAGGACCAGGCTTATAAACCACTGATCTATATCCAGTCTGGTCAAAATTTCTGTCGAGTCAAAATTTCTTCTCATGAATCCACATGTTTACATACAGTTAGACCCCCAGGGAGTTTTCTGAGTATTCCTCAGAATTCCTACCTCATACATCTCGTTCCAGGTGGGGTTCAGGTTTTCTTTGATCACATGGCTTTTGAAGGCTGTGGTCCCAACACTGATCTTCACATAGGGGTCACTCTTTCCCTTCACCATACCACCCATCAAACTGTCCATAGCAATCAAATTCTGAGCCTCCAACAGGTGAATACGCAGCACCCCCTATAGAAAGGAATCATGGGAAATTTGGAAAAGTTCTTCAAAAAGAAAACCCACTGGGCAGATATTAATCATTATTATTATTAATACTATTTTAATAGCATTAATATACAACTAATATTATTTTACTACTAATAATAATAATAACAATAATAATAATCATAAAAGTTAGAACATTAAAACAGGGATGAGCCTGTGATCATCTACATATTTCAAGCTATCAAATTAAAACCTGAACAAGTGAAAAAGTACAAAACCATAGATGCACAATGTTAACATGAACCAAAACAAAAATGAGTTTCGTGAGATGGAAACATCTGTAACTCCACCAATACTGGAGTTAAATTAAAGTTAACAACTTTCAATGATTATATGAATTAGTCCATGAAACATTATTGACATTATAACAGCAACGACAGGCAACTCTCACCTGGGTGCCAAAGCCAGGGTAAGGACTTGTGTGTTGGGGCAGCAAATGTGTAATTTCTGTACTTTCTTCAACAGCAGGAATGGTTGAATGAACCTTTTCATGAGACCTGAGCAACGCAAACCACATACACAATTTCTTTACCCACAGAAATTAATTTATGTGAGGCATTTGCTGTTAAATACTACGCTAATTGCTAATCAACATGCAAAACTGTGTGGAAGGCTATAAATACTGAAATAATGAATCTTTCTTGAAACAAAAAACAACATTGTATAGCTATAGTGACTAGAATGTGCCATTTACTTAGACCTTCACTCTCTGTACCACTGAGAAATGTGTATTCCTTCCTTTCTCTTTTGCTAAAACATCTGTATTGAGCATCATAACTTCGTAACTCATGATTCACACAGTATTTATCAGTAATGTGAGTATTGCAGTTGTTCATCAGTGTAATAATGTAAACTGGCTGCTACAATAAGACAGTTTGCCATATAATGTTAAGAGCAGGCAAGGATTAAATGGAATCACCTATAGTGTATATTTTTAAGAGTTTTACCCAGTTCACTCTGGCTCCAGCTCTTAGAGCAAATTAAATTGGATCACTTATAGTAATAAATTATTAAGAGGTGCATCCAATTCACTCTCACTCCACCTCCAACACGGTAAAAACCTCCCCTGCGTGTCAATACCTTCGTTGCCATTCCACTCAAGAGCCGCTCAAATACTTGATTAGCTCAAGTAACATTTTTGATGGCCATTCGTGGGGCTGAAGGATCAAGTAAACATGACTGCAAATTTCAGGACCAAAACCTAACCAGAAGGCACTGTGATCATATGCATTTTATTTTTTTCAAAACAGCCAAATGCCAAATAGAAGCAATAAAACGCTTAAAATTTCAAAAAATACAACATTTGTTTGCAATCTTCAAATTTATTTTAACTAGCCAATCACTCCCTCTACATGACAGCTTTATTACTTTATTATGCCAGCTAGCTAGCTGATCACTCCTGTACACACTGGTGGTCCATAGGAAACAGATCCCAACATTGACTATACTGTGCTTTCTGCCAAGGGCCATTATGTTCCCACAGAGAAATCTGCTCCTGCTATACCCTCCTCTCCTTGAACTTCAAGTGGCCAAGTTGTGAGGGAAAGTCAACAAGGGCATGTTAACGGAATGCAGGGCCAGACTGCTAAACTATTACTCAAAGTCTTTTGGAAAAAAAGTGGCCAGACAGAGATGAAAAGGTTCAGTTGCTTTTTAACTCACTTATCTGCTGCATTGTCCAAGTGTTGCTCATTATTGCCTGGAGATGCCGATTCGTTTATTGTGATTGGTTCCACTGCCTTACTAGCCCCTCCCACAGAGGACGCTTTACTCAAATCCTGTAAACATAGTACAAGGCATTCTGCAATATGTAAAAGTTTGATTCACTCACTCACACATACACGCGCACACACACACACACACACACACACACACACTCTTACCTTTGCCTCAAGGCCTGGGTCATGAGTTATATCTGCTGCTGGTACCTTATGTGTATCTTCAGGAAGTGAGACAGCTACTGGTACAGTACAGGCCACCAGTTCACTGAGCCTGTTGGATGTAGACACAGAAGTACATGCACATATTAGTATACAGTATGTTGTAGGCAGAATAAACATTGATGCCACAGATATAGAATCCCTATTTTATTTCTATTGGTGATGGGCTGGTTTGTTTGGTTGGATAAATGCACAGTCGAGTATACCCCTTCTTCAATTTTATTTCCACAGTCTAATGTTGTTGAAAGGTTGTTTTACTCTTATACTTTTTATTTTCCACTTTATTTAGTCATCTTTGAGAAACCTGCTATAAAATAAGCTTTGTATAACATTAGGCTATATTCTACTTGGACTGGGGGTATAAAGCCGACCCACTTTACAGCTGTGCTCAGTTCATATTTTGCTATATTGTCAAACTGAGGACCAATTGTTGTAGGAATGTTGACAAAAAAGCAGCAAAGTTTACAAATCCCTTCTAACCACAAATATTGGCAATATCAATAATTAATGCTGAAACTGATATGTAAGAACATGGGTGAATATTGACCACGCTCTACATCTTACCTTGGAGTTGGCTTGATCTCTTGTTTTATCTCCTTACTAGCTGCCGTCACTGATTGCTCAGCACTGATTGGAGCTTTCCCTGCACTTCGCCCCCCCGTAGAACTGTTTGAACCAATAGACGTTTCTGTTGGCTTCTCTGTAGCCTGTTCTGTAGGTTTTTCATTAGACTTTTCCACAGGCTTTTCGACAGTCTTTTCAAAAGACCTTTCAGGATGTTTTTCGGTGGGTGTTTCAACTTTTCTGTCCATCTTTGAGACCAAAATCTGGAACCCAAAAAGGACACATTTTATAAATTTTTATCTAATATACACAGCAACTACCTAAGTGTGGGATATTGAGAAGTGTGGAATTCTGTACATGTCCATGTGTTTTACCTTGAGTTGTGCTCTCAGTAGGATCTGACTCTCAGGTGAAGCTCCATCCAGATTTTGCCATTGGTCCAGCAGCAGCTCTGGCTGGGAGAGAAGCTCTTTGATTGGTAGAACCAGGGAGCCCAGCGACTGATCCCACCCACTCGAGAGCTGAGGAGGGGTGAAAAGAGAAGATAAAATAAGAAATGGTAACTATAAATTTTAAAGATTTTTTGTCGACAGAATCTAATATCCAAAAGTCCAATTCACCTTAATGAAAAGAATGTCTTCTCTGGGATCATGAAGCAGGAAGTGGAAAACCTCACCCCAATGAGGAGAGGTAGAGCGATCACACACCTTTGAGAAATGACACAAGTTAGTTAGGGCCAATTTATAAAATGCATAATGTCAGTGAACAAACCCTCTTTTAGAAATACTTAGAAATAAATAAAGACCTACCTTGGTTTTGTAAGAAGTTCCCCCGAGTACAAGCTCTGCTCCAGCTTTAGGCTCCTTCCCACCCTTTGCCATCTACACACACATATCCATTTTTAAATTGACCTAGAGTACACTATTCATGCAATTCTACCCACCTGCTATGAAATTTTAGTTAATGTATGTATGAAAGCCTACATTTAATAAAGAGATACTAAACATTAAACAAAGAGCATTTATGAATATATACGCATAATGATGTGTGATGGAGGGATGAACATTTACTTGTAGGTGTGTGTGTGTGTGTGTGTGTGTGACTCACTGGCAGTGCATGAGCTCTCTCAATAAGGACAAACAGCAAAGCTGCAGCGGGTGAAGCTTTATTCTGGTAGGATACGGACTGTAACTGAAAGTCAAAGAGGTCAAAAAAGAATTAATATGATTAAAAGTCTATGTAAAACATATGTAAAATATATTTTTAAACTCTATATACCTGTTGCAGTTTGTTTGGCTCTGTTACTGTGGGAAGCCACTCTAAGACCAGATGAAGGCGGCCATGTTTTGCATCATCCAGAGCAAACCACTAAGAAACAAGACAAAATGCTCACAAACATGCATGCCATAAACAAGCCTTGATAAAAAAAAAATCCTACTGACCTGGTCAATGTATTGAGCCTGAATGATTTCACTCAAGCTGATGTGAAGCCTGTTGAAGAAATCATGTTTCATTAACATAAAGGGAGATCAAACTTTTAGATTTATGAGGATCTTTCAACAGTCTTGAGGAAATCTAAACAGAAAATATTATACTTTTAACAACTGGATTTAATAACATATAATTAATAAGGAGATATTAATTGGCTAAGAGGGATCCACGTTCTCAAAATATCATTGGCTAAGAGGGTTCCACATAAATAGTCTTCTATACATATTAATTGTAGTCTACCTACCTTCCTAGAAAATCATCTTTATCAATGTCTTTATCAAACACCTCTATGAGGACTTCTGAAGCCGGCTTAGAGGCCAAAACCAGCTGCAAGAAACATTGGGAATACCTTATTAATTCACTCTTACCACTAAATCAAAGACTGCTAAAATGTTTACCAGCAGCATTTCCAGAACACAGTCTGTTTACCTCATACATCTCGTTCCAGGTGGGGTTGAGGTTCTCCTTAATGACATGACTTTTAAAGCTGCTGTCGCCGATGTTGATCTTAACATAGGGATCGCTTTTCCCCTTCACCATGCCCCCCATCAGGTTGTCTTTGGCAATCAAATTCTGAGCCTCCAGCAGGTGAATACGCAGCACTCCCTATAGAGGAAAGCAAAAAACCCAATAGGCAGATAGTAATAAAAAAATGTGTAAAACTATTTGTATTAATATTTCTAAAACTACTAATAATATTACAACCCAAAAATACCAGATTTCTTCCTTAATTTGTGCCTGACATGTTTGATCATTAAGTGGACGAGGTAGATGGAACTGTACATTTGAGCATAGCATTTAAATACTGAAGACTGCATTTCTGGAGATTTATAATGTACCTCTCTTACAATGGAAGGTTTTATTGCTCTTTTGACACACGAGTGTTCTCGTCAGCGACTAAAATGCAAGTACACCTTTTATTTTTGTGTTCTCTGCGCCATTCTTAATGTGCAGGCGAACACTTCTGAAGTCATGTGAATTGTGTGTGTGTGTGTGTGTGTGTAAACCTAACATATAACTCTGTGCTTTGAGAGAGAGGAAGAGAGAGAGATATGCAACATTAGCCTAGGTGTTGTTTCCATAAATTCCAAATTCTCAAGCACCTGATTGCAGAACTGTTAACTGACCATCATTTCAGAACTGAGGTTCATTTTTGCAAAATGTAAAATTGTCATTTTTCCTGTCTTTCTTCCTCACCTCAGTGCCAAATTTGGGATCTGGGTTGGTGTGTGGAGGTAGAACATCAGCTGAACTGATGACTTCTGGAGCTTTTTGAGCTTTCCCACTCTCCTTCTCTTTCTCCTTCTCCTTCTTTTCAGGAGCAGTTACAGAAGAGGTTATGGTGACTGGAACCAGCGGCTCACTTGACCTTAAGATCAAACACACACACAAGCACACACACACACACACAGAAACAGAATTTGTGCATTTAGCCTTAACAACAATGCTACTGATATTATGAGTTTCATTTGACTGCTTAAAATGAAAGATAAATAGGATAGCAGATTTTAAATGAGAGTTGTGGAGTGTGTGCATGTGAGGCATTTGTGTGTTCATTCTCACTTTTGAACCAGCTCTTTCTCTGGTTTGCTCTCCTTGACAGAGGTCTTCGGTACAGCAGGCATCTCTACATGCTCTTTGGAACTCTCAGTCACTTTGAGGCACAGGATCTATGTCATCAACAACAATGAACATTGTAATACATAAATATAATTTTTTTAAACATATCAAACTATCTATATTAGCCATTGGTGTCTACTTCACTACATAAAACTGCATTTAGTTGCAAGGAGTTAAACTGGTGCATGGCCTCATCACCGTCCCCCACACTCATTGAATAAGGATATGTCTCTTCTGTCCTCTAAATGATTTTTCCCATTACACAAAGGAATCCCTCACAATCTTTAATCAAACTTTGATTAAAGTGGATTTTTTCCAAACACCCCTCTTTGCAGTTTTTTCCACATATACAGTACTGTGCAAAAGTCTTAGACATCCTACATTTTTTATATAAATTTTGTCTTAGATGTTTATTTTATGCCTTTGCTGCATTAGTGTGTCAGTAGAACATTTCCAAACATTCATTTTACAAAAATGTAATTGTTATAGAGCACTCTTTGTAAGTCATTAAAGTGACATATTAAGTAAAAGACCACTTTTCAGATAAAACATAATCAAGGCTGTCTGGGAATTTACCTGCAGAGACAGAAGCAAGTGGCAAGTTCTCCACCGATTTCCTTATAAAACTGCACGTTGGTGCGCCTGAGAGAATTGAAGTTTTAAAGGCAAAGGCTGGTCGCACCAAAAATTTATTTGGTTTTGGTTTTAGTTTTTTACTGTTTACTGCTTTTATAGTTGTTTTTTTATTAGAACCTTTAATTTCATTATTATGTATTATAAGCATCTCTCTTTACATGAGCCTAAAACTTTTGCACAGTACTGTATACTTAGGTGGCGCGCATTTTATTTACTAGTGTGTTCCGAGAAAACTATTTGTTTCTAAGCTCGCATTTTCTGTGCACGTTGCAGCTATAGCGGTGCATATAACCCTGACCAACCATCACCAACAAAGTGGACCATCCGCTGGAATACAGTAATGTTGCTTCTAAAACACTAACATGGACTGATCAACTGAACTTATGTGTTAAACGAAGTAGTTGACGACTATTTTCAATCGGCAGTTCACATTCATTGAGTGTATAATACTGCTTCCGATTCAATAATAAACCGTTCTAATGTTGTCACACAGCGCAAGCGCCAAATTGCAATCAACAGACAAACGTAACTGAAATCAATATCAATTTCTTGTTGCCAATGATATGTGAAGACACTTAAAACACTTCTTCAGCCTGACTGTTAAACTTCCTTGCGTTCGAGTGATTAGTGAGGAGTTGCACACAACTGGCTCTGCTCTTTATTGGGGAAACCGAAAACTGAAAACCAATCTAGAAAAAGACTGATAAAGGTGCAGTTTTGTTTCTATCAGCGGTTTTTACTCTTGTATGAGAGCCATGATTACTAACGGTAACTCACGCTTATACTTAAAATTTCACCTAGATTATATCATCGTTGTCAGGCCTGTATGATTTCATGTGGAAGGCAGCTCCACCTCTGCTTTGCAGTCAGTGAGCTAAAAGATCTTTCTAAAAATACAATCAGAGGGAATGCTTATTAATCTGAGATAAATCTTTGAAGTAATCTGGATCAGTATTATGTCCAAGAACTGTATAGAACACTGTAGGTGTAATTAATTTTAATAAAGCTGTAACACTGGGATTTAACATAGAAATTCTCAAGAACAAAAGCAAAATAAATGTCTTGATAAAGAAGTAAATGCAGAAATAGTAACTCCCATAATTATAATGTCAATATTAATTTTATGTGAAATTACATTTGCAGTCAATAATGTAAATAAAGAGGGCAGAGGAAATGTAACAACTTCAGAAATGGGGTAAGATCCGAGTTTATTGATGCAAAAGAAGGGTCAAAACAAAGCAGAAAGTAAGATTACAAGAAAACTGGGTTTTCAGAGGCAGGCAGATTCATAGTTGGATATTTAGGCAGAGGTCAGTAGGATCACAGTGAGCAGAGACAAAGGGGCAGAACAGTCGAAAACAAGAATCCAAAACAGGTCATACACGAACAGGCAGAGTTCAGAAATGCACTAGTTGGAACTGTGGCAAGACTAGTGTGTGATATCTGGAGGTTTAAGTAGGCAAACCAATCAGGTGAGATTGCGGACAGATGTGTGATCGGTTAGTACTCAGGTGAAGGTGGCCTTGTGTGGTCGGCAGGAGAATTGCAGACAAGGTTCGTGACAGTACTCCCCCCTCGAGGCACAGCTCTTGCCGTGTTTACCAAGCGTTGGGGTGGTCTACCCCTCAGACGGGGTGCAGGGCGGTCAGGGTGATCTCTGTGGAGCTCAGCTACTAGGTTGGGATCTAGAATGCCAAGTGCTGGTACCCAGGACTGTTCCTCTGGGTCATGTCATCGATGTACAAAGTCACCTACCTGTTGAGCATATCTCATAGCACCTTATTAACATGTGACTGGAACACTGCGGGGGAATTCGCAAGCCCATATGGCATGACCAAATACTCATAGTACCCCCTAGTTGTGCTAAAGGCGGTTTTTCACTCATCGTGTTTTCTTATTCTGATCAGGTTGTAGGTACTTCTCAAGTCAAGCTTAATAAATATTTTGGCCTCTTGGAGTTGTTTGAGGGGAGCAGGTACCAGAAGTAAGTGGGAACTTTACGGTGATGGCATTGAGGCCCCCCCCAGTAGTCAATACAATAAGAACCCAGTGGAAGCAGGAGAAGTGGAGGGTTGAATAATACTTAATTTTAGAGCTTCGTCAACATAGTCTTCCATTGTTTGGGTTTCAGGAACTGATAGGGGATATATTTTTCCCCTAGGGGGAGTAGCTCCATTGATGAGCTCGATAGCACAATTCCACGGACGATGAGGGGGAGGTAGGGAAGCACTGTCTTTGTTGAAGTGGAAAGCATGGTGGTACTCACCAAGGTGGGGTTAGCTGCTGGCCGTTTGGGACATTTAGCTAGCAGGTGACCCCGTTCACCACAGTACAAACATAAACCTCCTGTGACTCATCCATGACGCTCTTCGGGGGTCAGAGCGGTTCTGCACAGCTCCATCGGTTCAGGGTTTTCAGAGGGAGTGTCGAATGCAGCGTGAATATGGGGGAGCTGGCAGGGAGATTTAATTCTCAACGAATGGAGAGGTGAATGAGCTAGTCTAGAGTTAGCGAGTCACCTCTACAAGCAAGCTCAATGAGCAATGTCTCATTTAATTGTCTCGTTTCCCTGCTGGTATGCTGTGAGTAGCACCTGTTCATTTTAACCGCTGTGTGCGACTATCGTGTAGAAGTTCAATGCATATTCGCCAGCATTTTTTTCCCGTAATTGTAGCAACTGTTCTCCTTTTTGTAGTCCGTAATTCGGATGATCAAACATGTTTCAAAACTTAGTGACTAAAGTTTCCAGTTATTGGGTTTCTTCACTTTGTTGTGTCCATACAGCTGTAGCCCATTTCAGCATTTTTTCCGTGAGTAGGGAGATGATGAATGACACTTTAGATGAGTCAGAGATATTTTCTGAGGGCTGATGGGAGAAGTACAGAGAACATTGGAGCAAAAATCCATTACATCCCTCTGGGAATCCATTGTACCTTTCTGGCCCAGCATTGTGAAATCCCGATGTCAATTTCAAACGCTGGTAACGTCACGGTTTGCTGACTGACTGGGGCAGGCTCCTGTGAACTCGTTTGCACTTCCGGCTTTTGTGTTGGTGGGGGTAATCGTTGTAGGATTTCCTCCACAGTGGTGGTGAGGCGGCCAAGGTGAGTGTTATGCAAGTTCAGCAAAGCCCCTTGAGCAGAAATCTCCTTTTTCAGGGTGTCATACTCCACTGGATCTAGTGACATGGTGAAGTCTTCTGTAACAACTCCAGAAACAGGGTAAGATCCAAGTTCAGAGTTTCGTAAGAAGATGCAAAAGCAGGATCAAAACAAACCAGAAAGTAAGATTACCAGCAAACAGGGTTTCCAGAGGCAGGCATATTCGCAGTCAGGTATTCAGGCAGAGGTCAGTAGGATCACAGTGAGCAGAAACAAAGGGGCAGAGTCGAAAACGGGAATCCAAAAGAGGTCACACACGAAGAGGAAGAGTAGTGATATAACACTCAGAAATGCACTAGTAGGAACTGTGGCAAGACTTCATAACAAGTGTGTGATATCTCAAGGTTTATATAGGCAAACCAATCAGGTGAGATTGCAGACAGGTGTGTGATCGGTTAGTACTCAGGTGAAGGTAACCACGTGTGGTCAGCGAGAGGATTGCAGACAGGGTTCGTGACAAAATGCAAATACACTTTTTAAGAAGTATTGTCAGTTCCAGGAGTCAGTCAGTGAGGCAGCTGAGGTGGTGAGGAGGTGAGATAGATAGAGCATAGAGTGGTAGGTAGCAGATCCCAGTACAGATGAGCTGATGCAGGTGATGAAAGGAAGTGTAAATAAAATGACTGCAAATAAAATAATCTTAGTCTTTGCTATTTCTAATATCTGCCATAGCTATTTGTCATATTTATCATTCGATCATACCCAAAATATCTGTTAAAATATATATATATATATATATATATAAAACACACTACATACTGATACTTGCTTTTTGGATTGATTTTTCTTAGAATGGTGCTGCATGGTGCTCACATAGTCTACCTTACAAACACCGATCTAGAGGAACCTTGAGAGGAACCCGACTCAAGAGATGAGCCCATCCTCTTCTGGG
>JAOUQW010000004.1:20479922-20490183 GCA_028565825.1 Olivaichthys viedmensis
AAACATTTATAAACTCTTATTCCAATAGGCGTCAGTTGTCATAAAGACTGCTTTTGTCAACTTTGATGTCAAGTTGACATAACACCTATGTCAAGTGACAGATTTTTGATGACATTAGGTTGTGTCATGACACTGTCTGGAGTGAAATGACAAAGCATGTTATGACAACTGACTTTGTAAATTAATGATATATGAATATGTTAACTGATGACTTGTATGGATATTGTCGCTGTCTAATGAAAAACACGTATCTCCAAAATTCAATTTTTTTAGGAACACAAAAAAACACTTTTTGATAGAGAGTACCATACACAAAAAATCTGAAATTCACGTTGTGATTTGTCAGCTTTTCATTGGTCATTTAGATGTCAACTGCTATGGGTAGATAGAGGTTTTTGCCCACATTTCATATATGAAAAAAAGTAAAAAATGCAAAAAGTTGAGATACATGTTTTTCATTGGACAGCGACAATATACTTACATCATGACTTTACTTAGGGGGACACATCATCATCAAGTCATGCTGAATGTAGACAAATTACATGATATATAAATGTATTAACTAATGATATGTAAATATATATATTTTTAGAGTGGGTATGGGGTTTTTGGGGTTTTTTTGTATGCAGTACCCATTTTTCTCCAAACATGCTGATGGTGTGCATTTCAAAAAAGTTCGATATTGGTCACTTCTGATGACAACACAGAATTCCAGTTCTAGTTCCAATGACGCCTGGCAAAATTCTGTTGCTGCATTTTGTAAGATGCTCTCAAGAAGGGCTTCTTACTTGCAACTCTTACAAACAGCTTGTTGTTATGGAGATGGCGTCTAATAGTTGATTTTGAAACTTGACAACTCCATAAAATCAACTGGACTGCAATTCTGAAAATGTGAACTGTGAAAAGACCTTTTTGCCTCCCTCACCATCCTCCTCACTGTGCATAGGGGCAGTATGCTCATATGTCCTGCTCTTGGCAAATTTCTTTACGTTTTTAGACTTTTGGAACTTTTTTATTTAAATTATGATGGTGCTTAATGGTATTTTTAACTGCCTATGTATTTTTTATACCCATTTCTTGACTTTTTTGTGTTAAAGCTTTTTTGTTTTCCCCCATTGTGATGTCTAACAAAAGGATTTTACATGTGTGCAACCTCATATTTGGTCAAAGGCATCAATTTAGTTGGTTAAAGGCAACAACAGAGTTTATAGAGACTAAAAGCAAATGGAAAAAAATGTTCCAAATGTAATTTTTCAAGGCAGACAATTTAATTGCATTTATTTTAAATATTCTCCTGTGTGTCAATAATCTTGCCACATAATGTTTTTGAGAAAATTTGAATCATTGTGTGTAATGTTTATTTTGGACATAATTTTTGCCTATTCTTTTGAAGGATGCCAGTAATCCTGTATGTAAGAGATAACACTCAACATGAACATTACTCTCCCTCACAGATCATTGTTTGGGGAAACTATAGCCGAATGGACCGAAAGTGCTTCATGGGTATGGCCCGCATTCTATTGGAGGAGTTGGATTTGACGAGCATGGTGATTGGCTGGTACAAGCTTTTCCCCACCTCCTCTATGGTGGACCCCACTATGGCACCACTCATTCGCCACTCATCGCAGCTCTCATTGGAGAGCACAGTCGGACCATGCTGTGAACGCTCGTAAGACAAAACACAAAGCTTTTGTTTTTCTTTTCTCTTTGTAAGGGCTCTCAAGGCCCTTTACCTTACAGTGCTGCTTGTGCATGACTATTGCAGCCATCTGGAGCCTCAAAATTCCAGAATCCTTTAGAACCTAGAACCGTCCAGAAAATTCAGAAAGTAATCATACCACTTCTGATGAAATGTTCTTTTTTAATCTCAGTGGCGGTTCAAAGGTATGATCTGACAACTAAAGGACAATGAGTTCATAGTTCACATTTATGTAAATTGGGCTTATTTTTTTTGCTCCTCATCAGAGGTCTGTCTGTCTTGTGGGTACAGCTTATGACTGGTTGAAGAAGGTAGATATGATCTCTCTTGGCTTTTTCAATTGTTAAGAAAAGGCAAAATATTGCATCTTTGGTGTTGAGAACACCTAGCAATATGTCACTTTATGTGATATGAAAAAGCGGTGCAGGAGAAGTACAACTAGTGGCTGCTAACATACGTCACAGCTGCCTTTTTAGAGTTATTGTTAACAGAGGAAATGGTTGATTAGATATACAAAATGATTGTGGTTGGCTCACTCTCGATTTATTTTTCTGCTCATTCTCTTCTCATTTTGACTGTGCTGTTCCTACTAACAAGTGTCTTTACTAGAGGCTATTTATGAACTGATCTATCAGGCACACACAGTATTAAAAAAGGGACATAACTTTAACTGTTGTTGTGACCAGTAATTCCACACATTCCAGTTTAGGAATGTTATATTGGGTTGTTGAGATATATATTTTTCACAAGCAAATAATGCAAAAAATAAATGATAACTTCTTTGTAGGTGTAAAAGCTAATAATTAGTATTAGAATATCAGAAAAAAGTGTTCATGGAACAAATGTAAGTAAGTATATTTGATTGTCACTGCTTCATGTGATGGTCTAGTTGTGCACTTTATATGGATTTTTTTTCTCATAAATTCTTGTCAATTATGAGTGAGCCAATGGTTAAAATTATTATTATTATTATACTTATTATTATTATTATTATTATTATTATTATTATTATTTGAATCTTTCAATGTTGCAAATGCAAAACTTTCAGTAGCAATGTTAAAGCATTAGATGGTAGCATAGGCATAAAAGGCTTTCTGGCTTACCAGAATCTAATAAGATAAGTGGTTTCAGAAAACAAATCTCAGTACTAGCTAAGCGAATATGTAGCAGCTGAGGTACATACCATTAACATGGAGATACTATTCCATTGCACTTAAGAGATACACTGTGTGTAACACCGAAGAATTAATGAGGACTGGAATAAACTTCCTGTTAACTCTAAGATTTGTTCTGATAGGTTCACAATATGTTCCCATGCCATCATCTAAAACAAATAATCTGAACATTTACAGAGGAAATGTTTAAATTACAAAATTACATAGCTTTTGAATGAGTGTTTTGAAGATTCACAATGGTAAAAAGTATTACTGATTTTCGGCTAGCACATCAAAGAGAGAAAGTTCAGTACAATAGTACAACTTGGAGTAATCAAGCCATTACAATTTAAATTCAATGCCATATTCTTTTTTGTGTAATCAAACATGTACACCATCTTAAGCAATAAGAAGCCGAGTCTGAGGAACCACCATGGGTATAATGGAGAAACAAAAAGCAAAACAATTCACACATTACTTTATATTATAATGAGTTCATGTAGCAACATTAGGTTATGTTTATGTACTACATTAGCTTATGTTTGGCCAACCTGATCTCACAAAATCTGTTGGATTTTCATAGGAATTCTAATGAGTGAGTATGATTTTTTTTTTTTTACATTTCATATGTATAAAGTCATAAGAAAAGCTACGATTGCTAGCCCCCTCCTTGCCCTAACCTTAAATGTCAGTTACTTTTCATATGAGTTGGCTCGTGCGAATTCTTACGAATTTGCAACTGTGAGACCATGTTGGTTTGGGAATCGGTTAGCGTAGTGCATCTGTTTGATGCCAAAAACGTTTTACTTGTAATGCAGTATTTGAAGTTTGAAAGTGAATATTTTTTATAAACCATAAAGTAAGGATCAATATGACTGACATTCTCTGGCAGAGTTGCCAGGAGGTTAAGTGCACATTTTACTAATTAATTACTAAAATGGAAATAAGCCTCAGTTTCAAGTTGTGTCATATAAATAGGTTCAGCAGAGAAGATAGTCATATTACACCATTTGTTCAGGGTTCTAATTTGCTATAATGGTCAATATATTTGCATCTTATTTGTGTCTAACTTTAGGAGCCTGTACATTTATCTGCTACATGGAGATTTATGAAATTAGCTAAAAAGACAGCTAAAAAGAAGGTAAAATATATATTTTCTATGCTGGCTGAGATTGAGATAAATGACTATTAGCTACTGTTTTGTATGAATATTAAACTGACAGTGTATTTTAAATAGTAAATTAAGTAATGTTTGCCCTCTCATTACTAGTCAACGAAAATTACTACTGAAATATCTAAATTTGGACTGAATATTTTAATCTCTTTTATCAAATAACTTTATCTTTACTCCGTTAAATTTGTTTATTGACCAATTTAATTACAGAGGTTTTATTGTAATGTATTACTTTGAACTACAAAAGAATGTATATTTGGAATGTGAACATTTCTGCGTTCTAAAATAATTAAATACATACACAAGCGTTCAAAAATTTGGAATCAATGTTTTCAGTAATATAAACTCCATTTTGTTTCAGATACATCTATAAAATTATTGTAATATGATTCTTGTGTTATGCACTTAGGTTTGAAAACCATCTGTAGAGAGCTGTAAAACATCATGTGTCCAGAATGATGACTCCAAAATGACTGTGAAAGTTTTATAGCATCAAGAATTATGTTAATATAAAAGTTAATATCCAGAATGCCTCTTTCTTTTGGAAAGAGATGATCAAATATTGAAGTGGATACTTAAATCATAAACTGGAATTATCTATGTATAGTAATTTCTCTTTTATCATTAAGTTTTTATCATTTAACTTTTACATTTCTTTGAAATAACTGTTAATACTTTAACTACCAAACAAAACCTTTAAAAATACATTTTTGGTTTCTGGTTTATATTATATATATATTAGATCTACTACACTGTATACGAGTTTAGTGAATAGAATAATGACTGTTCATAAAATATGACGGGTGATTCCAAACTTCTGAACACTAGTGTATTTAGAAACTGTAGGTAGTAAGTAGCTTTAACCCCAAGAATACCAGAAGTCTTTATATGATTCCAACAATAATACCAGATTTAAAAAATATATTATTTCATCTTTTATCATTTTTCATTGTCATTATATTTTCTTCTAAAGCAAAGATTTTGTTACTTATTATAATTCTGTGAACATATCATTTATTATTTTTGAGGCTGATGGGGGTGTTCAACACATTCTTCAAAGTGACTCTGTGATGAGTTTATTTTCTGTGTAGAAACTTCCTTATATTAATTCTATGTATATTTGGTGAGTTGTTATTCTGTTGAAAATCGTTGTAATAAACTAGTACACTCTAATTTACAAAATGAATTCATGTGGTGACAGAATGACTGATTATAGCGGGCATTACGGACAGTGTGATTTCTTTGTAAAAGAAAGAAAGGTGCCATGAATATCAACTGAGAGGCTTCTTAGCCTCTAAGGCTGCATACTGCACCTAAAGAGCACAGCCAGATTAGACCATTTGAATGGATTTGAAAACCATCAGAATACTGCCTGACCGCATTTCTTTCAAACACTGTTTTTGTGTCATTCTAAACAACTGTACATGCCTGTAAAATACGAGCAATTTTGCTGGCTAAAGTATTTAAATGTTAGCAAATTGTTAATAGGTTTCTGTGTTTCAGCTCACTAATAAACTGTATTAGCTAGCAAGCAGAATTATACTAGCAGGCAAGCTAGGTAAGATGGTATTATTTCCTAAGTTCAGATTTGTTTCCCCTCAAAAGCATCAACTTTTAAATGTTCTTTAACTTTGGGAGAAAGACCACGCCTGAAGCTCCACCTTTTTCCTAGTAAACTTCCTATAAATTCACATCTCTCCTGTTACGACCCCGCACCCCTAGACATAAAAAAAAACTCCAATAAGTATGGCTCGTCATCTACCTAGCCACTAAAGCTAAACCGAGTATCTCTAAGGGTACCAGGCTGAAGCCCCACTTTCCCTATGTGTGTGTCAATCGACGTGGTAGTGAGACCTAAACTAAAGTGTGTGGTGCATACCTATACTAAATGGCTGGAACTCACCTGAGAAGCACTGGTTCATCTGACGTATCGCTTCTGCTCAGTGGTTCCCGGGCCAGCCCAATGATGTGGCCTCCATGGCTTTTGGCCAGCACAAGCAGAAATGTCCAGCGTCATTCAGTTTTAATAAAAGGGGAGATTTCAAAAGGAAAAGAAACTAAAAGAAACAAAGGGGAAACCGTAGGCACACCAGCCCACACCGGCATGCTACTGGAGGATAGCCACCCTACCCCTTCTTCAGGAGCGGCTTTATAGCACTTTGCTGCAACCAGTGCTGGTGGTTCCAGCCTGAAAATCAGTTGCTGACTCGAACTCCTACCTGTTTCCTAACACTCCCCTTTCTCTCCTCATGATGGAGTTTCTGCATGATGCGGCCTCGCTCTGACCACACTAAATATAAACGCTTCCATTCATATCAAATGATTCCTTACGTACCTAGAAAATCAATATAGACACATCGGACGAAAAACTTTCCAGCTGTCAGCACTTGTCGATATTCCCTGCGTGATACCCTCACGCAGCACCGCGCCCTAGCCTGCAGTAAACAGCTGCTGCTCCCACCAGCTCCACACCCATTCAGGCAACCGAGCTCCGAAGCTGTGCAGCATGTGCGCTTTTGCTTGCTTTCTCATTCCAGTGCTGCTTCCCGCATTTCCAACTTGACCGCCGCCAAGCCTTAGAAAAGATTTAAAGGACAAAGGAATTCCCCTCGATTGTTCTGCACGCAAATGGCGTTTAAATTACAGAAAACAACACTAGGCCTCCATCAGCATGTATTAGCGAGATGACTTCACTGCACTGACACTCCCACAGTGAGACAATGTTGCCGCACTGACATGCCCACAGCCACGTCACGCGTTGCCATTTTGCAGGGGGTATACTTCATGTTCAGCTCATTGACTTTAATTGAAGTGTCAATTAAAATAAAAAAATTAAATAAATAAAAAATGGATGCAACACACCAAGCAGAGAACAAGGAATCTCTCTTTTTTTTTTTTTACAATACAATTACGTCCCCACCCCAGCAAGGCTGTGACGAAGCCTTCTACTTCTATAGCCCTAATGATATAATCCCGCCACTCGTAATCTGCATTTTCTTTCCCCTGCCTACACTTCTCCAGCATCCACATCCAGAATCACCCCCACAGTGTCCACATCCAGGTTTTGTTTACTCTCATTCTTCCTCCCTTTCTGATGCTATCCTCTTCCCTCCATCCAAGCAATATCTGTCTTCATCCCAAAGCCCCTTCATACAAAACCCCTTTCATCCCTTTGATCTCTTTCAGCCCCTCTTTCTCTAAATGATCTTAGCCCCTCTTTCTCTAAATGATCTTAGCCCCTCTGTCTCTAAATGATCTTAGCCCCTCTGTCTCAATGATTTCAGCTCCTCTCTCTCATTGATTTTAGCTCCTGTCTCTCAATGATTTCAGCCCCTCTCTCACTCAATTACCTTTATCCTCCATGATCTCTCTTAAAGATTTCAGCCCCTCTTTCTCTCAATGATTTCAGCCCCTGTTTCTCTCAATGACCCAGGCCCTCCGTTTCTCAAAGATCTTATCCCCTCTGACTCCCAATGATTTCAGCCCCTCTCTCTCTCAATGATTTCAGCCTCTCTCTCTCTCAATGAGTTAGCCCCTCTGACTCACAATAATTTCAGCCCCTCTGTCCCTCAATAATCTCAGCCTTTCTGCCTCTTATGGTCACAGCCCTTCCATCTCTCAATGGTCACAGACCGCCCATCTCTCAATGGTCACAGCTCCTCCCATCTCTTAATGGTCGCAGCCCTCCCTTCTTTCAAAGGTCGCAGCCTTCCATCTAACAAGGGTCGCAGCCCCTCGGTCTCTCAAGGGTCACAGTCCCTCCATCTCTCAAGGGTCACAGCCGCTCTCACTCAGAACTGAAGCCACTCTTACTCAGTTTCTCTGTCCCTCTCTCGCTCCCTCAAGAACCAAAGCCGCTCTCACTCAGTCTCTTTCTCCCTCTCTCTCTCCCTCAAGAACTGCAGCCGCTCCCACTCACTCTCTCTCTCTCCCAAGGACCGCTGACACCCTCACTGAGTCCCTCTCTCAAGAACTGCATCCTCTCTCTCCGTGAATGCCCACAGCTGCTCTCACTTAGTCTCTCTTTCCAGGGCCGTAGACACTCTCACTCAGTTTCTCCCTCAAGGATCAGAGACGCTCTCACTCAGTCTCTTTCTCAAGCAGACTGCATGCGCGCTCACTCAGCCTCTTTCTCAAGGATCGCAGACACGCTCACTTAGTCTCTTTCTCAAGGGCTGCAGATGCTCTCTCCCAGTTTCTCCCTCAAGGCTGGCCGACGCCCCCTCTCAGTCCTTCTCCCTAAAGACCGCACCCACTCTCACTCTCTCTCTTGCAAGGGCCGCAGACGCTCTCTCCCAGTTTCTCTCTCAAGGATTGCAGACGCTCTCACTCAGTCTCGCTCAAAGATCACAGCCCCTTTCTCTGTTGCTTTCTAGGATCGCAGCCCATGTTCTATATGACCACAGCCTCATTGCCTTTCTCACAGCCTCATTCCCCTTCATCCTAGTATCTCTTATTCATCCTAAGTCCCTCCCCTATTCATCCCAACTCCCTTCCTCCTTGCTCTGTCTGAGGGAGTTTTTCCTTGCCTCTGTCGCCTCAGGCTTGCTCACTGGGGGTTGAGGTACTATCATCTCTAGGTCCTCCATTGGACAACTGCGTTACAGAAGCACCACAAAAGTAACTCTTCTTCCTCCCATTGCCACGTCCACTCCCCTATCTTCTCAACATCACTTCATCAGCCCCTTTCACTACACAGATGGTGTCATCTAATACACGGATCTCTTGCAGAAATCGGGTTTCCTCTCTCCTTCAACTTCGGAACTGCATCTCTCTCTGACCTGCCAAAGTCAGGCAAGCCCTCAACCCGGGGAAGCCATACCCAATCATCCTTGCTGCCCTTTTTGGGGTTTAAACAGACAAGCAGAGTTATTCTAATACACTGATAATTGACCAACCATTCACATTTCAATAAGGACATCCCACATCTATGACCTCGTTGCCATTTCTTTGCTACCACAACCCAAGTCTCGGCTGTAACCCTTCCATTCTTCGAGTCAATCTGGCTGTGATAAACTTCCTCAAGAAGGTCTTTCAGTGGATCCCTTCACGCCTCCTCTAAGGACTGCCAGATCACACCTCCAGATCGCAACTTCACCAGGAGCTGTGTCTCGAGTGATCGATTCACAAGTATTCGAGATGCATAGCCATTTACACATGGCTTTTTCATTAATCTAGAATGCCTTTGGATTTTGTGACTACTTACGTACATCACTTCAGCTGAAGGGTCAAGGCGTGCCGCTCACATTTACTAAATCAGTCTCCGACATTCAGGTGCAATAACGAATTTGTGTGAATATATATGTGTGTGGGGGCTGGGAGCAATGTACAAGTTATGTGTACCTTTCATGACTAGTCTCCACCTGTTTTGAGATGTAATAAGGCATACAGGCATACATACAGTCAACTCCAGAATTATTGTCACTTTTCATGGGCATGGTGTAGAATAAACATTACACACAATGATTAAATTTTTCCATTTTAAATTTTTCAATTAAACTATTGAAGAAACTACTTATCTTTACTTACCTTTAATAAAAATATTTTTTTAAAGAAGTTCTTTTTTTTTTAAATAGATTTTTAAATGTTTTCAAAATTATTGACACCTTTAAAGAATATTTCAAATACATGCTAACAAATTGTCATCCTTAAAAAATTCTATACATTTTAAATTCCTTAATTAAATTGTCTGCACAAACTTTAATGTTGCCTTTGACTATTTCTTGTTCACTTGGGGATGTAAACATGAGGTTGTACACAGGTAAAATTGCTTTTGTTGTCCATCACCATGAAGAAAAACCAAAGAGCTTTCAACACAAAAGAGACAGATGGATGTTGTATTGCACAAATCATGTAATGGACATAAACAAATGCAAGCAGTTAAAAATACTATTAAGTGCAATCAGTGCAATCATGGCAATAATAAAAAAGATTTAAAAGATTTGTCAGGAAGAGAAAACAAACAACTTGCCAGGAATAGATCAGCATACCTCTTTAGCAGACAGGGTGACTTTTGTGTTAAGCAACACACAAAAAAACATATAATTGTTCAATAAGATGGTTGTATTTTCTGTCACAGGAGAAAGATTCCAAGTCAGACCCAATTCCCAAAAAACTTGACATATCAACACACACACACACAACACAGCACAGAGCACACCATACAGCATTCAAGTCCTTTGACTGTGTAAAAAAAAAAAGAAAGAAGAAAAGAGCTGACTTAAAGACTTAAAT
>JAOUQW010000004.1:20583364-20594769 GCA_028565825.1 Olivaichthys viedmensis
ATGAACAGAGGAACTGCAACGTCATTTTACTCATGGTAAATGCACCAGCTTATACCTACACTCATTGGCCATTTTATCAGGTACACTTACCATTATTAGGTGCACTTTGTAGGCATACAGTTACTGACTGTTGCCCATCTGTTGCTATGCAGTTTGTCACCCACCCTCTACTCCATCCATTAGTGGATAGGGACCACCACAGGACTACTGCTGACCAAATATTTTTTGGGGTGATGTACCATTCTCAGCACAGCAGTAACACTGACATGTTAGTGTCATGGTAGTGTCTGTTATACTGGTTCAAGTGTATAAGGTGTAGCAGTATTGCTGGGGTTTTTTTTTTTCGCGTCATTGCTGGATTGAGAAAAGTCAGCCAACCAAGAATATCCAGCCCACAGCGGTGTTGTGGTCAGAAACTGACCACTGATAAAGGGCTAGAGGACTATTCACACAGTACGCATGGAAACAGATGAAAGATGGTCTCTAACTGTACACCTACAACCTAGGTATGTCTAAGTGGGCAGTATGCTTTCAGTGTTTTTGAAAAACCCCAGTGCCAACATTTTAGTGTCATTGCTGCGCTGAGAATGGTTAATCACCCATATATCTGGTCAGTGGTGGTTCAATGGTGGACAAGGTAGAGGGTGGCTGACAAACTGTGCATAGCAACAGATGGGCTACATTCAGTAATTGTGCACATGTATGTAGGTGTACGTGATAAAATGGCAAATGCCAAGTGTATATTATATAATATACCAGTCACAATAGAAAATAATCGGGTTTGGCATTTGGGAGTATCCTCATCCATTTGCGTGCTTGCTTCACAACATTGACAGTGTCACAACACTGCTTATAGTAGGTTGGGGCATGATGATATATTGGTGATGACAGCACTAACTTTAATTCACTATTTTAGGCTTTAGAGGCTAACTCGCAGCAGTGCAGGAATACCATGTTTTAGAGATTTATTTTATTTATTTATTTATTTTTCTTCCTCCGTCCACTGACTCAGTAAGAATATTTGTTTTAACAAAAAAAGTTACATACTGCAGCATGCTAAAACAGATATTTTACACGTTAGGCTTATAGTTATTATTTTATAAAACTTCAATATGCTAGAGTATAGAGACAGAGCAACAAAACTGCCTACACATTTACAGACTGAATATATAAATTATTTGTAAATGTATCTGATTAGTTTGTAATATTACCAAATGTTATAACATAATAAAAATAGGTTTTAAACATTATTTAATGCCCTTGTACCTAATTATCCTTTATTTGTTGAACTGTGTATATGTCTTCAGCTTTATTGGGAGATAATTTTGTTGAAGCACCACGATTTGATCCACCCATATGTGAGATGGCAGACAGTCTCCATGATCCAAGGGAGCCAACCATTGCTCAGCTGCTACAGGAGAAAGTCCATTACTCATTCTCTGAGTGGCCTAAGGTTTGCGCGTTCTATGTCTTGCATTTGATTGTCAGAACCATTTCTAAAAGCATTTCATTCACTCAGGGTGTTACTGTATTTTTACAAAATTTCTACTCTTCACAGGACAGAGTAATTATCAACCGCATTGACAGTATTTGCCATGCCATCTTAAAGGGGAAGTGGCCTTCTTCCACTCAGCAATACGAGTCTCCCAGCTCAGTGGTCAACATGCCCAACAGTGCCCAGCCAAGGGCAGGAATTTTACCAGCCCGAATACCTCTACCTCAGAACCTTCCACACTTCAGCATTCCACACTCAATACCCCGTATACACAAGGTAACTGGTCACAGCTTTGTAATTGTAAAATAAAGGTCAAGATACCGTTATGACCGAGGTTTCTGTTTTGGATGATTAACCATTTATGTCCTTTTCTCTCTCTCCCGCTGTCTCCAGGAACGGTTGGTAACGCCTGCATTCCTTTCCGAGCTTAAGCGTCCCAGGTGTGGGTTTGAGTTTGAAACGGAAGTTTCTCCCAAACCAAGCCATCTTGGAGAAAAAATCCAACTTGGCATCACCCATCGCGGGGGTACCCTCCTCCTTAATGGTTGGCAAGAAGCTGCCATGGATCTGTCTAAGCCAACAGAACTTGCATTTGGTGGGGAGGCTGGATCTATGAGTCATGTGACCCATGCTGTGCAATCAGCCCCTCATAAGATGCCTAGCCTGAGCTCTATGCAGGGCTCGATGGGATTGGACATGGCTGGCATTCTGCAAGCAGGACTTGTACACCCCGTTACAGGGCAGATTGTAAATGGCAGCCTTCGTTGTGATGATTCAATGATGAGGAGGAGGAGGGGTCGAAGGAGAAATGTGGAAACCCCTGACCTGGGATTGATGAAGGAACAAGACATACACTTACCTAAACAAAAGGTAAGGGACATAATGAAGATAGTTAGTTGGATATATGGCTGTGTGGAACAGAATATTTTTGGGAGGGTACAAAAGTAACCAATCAAATTCTGTGTTTTTTGAAGGAGCAACCAGAGACTGTCAACCACCCCATTGTGTCATCCATCTCCTCCCAACCTGATTGCCCCACCGTTCCCCCTTCTGTCCCACCTCCTCCAGAATCACTGACCATGAGTGTGGACAGAGAGGCAGCCAGTAAAGGCCTAATGGAATGGCTGAGACAGAATCCCAGCTACAGAATGGAGCTTCCTGCCTTCTCAACGGTCAGTCACACAATTTTAGTGGGGTTTGAAAGGGAGAGAATGATGTAAGATTCTTAAAGGATCATTTCACCTAACCGTTAGGTTAATGTGATTGTGTGCGTTACAATGAAGTACAGTTTCTGTTTTGTTTCTGTACTCTAGCACTTTGAATTTGAGCATTCCACATTTTGGCCTTGAAAAACTCCCTAGTTGCATATATAATATTTTTCAGCAGGATTTTTTATTTTATTTAATTTAATTTATTTTTTTGTGAAGCGGTTTTGAGGCATTTGGTTGGATGCCCATGCCACCATGATGATGATGATGATAAAGAGCATTTCCTTTTTTCTCCACGCTTCCCTCATTCCATTTCTCTGGTACAGGTTAATCTTTGTCTCATCTGTTCTTAAAACAGAACTCAACAGGCTTTCAATGTTTTTTTTGGGGTTTTTTTGCAAACTTTAAGCAAGTCTTTGTTCTTAAGGCTTTACTTTGTACTTTGTGATAAATCCATCTGAGGTCATTCTGGTGTATTCTGTTTATGGTAGCTTTTGATGTATCCATGTCTACATCCTGGATAGTGTTCTTAATCAAGTTTTTATTTATACATGGAAGTAATCTTCAGTCATCTACTAGTTGTGGTCCTTGGTGGTCTGTCAGTTTCTTTACTATTACTAAGCTCATCAGTTAGTTTTGGATATTGCTTGGTTTTATATTTTTTATTTTCAGCCACTTGGTGTCCTGCTTTAATAGCTTTGGCACATGCGCATATTAAGAGACATGACATTATGCAAATTCAACATCTAGAATCAGACCTTTTACTCGGTCTCTTGTACATGAACAAGCAACCATACAGCTAGGAAAGAAACAACAGCAATTACCCGTTATCTGTGGTTCCATAAAATTGGACGACTAATTAACACTTTAACTCCAGTCCCTGTTTCATTTCCAATTCACTATGCTGAAGTAGAGAGACCAAAACTGTGTTGTTATTTGACCCATACTGGCTTTTACTGTTGGCATTTTTCAATTAACTATTACTTTAAATAGGTGGAAAAAGCTTGAGCTTGTTAAGTTGACCAAAAAGAAAGCACAGGAGTTGTTTTTCTAATTCCCTAATCATCTTTGCCCGGTCAGTCTCAGACTGCAGGCATGTTGCACAGTTTTGCTGAACGTCCGAAGCAGAGGAGGCATCGCTGTAAAGACCCTACCAAGTTGGATGTGAATTCCCTTACTGGAGAGGAAAGAGTCCCAGTAGTGCACAGGAGCACAGGTCGCAGGGTAAGAATTATACACACTTACCCCTTTCTATTTTTTCTTATTCCAAATTATATAAAAAATGTGTGACAACGTTGATTTTCAATGCTTTATTTCCTCTGATCCTAGTTGGGTGGTGCCATGGCCCCAGCCATTAAGGAGCTCTCTCAATGGCTAGATGTAAACTCAGAATACTTTGTGGCTCCTGACTGGGCAGATGTGGTGAAGCATTCAGTGAGTCTTAATAGCATGTATTGAATATTCTGTTTATTTTCTCAAATTACTTGGTCAAAATGATTTTAATCAAATGATTGATGTAAAATGACTTTGTGCTTAGATTTAAAGTAGGGCCTGACTGATATGAAAATTTTGACTAAATATAAATAACAAAACTATTGATAAACTTTTGATAAGCGTAGTAAATAAACGATTGCTTAGTTACACAATAGCACTTCTTATTTAGTAGAGCTTCAATGCCAAAACCCAAGTGTGAATGTAGAAAAAGTCCTTACAAATTGAAAATGCAAAAAAATTTAAACATATTTACAAATTACATAATACTACTTCTTGGTCAGTACCTTACTAGTCATTGTCAGACCACCAGTTGTTACTTCTACCATTGCTTGTGAAAACCTGCTCTCCTCCCCCTAGTAAGGCAGTTGATCATCCCAATGGGCTGTCCCCAGCCATAACTATTAACCACCCAAAACTTAATTAAGTAAACAAACACTGGACAATGCACACATTACATACGAAAAGATGACACACATGTAACTTGCAATAAATTCACAAATGTATCGTTTAAACAGAAAAATAAATTTAATGGCCCTCCATGGGCCATTAATGGTACTGTCCTGCAAAGTGCACAGGAAACACTATGATGCAGGCACTGCCTAGTAGTGAGAGACCGAGACAGGGAGAAAACGCGAGTGATATTCTGCAATGAAACGTAGGCTGTCACTCTTCAACAGTCGTGTAATAGCACTTTCGTGCAAAAGTGTTTATATAGTGGTGTCACAATCTCAAAAAACAAGTGTGAATGTAAAAAAATTTAATAAAATTGCTAATTAAAAAAGAAAAAATATATTTACCAATTATACAAGGCTACTTCTTGATCAGCACTCTAGTACTCGTGGGGTCAGACCACCAGTTATTCCCTTACCATTACTTGTGAACAACTGCCTAACTGGTGGGAACAGAGCAAGTTATCGCCCCAATGGCTCGCCCCCAGCCATCACCATTATTGTACTCAAAATTAGGTAAGTCAACATTGGACAATTCACACAAAACAGATGACACATAGAATAACTACACATGTAACTTCCAATAAATCCCCAAATATATCTTTTAAATGGTGGAAAATCCCCCCGAGAATGACAGTTAGGGTTAGGGTGTGAATATAGAATAGATGCGCTCTGAGCTAAGTGGTTTCAGAGTAACGTGACAAACTGTATTTTCTGTCTAAAGTTTAAAATACTTATTTACAAGTGGGCACATTAGAAAGTACAGACTCTACAGTTTCTGTCAAAGCTTTTTTTTTTTCTTTTTTTTTTCAAGTTTGTTGTCTTTTTCACTTTATAACTTTGAGATTTTATTATACAAAGTTCATCTGATCTTGTCACCAAAGCTTGGGACTCCAAAGAGTTGATATTGGCCGATTTTATCGGGCAACTGATATATTGGTCGGGCCCTAGTTACCCTACAGATAAGTAATACACTATAACAAAATACTGTAGCTAAAATATGTGTGTCGGCTACTTACTTACAGGGCATTATGAAACGAAACGAAACTTATGTGCGAATGACTGGTTTAAATCAGTACGTACATCTTGGTGTGCGCGCTCACCGCAATATCTCAGACCGAGTAGCAGATTGTTTATATGAAAGTAGATATGTGTTTACATCGTGCGGCTTGCAAACCATGACAGCTTCTCAGTCACAGATACTTTGCATGTTGTATTTAGTCCTACAACTACAAGCAGTCACTGTGAGCATAAATCCCTGTTTTTGCATTAACGAAAACCTTATTTCTTGCAAATTTCCTTTGGTCTGATGTTTGCACTCTTATAACTGTTTACTGTGTGACTGTAGAAAACTGTAAAGTTAACATACTCGCATAGCTAGTATTCACAAAGCAAGTGAATCCTCGTCCTACATTGTGTTGATACCGATAATTTCGTGGAACCTTAACCCTTTTAGGTCTAAACTGTAAACAGAAGAATCTTGGTGGTTGTGCCATGGTCTGACATTTTTGGAATTACTAAATGTGAAGTTGATTAAATTTACACAATGTTCACCACAAACTCAGCTACAATAATATGGATACAGTAAGTAAGGTTTATATGCATTCTGTTAATATTATGTAAAAACACTGTAAACAGTAGTTTTGAACATGTTTTTATGATCTCACAAAGTTATTAAGCGAAAGAAAGAAAAAAAAACCCAGCAAAGTTCATCTGGATTTTGCCACCAAAGCTTGTGACTCCAGAGTGTTGATATTGGCCGATTTTATCGGGCTCTAGTTTAAAGTTACCCTCAACTTTATAAACCATGTTTATGATCAGTTCCTTTTGGGGTTATCAATTTGAGTGCACAGACTGGTCAAACTGTGAAAATTGTTACTTCAGAGGTTTTGCTGCATTCTTTTAAGAAATGAAGGGAGCTGAAAATGTCATTGGAAATACTGATTTTAGTATTGAACACATAACAGGCAAGTGTTATTGTGTCATAAAATATAATATGCAGCTGCAGGCCATGCAATTAACAGGAGAGTATAGGAAACCTTACATTGGTTGAAAGGTGGTGGGTGTGTGTAGGGTAGGGGGTAAAAGTGTAGGCATGCTTCTGTGCCTGTTTCTGATGTCCAGTGACCTCTTTGACACATTTTTTGTGAAACTTCCATGTCAAGCATATTATTATTATTAATATAGAAAAAATGTCTGTTTATATTTTATAATTCATAAAGAGATATTGTTTTTTTTTTGTTTTTTTTTTATATATTCAAGGGTTTCCTCCCAGAAGGAAAGTTCACCCGGATTCTCACTGAGCCAGTCAGTCGAGATCCTAGCACACGTCGGAGAGGTAGAAGACCCCGCAGTGAGATGCCCAAAGCTCCTGAGCTTCCTGCTGGCATGGGACCACTCTTTATGAATGGTGGGCTTATTGGCATGGACCTGGTTAGCCTATCCAACCTTCGCAATGTCCCTGGCATTCCGATAAGTGGGCTCATGGGCTTTCCTCCTGGTTTTGCTACAGCCCTACCAGGAGAAGATGCCAAGAATGGCCTGAGCATGCTACCTATGATGCTCCATAGCATGTCAGCAGTGCAGCCACCCATGTATGGCACTCATATAAGTGGAATGATAAACCAATCACCAGCCTCCGCAGCATCTACTGCTACCAGCTCCTCCTGCACGGCAACAGTGACTTCCATATCCTCTGTGGCATTAAGCCCTAACCCAGCAGACAGCTCCAGCACAGCAGCTCCCAAAGAGAGAGCCAGCCCAGAGCCTAGTACTGAGAGATGGAACACAGATTCTCAAGGAGAGAACAAGAAAAACGTGTCGCCTGCTGTTGCCACCCCCACGGTTACTAGCAGCTCTGCTAGCATTACAAGCACTGGGAGCCATTTGACCTTCAACCCCTTCTTGATCCCAGGAATGCCTCATGGATTGCTGTATCCCCACATGTTCCTGCCACATGGCAGTATTATGGCACTTCCATCAATGCCAACAGCAGATAGCACTGGCAGTCCTAAGCGGAAGAAAAAGAAAACTAGACATGATGGTGGGGTGGAAGGAGGCAATGGGTCACTGGAGGAAGAGGATAGGGAGAAAAAGGGGTTGAGGAATACAGAGACACTGGAGAGGAAGCATGAAACGGGCAGGCTGGAAGAATCTCTGCCGGCTGTGGAGGCCACTAAGGTTGCAGGTCATGATGCCAGAGACCCTCCACCTGTGGTCAACACAGCCAAGAGCGCTGAGGCTGAAAAAGCATCAGAGGAAAGGAAAGGAGAGGTAGAGGAAATAATAAAGCCCAGCATTCCTGTGCCAAAAGAAGATGTCTTGGATGTATCGCAGGATGTGCTGTAGACTCTGATCTCTCTACCTAAGCAACAGTACCTTTGTGTGTTGTGTTGGTAAAAGTTTGTGTAAAGAACTTTTGATTATCCACTTGTTTAATGTTTATAGATCTGCTGCATAATCAAAACAGGTGAATTCTCATAACCCTCTCCAAGAGTTGCTGAAACTATCAGACAGTAATAGCATGCACACACTTACATATTTCAGCACCACAGAAATACCCAATAAAGATCACTTTGAGTGTGGGAATGTCACTGTTGCATCATGGAAATGGGTACTGAGGTCACCTGACCTGTTCTGGTTGTGTTAGGGCATGCTTAGCTCAGTGTTAGAAGTGACAAAGGATGCCATCATAATGATCCTGCTTTTTTTTTTTCTTGTTTGATTCTGCTGGACACAATACACATATAATTATCCTAAGTCCCGGACAGGCTTCAGAAAATTGCTGCAGTAAATTGCTGTTGTGAAAATGAGATTACAGTCTTGTCATTAATTTATGGTGCTTACAGGGTTACAGAAAATCATGTTCCTGTGCTTACAAATTGATTGATTAGTTTAATTATAGAAATACTTATAAACATGTCATCATTATATTTAAAGCCCACTCCCCATTGGGTGGATTATTAGCAGAATTGCTGCTGTTATTCTTTTGACGGACGACAAAGCGCCATCACTAGTTGCTTGCTGCTAAACTACAGAAGCAAAACATTTAAACATGCATAAAAGGTATACATTAATACAAAGTACAACATGTTGAGTGCAATTGCACCTGAAGAATAGAGAAGAAAAAACACTGCTTGAAAATAATAGCAAAGAACAATCCAGAGATTTAAATAGTTTTCTTTTTTTGGGGGGGGGGGGGATATTCCCACAGTGTCACTTGAAATAAAGCTCTTTCATTCTAACACTCCAGAGATAGTCTGTACTATAAGAACCATTATAAGCATGCTTATAAGGGCAGAGTGTTAGTGTCATAAGTGAGCTTGGACTCGACAAGGCTTAAGTAGGGTTTTATGTGTTGACTGCTAATCTTAGTACCTCTTAGTGGAGGTATGGAGCTGTTGGGATGAAATAAGCGTTTGAACATCTCATTCATATGAACACTATTAGTGAAATTAACATTGAAAAGTGTCATTGCTGTGTTTTTGTCCTACATGTAGAGTAAGGCCCACTGTTTCTGGGGCGGAGGGCCTTGTTTAAATGCTCTTGTCTGATCTGATACATCTGAAAATAGTGTAGAGTAGTACCTGTCAAGATTTTTAAAAACATGTAAATTTATATAGCTGTATATTGCTGTTACTTTTGTTTACAAGCACACTATTTTTTTCTCACCAGTATTTTATTGCATATTGGGAGAAACTGTAAATCAGTGCTAGTGTTTCTTGTATTTACCCATATTGTACACTAGGTGGACACAACACTTTTCATTGACGCATCTTACTCTCCAATTCTCACAGCAGGGTCTTTTTTAGGTTGTATTAATTTCTTAAGTTGTATTACTTCTCTATGCCTAACATTCTTGAATTCACCTTTTTTATATTGTTTTTGATGTGAAAACATTTTGCACAGTCCTTTTGGTGAATGTTTACCTGGAACTGTATCTTGTCTTATATGCGTTTTTATTTCTTTTGTTTATTGTATAGGTGTGTTAGTGTGGACACATGTGCATGCTTGCACATGTCTCCTCCTGCAGAGGACATTTTTCATCGCAGTAAACCTGTGCGTTATTTTTCCTCTATAACTAGCCCCATTTTTTTCTGTTCCATTTTGTTGTTGCCTTCTCACTGCTTAGGACTCTATACTGTCATTTATTTGCTTTTTTGCCTTACCAATCACCAAATATAAATGTTATTCTTTCTTTCCTTTATTCTCCAATTGACTTCAGTTTATTGTGTTAAAGATACCTTTGCCTTATTTAGCATTTAAACATGAGTATTTGTTACATGTTCATGCTGGACTGTATATGTCAAGTTAACTATGTAAAATTTCAATGTTTTGAAATGGGAAGCACTCTTACTATCATCATAATAGCTTCTGTGGTTGCACAGATTCTGGCCTCTAAAAGATTATACCATGGCCACAGAAAATACAAATTTCTTATTGGCTGGCGGGTGTGCATTAATTCCTTATATCAGGACACTTGTAAAGTAGATCTGTTTAAATACTTAATCACAGTTCTCAATCAGTACTACATAAGCATGTTGGAGCATACAAGCAACAATAAAGCGCCTAAATTCAATGTTGATTATAGCCTGTGCTTATTGATTTTCAATAAAATTGTATTATTTATAATAATTTCTTCTAAATAATAATTAATTATTTGTCCACATCTTTTATGTTATTGGCTATAATTAATGTTGCAGTTGAACTAGCTTAATTTTAATCACGCAGAAAATAATTATTTATAGGCTACAGTGTGTGGAAGTAACCATATCAACCATAGCATGTGGGGGGTGAGAGACTGAAAAGTTGACTAAATCAAACAAGCTTGCTATTTAGACCCTTCAGTTATGAGTCAGCAAAAAATGCACAAAACGTTTTTAAAACACTTGTAAGTGGCCATGGTATAAGCGAGATGACGCCTGCCGAAGTGTCCCAATATAAGAAAACTATGAACTTGGCGGGGATACTAAGTTCTTCGCCTCTGCCTCATCTGTTATTTTTTTTATATGGGAAGACTTTGTTAGCCATTATTTCTTACATATTTTCAAGGTCGATGTTTTTCAGATTTCCTCACACTGGTCCAACAGATGTTCACAAATAACCACAGTTACTGTGGAGAGTTACCCAGTCAAGCCATTGAGACTGTTAATGAGGATTGAGAACTTAAGCAAAATTTATCACTGAAATAAGTAAACTACTTTATTGCATTGAAAATGTTTAGGCTTAATTATGTTTAAGCAAGACAACTTCAGTTCTTTTGCCTTCATTTCTCATTTATTGCTCGGTGGCCCATGCATAAAGCTGGCAGGTTAAATAAAAACTCAAAACAGTTGAAGCTATTAGAAGTGTTTTTAGTATGTGTGTATATATAACATAAAAGCATATACTTTTGTTGTATTAACCATAATATAAAAATTATTTTACCTGAAGGTGTCAAAGTGTGGCAAAGATCCAGGTGGGACTTATTGATTGGTGCTAAACTAAAAATTTAGTAGCTACACTACTTCAGTTTTGTTGGAACCAAAGATTTGAGCCCTTGAGCATCTTTTTTTTTTTTTTTTTTCTCTCTCTCTCTCGCTCCCTCTATCTCCCTCTCCCTCTCTCCCCCTCTCTCACTTGCTCCCTCTCTCTCTCCCTCTCTCTCGCTCCCTCTCTATCTCTCTCTCCCTCTCTCTCTCTCTCTCCCCTCTCTCTCCCCCTCCCCCCCCCTCCCTCCCCCCCTCCTCCCCCCTCCCCCCCCCCCCCCCCCCCCCCCCC
>JAOUQW010000004.1:20620571-20631457 GCA_028565825.1 Olivaichthys viedmensis
GGTAGAACGGGAGATTCACAGCTTGAAAGTGCACCTGAAAAATCTGCAGGAATTGCGTGATGCAATCATGTCAACATCCAACATCTTGTTGGAATCAATGCCACGAAGAATTGAGGCTGTTTTGAGAGCAAAGAGAGGCCCTACCCTACCCAGTATATTAGTATAGTGTTCCTAATAAAGTGCTCAGTGAGTGTACAGTATGTAGCTCTTAAAAAGCTATAGACCCAAGAGAATTGTGCTCAGACAATAAATTAGGTGATTAAAAATGCCTAGAAAAACCCCATTTATACATATTTAGGTTTCATTTAAAAATACATCCTTATAATTTATATTTAGTAAGTGAATTATATTTGACAGAAATATGAATACAACAACATACAGTTCAAAGAGATGGCAAGCATCAATTTATTTGAAATTTCAGATAAAATACAGGTTATGTATAACATTTATAAATGTTATAACTGGTCTGTAAAATACATTCACAAATTAAACAATCTTTACATAATTAAAATTATGTATGGCTCAATTATGTACACACATATTTACATTGCAAATTATGTATTCAGTAACACAATTCGACCTAACAGACAACAGGGAGTAAATACGATTGGTTTCAGTGCTTCTTTGTCCATTTCGGAATAAGAAGGAAAGGATTGAGACACAAAATAATCAAATAAACATACAACATTTAATTAGTACAATGTAAACATCTCAAAATACTATTATGAAATAGTTCAACACACACAGTCTACTTGCACATATTTACCCAACTGAGGACAATGACAGGTCACGCTCCTCATCTCCCTTCACAAGTCCCCCTACGCAAAAACAGCCAAGCTAAACACAGCAAACCGACACCCAGACCAGCAAGTTTCAAGTACTTAGGAAGGACAAGCCCCCAATTTATGTTACAACCCTTTTCTATCTTGAACAAAAGTTAAAACATCAGGCTCGTTGTGTCAGTGCCTTGCTGAAAAATCCAGCTCGATCTGACCAGCTGGTCAAGCTGTTAGATGGAAACAGTTTTTGAATTACAGCTACTAATGTAACATTGTAGATAAATTTTTTCAAGAAAATAACACAACAGTAAGGCAATTAGAAAATCTCAAACATTTACTGATTAATTTAGTCAAATTATAAGGAAATTGAAAAATACATTCCTAGCTGGCTAAGCTGGTCTACCAGTTTGACCAGCTCGGCCTTTGTTTTGGCAGCTTGTAGCTGATCAGACCAAGCTGGATTTTTCAGCAGGGTCCATCACCTCATCATCATCATCATCATCAGTATCAAGCAGTTGCCTATCTAAGGTGTATTTTTCCTCTATGTCCATGCCCTCATGGTCTTCAGAGTTGTACTCTGAGATAGTCCTGAATTCAACAGCAGTCAGTTGCCTCCTCTATCTCATGGGCTCAAAAAAAACAAAAACAAAACAAATAATATCAGTAGTATATTAATAATGTTATTCTTTAATAAATCACACCCTATTAAATAATTTTGAGTCACTTCATATTGAATAACTAAAAACAAAAAATTGCTAAAAACACGCTTCCTGAGGAACCAATACCTTATAAATCTGACAGATTTTGCACAAAATCTACAAAACACTACAACAATAAATACAAATATCATTGTAATAAAAAAGCTATTCATGGCACCGAATCACAGAGCTATCCATGATGACAGTAAACCAATACTTTTGAAATTCAACAAACTTTGCACAGTAGCACTAATTTACAACAATGAATATACTTGAAAAATACAACAGTAGAAATAACTTAGAAATTGCAACAGACAAGTTGGACAGAGCAAACTTCAGTGAAGTCTTCAGTGGTAGTCAGCGAACTGTCTACACAATTACAATCTGAGTACAATAAAACTAAAAGTTCAATCATAATAAATAAAGGTATATACTGTATAATCTAATCAAATCTAGCCAAGTACTTTTCTCATCGAGAAAAATGAATAAACACCCTGGGGTCTCCCACCGCGGTGTCTGGAGGCAGAGCAATGACGTCCTCAGCAGCGGCGACGGACACCCGGGGGCCTCCCATTGCGGTGTCCGGAGGCCGCGTGGCGTCACTGTTCCCGAAGCTCGGGGGTGGAGCGATGACGTCCTCGGCGGCGGCGACGGACACCCGGGGGCCTCCCACTGCGGTGTCGGGAGGCGGAGGAACGTCGCCTTCCCCGAAGCCCGGGAGCTCGGTCACGCCTCCGCCAGCGTCTGGGAGCTCGGCCACGCCTCCGGCGGCGTCTGGGAGCTCGGCCACACCTCCTGCGGTGTCTGGGAGCTCGGCCACGTCTGTGGCCGTCACTAGCCCCCCCCCCAAAGAAATCCAGCGAACTCCGCTCCTGGGAGGGGGGCGACCCGGGCTGAGTCGGTGCCGAGCTGCGTCTGGTTCTGGTGGATATGGTGATCGGGATCAGCGAGGGCGGCAGGCCGTGGCTGCCGCTGGCTTGGCGGCGCGACGGGGGAGGCGAGCTGGTGCGCCGCAGTTAACGCCACCATGCGAACAGCCAGGCTGTTAATCCATGCCTACCTCCTCTCACCCTCCTGGCGGACAGCCGCGCGCATGACACTCGGTTTATCCACCTTCTGTCTTCTCTGATGATGTTAAAATTTTCCCATGTCTCCTCCGGGTACAGAGAGGCGAGTGAAAAGCTTTTTGAAGTATCAGAAAAAAATCCCGTCACAAGCCCCAAACCAATTAAATACAGTTTTAAGAAATTAAATCATTGATTGGATGGCTGAGAAATAAGTCATTGATTTTTTAAATCTAAAGTAGCGTGGGCTAGGCTGAGATATAGACTGCCACATGATTCCCACACTCAGCTACAGGCTAGATGTGGTTTTCCAAGGGTGTTTTCACACTTGGTCCGTTTCAGCACTCCAAGTGGTCTCAGATCGATTAGTCAGGGTTTTTTGTGCATATGTGAACACAACAAATTAACTCAGACCCATCTAAAATGACCCACAAGCGAACTTTGGAGGTGGTCTGAGTACGGTTCGTTTGTAATTCATTTTGTGGTTCACTTTATTCGTGTCTTGTGAAAACAAAGTGGTCCCAGTCCACTGTCACCTCGCAGATAATAATAATAATAATAATAATAATAATGTCAGTGACACGAACAGTAGCTACTGTATATTACTATTGTAATACAGTATATATAGTGTATGCATGTAATTTGTCTTTACCAACTGCTCATATGAGAGCTAAAGAGTCACAACTAGGCCTATGGCATGAAGCATGAGTTGGTTTAGATGGTTCTGTAACAAAATTCCTCTCCTCATTGCTTTCCATTTTCCACGCTTCTGGTATTTCACTTTAATTCTGTTTTTGCTCTGTCTATTTTTCATCCACGGCCAAATGATAGTAACATGTAGAGTAACCATTTTGAATGACACTATACATAATTTAGTGTTACACAGCTGGGGTCTGAGTTCTAAAGAAGTTATGGTGTGAACAACAAGTGGTCTGAGATCTCATCAGTGCTAAAATGTCCAGAAAGCGAACTGAGTCCCCTTTTAAGTCCACGTATATTGTGAACACTAAAAGCACTGAGGTCATATGCAGCTAGTTCTCTTTATGGTCCACTTTAACAGGACTGAGTATGGTTCCTTTAAAAAGAACTATATGTGAAAACGCCCCAAATATCAACCAAATATCACCCACATGTAAACACTTTCTATGGCATGCCATATCTATGCCACATGTGGCCCACACCTGTGTGTTCTTATCTGGGCCATATACTGCAATGCCAGTGGTGAGCCAAAAGAGAAAGTCCCGCCAATTTTGTAGATATGGCTAAACATACTGCATATGGTCCAGATTTGGCCCAAGTTCATTCAGCCATGCCATAGCTTGGCCAAATGTACCAGATAACACATGTTGTTGACACCCCTGAAGAATACTTAAAATAAATGCAAACAAATTGGAATCCTCCAAAAAATTATATTACTTGCTCTCAGTCCCCAGAAACTCTGTTGTTGTCTTTGACCATTTCCTGTTTTCCTGGGGCATAAATATAATGTTGCACATATGAAAAACCCCTTGTTATGCATCACCATGTGGAGCTTTCAACAAAAAACTACATGTGGTTGTTGACGTGCACAAATCAGGTAAAAGATATGAGGAGGATGGTGAGGGAGGCAAAGAAGAGCCCAAAGATCATAGTTTCAGAATTGCACAGTTTAGTGGTTTCTTGGGATCGTCAAGTTTCAAAATCAACTATTAGATGGCACCTCCATAACAACAAGCTTAATTGAAACTACAATTGAAATTGTGTTTTGTGGTCAGATGAGACCAAAATCAAACGTTTTGGCTCTGCACACCATCGACATGTTTGGAGAAAAAACGGCATAATATGGTGGTGGATCATTGATGCTTTGGGGCTGTTTTGCAGCTGGTGGTCCAGGGTCTCTTGTAAAGATTGATGACATCATGAATTACCAGGATATTTTACCCCAAAATCTCGTTACCTCTGCCTGGAAGTTAAGACTAGACTGTAGATGGATCTTTCAACAAGACAATGACCCCAAATAAATATCTAAATCAACACAGAAATGGTTTAAGAAACATAAAATTTATGTTTTGGGATAGCCATCTCAGTCTCTGGATTTGAACCTGTAAACTAAATTAAAGAGTGCAGTCCACATGCACAAACCTAAGAATATAAAGGAGCCTAAAATACTCTGTATGAAGGAGTGGTCCAAGATCTTCTACAAGTGTCTCCAACCTTTTTAGGCATTACATGAGGAGACTCTGTGCTGTTATTCTCTCCAGGGATAGCTTTTCCAAATATTAATAGTAAGGGTGCCGATAATTTTGAAAACAGTGTTTTGCAGAAAAAATTGCACAACTTAAGAAAACCTTGTATGCTTGATATTGTGTTTCAATAAAACTATACAACATCCCTGTATGTTTAAGCTCATATTATCACTCAATGCATGTGATATTCTTTATATGTTCATTATTGGTTATTTTCATGAAGGGTGCCAATAATTCTGGAGGGCACTGTATATGATGGTGCAATGTACAAATCAACAGATGCTCTCAATGACTGAGAATCTTTAAACCTTTCACTTTCATGGAATGTAGATGTGTCCCAGTCTTTAAGTCAGCCCCCTATCATATTTGGCCAATGCAAGTTACAGTTAATGAATTTCTCCCAAATATGAGAGGGTAGCATGTCCTTCTTGGTGGCCTATGGTTTGGGGTAAAAAAGCCTGCAATAAATTAATTTATGCAGCTATTTGAGTATGAGAATAATGGCATTCCCCACTGTGGGGGAAAAGAGACACATTAGGAAGTTTACAATTTGCTCTGCACATGTGCTTCTGTGGCTCGTGGTAACGTTCAGAACCTAACAGTTCAATGGGGAGTATGGATGTAATTGGTGTTATGCTAAAGGAGAAATTGTTGAAAAGAACAACAGGTTTACTCATGTGTATACGTCAACACAGAAGGCAGAACCACATGATTATGCAAAGCACTTTGAAGATGCAGCACATGCAGTAGTATTGGGTACCTGTGTCAAAGGACCATCACCACTGATATTTCTGTCTTTAACATGACTGCTTCATTTGCGTATGATTTTATGCATGGCACTCTACTGGGAGTTACGCGACACCTTGTGGCACTGTTGTTTGGTTTTAAAAAACAACACGTCCTGGTATTTGGGGACAACAAATGATCGATTTTACAAACAACAAATGACCGAATTAATGCTACTGACCCTTGTTTTGTAAGAATGGTGTGATTTAATCTTCTGATTAAATCACGCCATTCTTACAAAGCAAGGGTCTGTAGCATTAATTCGATCATTTGTTGTTTGTAAAAGATTGAGAAACCGGAATGACTGCATCTGGTTTGCTTAAGGAGAATGTCATTTCTCACAATGTGCAACTCATTAAGTGCTCAAATGAACCTTGGCAGTGACTATAGACCTAAATCTTCTTTGGTATGATGCTACAAGCTTGGCACTCCTGGATTTGGAGATCATCTCCCATTCCTCTCTGCAAAACATCTCAAGCGCTGTCAGCTTGGATGGGGAGCATCGCTGTACCGTTTTCTTTTTTAAAATTATTATTAACAAATAAAGGTAACACAGGACAAGGTTATACACAATGTGGGGTAAAGAAACAACGAGATGTAAGAAAATGTTACAGAGGTTTGCACACTAGCATTGTATGGTATCAATTATAAGAGACTTATATGAACATGTTATTCATTATTTCTGAGGTTTTTGGTGTTAAAAGAAATCAGGTCAAAAGTATGTCAGGAAGAGGGACCAGGTGTCTAGGTATGATTTGCTCTTGTTTCTAAGAGTTGCTGTGAGTTTTTCTAATGATGAATGTTCTGTTAAGAGGTTCAGCCAGTACAGTAAGGATATTTTAATGATATCTTTCCAGTTTAGTAATATGATCTTTTTGGCTATTGTTAGTGATATTAGTACAAATGGTTGGAATGGTTGGGGAATTTGAGTTGACGAAAGATCAAAGAATATTGTGATGGAGGAACAGAGTGGAATGCTGAGGCTAATGATATCAGACAGCCTGCTCAAGACCTCCGACCAGAAGGACTGGATATGTGGGCAGGACCAGAGAGCATGAAAATGATCAGCTTTGGAATCTGGGCAGTGTTTACATTTATTACTATTGCTGAAACCCATACGGTAAAGTTTATGTGTGGTGATATGTGACCTGTGTAAAATCTTATATTTTATTAATTGAGTTTTAGTGTTGCAGGTCAGAGAGAATGTGTTGTTGCATATGGTTTGCCAATTAATTATTGGATGCTGTAAGATAAAATCGGATATCCATTTGTCGACTGGGAGAAATGTGTCGTCGTGATATAATTTTTTTGGTTTGAGTTGATTGAGTTTCTCATAGAGAGAAGGAGGGTGACAGTGAACATTGAAAATATAGATTTTTTCCTTAATGACTTCTTTCTTTATAAAAGTTATATTTCTCTTGTAACTGGTCGAAAGTCATGAGCAGGCTGCCTTTTAATAGGTGTTCCAGACTGGTCACTCCTCTCTCTTTCCATGCCTGAAATATGTAGAATCAACACAAAGGAAGTATATCAAATCAAATACAATTGTTAAATATAATCTTTTTAATTGTGCACACCAAGGTAACTCTCCTGTGAACTACAGTAAGTGCAATCACATTTCAAAACCGTCAAGGCCTTCAACATTGGCCAGAAATGATAACTGTAGCACCAGTAGGTGGCAAGGGAGCAAAGGAGGACGCAAGAGAGGAGTGCCTTTGAACGAGCCGCTGGCTCACTTTTAATTTTTTTCCCGGGATCCCATAATCATAAAAAGAAAAAAACTCAACGTAAATGATCAGCTGAGCGGGTCACTCACACATACACACACACACACACACACACACAGTTGCTCTGCTCGCGCTGCGTGTTGCGGCTTCTCCCTCTCGGGTTGTGTAGCCACTCGGTCATTACCCGCTAGTTCCCCTTGACACCTCTCTCATTCCGCCACCACAATAACAAAATATATATATATATATATATAGCTAATCAGGTTGTGATTATATATATATATATATATATATATGACGATATATAACTTTAACCTCAAAGCATTTATGGATATATAATAATATAAAAATAATATATCTTTTATAAGGGAACTTGGCTCTCCAGATATCCAAGTTTGAATGGATCTTACAAGGTCCAAAAAGTAAATACGCAAAAAGGATAACCTCAAACAACCTTTAGATGTTTGTTCAGATAATTTATTTTTATACAGTAAAACAAAATACAGGTTTAGTTGGCGCCCAGTTCCCAGGTCAGTAGGAAATATGGAACGCTACTTAACAAAACGTCCAGATACACTGTGCATGTTGAAAAGTCTGACAACTGTGATAACAGAAGTTGAAGGCCGCTGATCAGCTTTATTTGGGAGGCCTGTAGGCAATCTTTCTGCTCTTCAGCACAGACCATTTGTGTCTCTTCAAGTAGTAGATAAGCGGGGTGAGGATAGCTGAACCCATTAGCAACTAGAAAGAGGAAAACAGAAAAAAAGAATTAGACACAATCCACACCAAACACAATATGAGAGCGCATCATAAGAGCAACACAAACGACCAGCCATACAATACACACTGCTTCTGACCAAGTTTTGTTCTGTAATTTATACAAGTGGGGGGAAAACAGGAGCTGTTTTGTTATTAGTTATGGGTAAGTGAACAACAAGCATATCTACTCCCTCAGATGAACGTGAGGCGTATAACAAAAACACTTTAAAAAACATTTCAGTGTGGATTGGCCTGTAGGGTTGGCAAAGACAGCATACAATGAAAGGATGTAAACTTTTAAAGAATTTAGCACCCAATAGATGTTATGTGATCTGTAATAAACTCCTTTGATAAACAACGCAATCCTCTTACCATGTAATCAGATGTGTCCTGTAAAATGTGATCTTGGGTTATGTGGTTATCACACCATACAATTCTCACACTGCTCCAGGCCTAACAAAAGCAAAATAATCCCCAATCCTGCCCGCTCCCGCAGTCATTTCTGTTTGTAACCACCCTCAATATTTTCTAATATTAATTAAAATTCAAACTTTGTGAAAGTTCCAACTGTCACAGTGTGTAGGAGTGAAAATCTCACCGGATTAACAAACTATGTAATCATACATCGTAGCAATGCATGTTTATAATAAACTGACGATCAGTACAGATATTTGCACGTTATATTTACTAAATCTGTGAATGAAAACACAAATTAATTATCGCACGAGAGCAGCGCCCGGTGTAAAAAGAAGAGCGATGAAAGGCAGTGGTTGCATGCTGCGTGTGCAGCGCTGGTTCTGGTGTAAAATGGGCTTATTAATGGGTTTAAGACTTTTAATGGAGTTTTACTGAACGTTATTGGAAACGTACTATCTCTCTATATAAATAACTTTTTTGTTGGGTCTCGCAAGATCCCAATCCCGACGCACACCTCTAATGAAATGGTATCAAGAATAGTGTAAGTGATGAACGATGGAATCATGAAACTGTAATGGAGAACAAACCTTTAGCCCCATGCGCTTGCGCTGATCATGCTCTGGCTCGGCAGCCCATCTCAGGAAAGTACACACATCTTTAGCCACCTGACTCATTGTGGCTGGTATTCCTTTGGGACAAGAGAACATATTCCTGCATTACATAAACTAAATGTACAAGAATAACTGAAACTGTATGAAATCCCACAGACTTTTAAGTCCAAAACCATCCAAAAGTCATCACTACTTCACTACTCACAACCATAAGCCCCAGAGACACGGAGCAACGCTGACAGCATGTAAACTTACTCTGCAGGCCTGCTTGGGCAGGACGCTGACGGATCATAACAGAGATGTTCCCCTGTAACTTATGTTTTAGCTAGCTAGCTAGTGTTAGCCTACTAAATAGCATGTCAGTACCTCAAAATTGTCAGTAGCAAGGTTTCCATCCAAGGGAGTTTATGCAAAAAATGTTTTAACGAATTGAAATGTTTGCCGATGTAGGCGAAGGAAACGGCATTTAGCGATATTTTACATACAGACAAATTTTTTTTCCATTTAACTTTAGCGGATAATTGGGTTGTTGATACGTGAAATTTTGTGAGAAACTATAGTGGAAACATTTTTGACAAGAAAAACACTGCAATTACGCATAAATTGTCATGTGGTTTTATCATGGTGACCAATGTGAAATCTTCTCTACAGCTTAATAAGACATGTCTCCGCAACAATTTTGGGAGATTTATACAAAACAAATAAAACGGAGAATAAACGAGTTTCAATACTTTAAGGGATCACTGTGATCAAATTCGTTAGTGCTGTATGTGAGAGAGACATTTTTTTTAGCCCCGAACACTGCTAGCGGGCAGCCGCACTCATGCTACACAGGGATTACATGCGTGTCTGCAACTAACGTTTTACTTTGGTTTTTACTTCCCTTTCTTTCGGTTAAGAGCTACATTTCATTCGTGTGGTTGTTGAAAGCACATAAAGCGTGATTAGCTGAACAAAAGCTGCACAAAATGTCATGCGGTGTGCCACTGACGGTGTGAGTAGGCTATAACATGTATCGACCAATTTGAGTGCCTGACGATTTAATTAGGAAACACCGTCCGACAGCTGAATTTACAATTGCAATTGTAATTGTAATTTTTCCACCTTCATTATGCTTTTCACTTGCCCCCAATAGACTTAAGCCGATTGATCAGGAATTTGACAGCCAATGGAATCTTTCGCGATGGCTAATTGGACAATTTAAATGTCTTAAAACGTGTTCTCAGTTTTTATGGCTTTTCACACAGCAGGCAACAAATTTCTCTCTGCTTCACCAGTCTCTCTCCCCTTCCCATATGAAAGGTCAGAATTAACCCGCTCAGCACAGCTTTTAATACGGCAGGGGGGATAACCAAAGTGAGAGTAACGCCAAACACAACGAACAACGCAGCAATATTTTAAAACCCGTAGGCTACTTTCTACAGCCATTTTGTACAGCATGAAAAGGCTCCAACGACCGTGGTGCTTAACACTAGCAGCGGCCGTTGCATTTGAGATAAGCTAGCATCGGGTGGTGCAACCAGAAACATTCAAGCAGATCATGGACTGTATATAAAAGGTACATAGGTCCTGTGCTTACCTTTCCCATTTGGTTTGAATCTAAATTAAATTTATTATTATTAGTAATAATAAAATATTTCCAAATTGGCCTATGCGAGTAGAGCACTACCTGGCACAACAGCACAACTTGCATGAATGAGCACCTGAAGAGAAAACAGTGGGGCAGTGGTGGCTTAGTGGTTGGGGCACTGGGCTACTGATCAGAAGGTCGTGGGTTCAAACCTCAGCTCTGCCAAGCTGCCACTGTTGGGCCCTTGAGC
>JAOUQW010000004.1:20648431-20664844 GCA_028565825.1 Olivaichthys viedmensis
CATCCGGATTTCTGTAAAGCTGCTTTGTGACAATGTCCATTGTTAAAAGCGCTATACAAATAAAATTTAATTGAATTATTGCGCTGCTCTCCACACGATTGGCTGATTAGATAATTGCATGAATGAGAAGGTGTACATGTTCCTAATAAAGTGCTCTGTGAGTGTAAGTGCACTACATAAAGTGCATTTTATCACCCTTTAAGTGAATCATAAACCAGGTTTCCATCCATGTCTGTGCAAAACAAAAGGTGCTTGCCACACAGTTGACAGAAAGAAGGGACAATTCTTGAATTTATTGCTCACCTTCCAAAGATGATGTAAGCCCAGGAACAGTATTGTTTCTCAGCCAGTCACAAACATCACCTGCGATCTGCTCACATTAGATATGTGCCTATGAATGAAAACCCATTCTATTAATCATTGCAAGTCCTGTCTTTATCAATCCCAAAGAAACTGTAGGTCTCAAAATATTTCTCATACATGTCAGTAGTATTAGCTCAACTACAGAACTGTAGACATGTCAAGAGGACCAGTGAAAATAAAATAAATAAATAAATGTATTTCTTTATTTATTATAGTGCAGAAACGGAGTAATAAAGTACTCACCTAGAGATTGATGAAACAGTAGGATCTGGCAGTGAGAGTCACAAAATGACCACTACTGTACGGCTCAGTTCATATGGAGGAAATCACATGAACATGTGCACATTTTAAACATATTTCTTAATACTCAATATTGAAGTAGATTTAAGCATGTTTTATAATCAGTGTGAATGCAGTATAAGTTTTACAAATATAAATGCTATAAAGATATTTATAAATCCTCTAACTTGCATCCAGTATGAATACATAGCAGCTAAGTTAGCTAATCAAGTTATATAATAGCTAGCTGGGTATTAATCTAAGTATTACTACAAGTTTTAATATATAATAGCTAGCCTGTTAATACCTGTAGTAATATATCAACATAGACAAGCCATAATAAAATAAACCAGACTAAATTAACAATACTGTATTGCTAGAAGTACCTTAAGGTATAATACATTTTTTTATTCATTTATATTTTGGACTCATTAGTTTAATGAGTCAAAAACCTGTTAATGACTGATTTTGGGATTCCATCGTCCACTGAACTTGAATGACAAAAAAAAGACATACAGTACATGTATTGTACACGTTCCAAACATTTAAGGCTGTTTTTCCAGTCGGAAATTTGAACCACCAGGGGGTGCCCTATATACATTAATCTAATAGACAACAGTTGGCCACACATTGTGAGAGGAAAACAAATAGCAAAAAAAGGACAATGCATACATAAGTATTTATATTCTGTAGACTTTGCAGACATATAGACAAAAAAAAGTCTTGAGACAGAATTAAAAAATGTCAATAGTGGGGGAAGACCTAATGTAAGAGAATAAACTATTCCAGAGCCTTTGGCCAATAACAGAGACAGCATGATAATCCTTGAACGTTCTTCTTTATCGCATGACAGCTACCAATCTGCATCACTGTACATCAGAGTACTGTTCAAAGCCCCACTAAATGGTTGCAATTTCAACGAGACTGGGGTTTTACATTTTCTATTTGGTCTTGATTTGCCCTGTCTCAGGTTCTCTGATGTCATTTTTTTACCAAGGGGAATATATTGCTCATTCTAAATTTCTTGAGTTTGAAGTCTTAAAACAAGCCTTTAAAAAAAGCATTTTTCGCAATCGACTCCCCAAAGCATGTAAAATGTAGACTGTCCGCAGGAAAGAGGAAGAAAGAGTGAATTACAATAACCAAGGCCCTACTTTTGCTGATTGTTAGTTTTAAGAGAGTACAAAGGATGATTCAAATATTTTTTTGTTATTTAAATTTCACCAGCTAACTTTGCCTTTAAAATGAATAAACATGATAAAAAAGGACATATGATGAATATTAAAACAAGGAAAAGGCGTAAGACATTAATCAGTCCTTTCACTAGATGCCGTATAATCCATGATAACTATCTCGATAATCATATATTGTGGAAATCTGAATTAAGAATACTGGTTGACTTTTTTATCACTGGCTAATTTGTGCACCCGAAGATCCAGGCCATCGGATCATGCAGAGAGAAGGAAAGAAGATGGGGTGGTTAGATCGGACAAAATGTAATACTCTGACAGGTAATGCATTCTAATTGATTATAGGAGGACCTGCAGGGGGAAGGGTTGATGGGATTTGGTACACTAGCCTTGTGACTAAACAGTGACAGATACAAAGCGCATTCATCAGGCTGTCCTAAATGTGTGCATGAGGGAAAAAGATACAGTGTTAATAACAAGCACATAGACATACTCTTATTATTTATATTGTGAGAGCCATGCCTGTATGATTTTGTCCATCCTGTGTAAGGGTTTTAACAGTGCATGGTTGCAGCCTCATGACAAGATAACGTGCTAAAGGTTTTTGGCATTCACAGCAAATGCAAGTGGAATAACATTTACCAATCAAAACATTAAAATTCTTTACAAAATTGTTACATTTAATTAATTATTTGGTTTAGTAAGTGTGTAGGTGTGTTTAACATCAAACATTATTTGATATGGTCTTAAAACATTAAAGCTAATTAAAATTGTATTTATAATTAATTAGAAACAATTATAACAAACAAAGGAATTAAAAAGACCAAAACTACAAATCCACATGAACAAGTCTTTCAATATAAATTTGCAATCATTAAATGTAAATGCTTAGGTCTCTGCAATATATAATGTATGCACAATAAGTTTGAACTTTTAAAACCTTTTCCGCTGTCCAAGGCCAATTGTTTAAGTGATAGTAGATTCTAATAAAAGGCGCACAGTGTTCGTCGCGTTCAGTAGCATGGTGTCATCCATTATCATAGCCAAGTTTTGTAATCTAGGGCAGTACTGAAACCAGGTTATGTTACTCACATGAGATGGTGAACAGGACAAGCAGTAGTGCAGGACCTACAATCCCTTATCAATGAAACACTATCATTTATACAATGGTTTTTTAAAAAGAAAAACATTTTTTATTATTTATACATTTCATGACTGCAACGAAAATGTTATTTTTTGTTTGACAGTGACTTGCACTAATACTTGCTTCAAATTACAGCATTATTCAGTGCCCATGGAGAATAATGACTTATGTGCCACTTATGCATGTATTAATTGTAGAAAATATTTTTTAAATGTCAAAAGATGATAGGTCCATTTAAAGAAATTTACAGTATAACAGTGAGAGTGAAATGTGTGCTGTTCAGCCTTTCGAATGTCACACGTGCACTGGATCAGTTAAACTCTATGCTACTGAACTGCTCCTTCCTGTGAGTGCTGAAGATGCATCTAATATTTTAAATAAACTATGCTTATATTACATTTACTCATTTGGCAGACACTAGGTTATGGGCCTCGCTCAAGGGCCCAACAGTGGCAGGTTGGCAGTGCCGTGACTTCCAATCAGTAGCCCAGAGCCTTAAGCGCTGACCCACCACTGCACCACTATATTACTAGCTGTATTTTATAGTTTTAAATTGATTATAATTTGCCTGTCAGCTTGAGTGAAAGCAAATTGTTGCTTAACAACTTAACAACTTTCTTAATTTCTGCTTGTTATAGTGCCTTTGTTAATGTGAACAACTGCCAAGTAAAATTCCTCATAAGTGAAATCTTACTTGGCCAATAAAACCATCTCTGTTTCAGCTAAATAAACTGATACGTGCACAACTACTAACCTGCAAATGAATCAAACTGCATGAATTACCTTTGTCACCCTTTACAATTGCTCATCTATTTCTACAGCATTGACCATTTCCTCACATGTGCTACTGGATGTGCTTGTGGGATAGCAGAGTAAGTGCTGGAAGTGTGTCAGAAGCACCAGTGTTAGTTGGCCATATAAAGGCAGCCAGGCCTGAAGCAGTGTTTCTGAGAAGCTCTTCACTGAGCACTGGACTCTGAGAATGCTGCATCAGGTGGCAGGTTACTAAGGGGTTCAACGCAAGGCCTGCACCAACTCTCTGCCCTACATGGTGACAAAGAGTGCAAGTACACTGCCAGAGGCTGCTACGAGTGCTCTGTCACCTGACTCCACTGGCATCTGGGGCAGTTTGACCCCATCGTAATTCCACTGTCTTCTACACACACTCTCTCTTTGCACACGCTATATATAGAGTTACTCTGGCACTGCCTTGCCTCCAACTTTTGCAGCGAATTCACTTTCTGCTAGATCCTTCTTTTTGTCTTGCATTAAGTGATAGTTCTCTCTTTCTTACTGGTTTTCGCTCTTCCGCTTGCTGTACTGTTCATACTTGCAGTCACAAACTTTATGCTCGTGTTTTAAAAGTGCCAAGAAGCATTCTCCCCTCTAATTCATGGAGGAATGCATTGCCTCAATGTGCAAAACAAAACAAAAATCCGAGACATTAAACGTGTGAGATCCATGTGAGTGACTCATCCCTGTATTTATTTCTCATTACCTTTTAATCTCTTTTTGTGTTTAGCTATTTAATCATCATAATAATCCTTTTGACATATGATGAATATTAAATGACTAAATATGATAGGATATAAAGCCTAAGCTCTGATAAACAAGGGAACATTTAAACTCGGTATACCAGGAGCTGGAAGAGACTTCTTTCTCAAAAAATGTTTTACAGAGAGAATGGAACCCCCGTGCATGTGTGTGTCAGTGTATCTCTTATTCTAACATTAAACTCCTTCTGTTCCTACTATAGTCTCTGGTGGATGGACCTGCATGTGTGTTTCTGTCTGTGTGTATATACACCCTTCCCCTAACACATACACACACTCCCCCTTTACATTGTAAATCTGTACATAAGTGCTCCCTGTTGCAGCTCCTGCAGTACCACAGGCTTGAATGATTAATTCTGAACTTGGTATTGTCTTCTATTACCTAAGTTGAATAAGGAGGAATTATAAATATATAAATATCTGTTTTTTTAACACAATGATACTGCTGATGCGCTACACCTATTGCAACACAAATATTAAAATCCACCAGTTCTTACCTCAAAGTAAATGAGCAACACGGAATATGCATGCTATTTAATTACATTGATAACTTTTTTCTGCAAATTTTCCAGTTCAAAGTACTTTAGAACAGTTGGCTAAATGTTCCCATACGTTAAGTACTATAACAGTAGCACATCTTATCTCCTAGTTGACTCTTAGTTGTGAGGGGCCTTGGTAAGGATGACTTTTTTAACCGTTAATGTGGTCAAATGTACAGCACATCAAAAGCAGAAGCGAAACTTGCTTTGTGCCCTAGGGACAGGAGAAAGTTTCCTCTTCCTTGGACTTACAAATTGACAAATTGGTGTACTTGAGTGAGGGGGAAAAAACAAGACTCTTTTATTTACGATTTTATTTATCACAAAGCAACCACACAGTAATCCTGGTACAGCAAACTAAATGGAAAACTCTCTTAGAGGTAAAACCTTAAGAGGAACCATTTCATTGCATATCTCTGTGCATGTAGAAACAACTTTTTTCGATCGTCGCACAGTATGGTCTCCACTACACACACACACACACACACACACATCTCCTTTTCTATATAGGAGTCATCTTGGCCTGTAGGTGACATTTTAAGTCCCATTCCTGAAATATGCACTTTAGAAAACCACAGCTGGCAAACAGAACAAACTGAGAAAAACCCCCAAAATGTATTAAGGATTTTGACTGTACTGTACAGTAGTCAAAACCTTTTAGTATTTCAGTGTGTATCATATTTGCAATGGTTACAAACACCTCTGGTCTAAACTGTGGAACTATTGTGTTGGAATGCACGCCTTCCATAAGGCTGTAGGGAGACTGTATTTCTGTTCTCGCATTTGTGGAGAATGGCAAAGAGAGCATTCTCTCCTTTTATCACCATATATTTCTCAGGGAAGAGGAGGACGCACACGGTTGAGCGTACTACACTTCCCTGCGTGTGACTGGGAGATGCATACCTAATACCGGATGCTCATGTATTGCAAATAGAAATGGAAGCCTGTTACTCCCTGTTTTATTTATAAACTCTATTCCACGTCACGCTCGATGCCAATGTGTTTCTACTGAGTTTTTTTTTTATTCATCAAATTATCTGAATACACACGCGTTTCGAAGTAACACTCAACAAATTCCCCGAAGTGGTCCAAATCTGAACACGCTCCGCCCTTCATAGTACTATCGCAATTCAACGCAAGCTCAGCAGCCGGCTTTTGTGCATGTGGACACTTGGAAAGTAACTCACCTCCCGCCCTCGTTTTCTTGGAATTCCAGCGGCGCTTCACAACAGCCATATCGCTCCGCGCAGCGCACTATGTCCGTTTCTTCGAAATCCCCGAGGTCAAACATCTTTTACTAGATTAACGATCTGACATTTTCGCCAGCGCACAATAATTTGGCGTAATAATAACTATGGTTTCGATTGAATATTTTAGAGATCGATTTTGGCGCGAATTTGTACGTGGAAGGACACAAATAAGCGCTTCGGTAGTATAAAGTTAAATCCCTTCCGTGCCCCACCCACTGCCTCGCCGTACCGCGTGGTCTTGCGATATGAGACTTGGCAATATTACGTTGTTTTAGCAAATTATTTTGCACATTCGTTTCACTTTGCCAGCTACCGTTCGCCGAAAACCTTTTGCTCACGTTTGCCAGCACTACTAAAGGAAAAGGTAAGACATTTATTTTTTAATTTTAGTGCAAGGTGCTCTAAAAGAAGGCGGGTGTTTTAGGTATACCGGTATATCTGAATGAAGAAAGTGTATCCTTACTGCCAAATCTCGAAGTTACCCTTAAGACTATTAAAATATTTCAAATTGACCTGGCGAACATGCAAATCCGAACGGTACCGTCGGTTAACACGGAGTAAATGACTTAACGGGACGTCTATGTCCATTTGGGAACATGACAAGTAAATTTAGTATTTTAAGGTCCTTATAGTGGGTCATTGATAAATGTGTGAATCAAACCGCCGCGTGTCGGTCATTCCAGCTGTTGCATGATGTCACTGTAAACCGACTGGGGACTGCAGTCCGAAGCTCCACCCACCAAGTGGAGTGTAAACAGTTTTTTTTTTAGTTTTTTTTAAAGAAGAAAAAAAGTTGCATTAGCCAGGAAACTTTACGAGTCGAGCCACGTGGCCGGATAACGTGTTTCTGTAGTTCCCGTGCCATCAGTACTAACCGTGTCTCGTTCTAGTTCCACAACGTTGCAATCGTTTTTCGAGCTTTGAACGTTATTTCCTCTTATTTTTAGGCTTCTATCAACATGCTGCCGAGTTGTTCTCCGCCCCACGACTGGCTTGGCGAGTCGGAACCGCTGTTGTTCGACGACGAGTTTTGCCAGAACTTAATCAAGGACCTGCAGTCGATTCCCACGCCACCGCAGTCTCCGCCGCTCAAGACCGGCCTCTGCAAGTCCCTGTCCAACGTGGATCAGCTCGAGTTGGTATCGGAACTTTTGCTCGAGGATAGCGACTTTTTGCACTTTAACTGGAATTGTGATTTTGGCGGTGATCGCGCGAGCGATTCCGCCTCGGACGACTGCTTGTGGCCATGCCCCGCAGAGAAATCGGCTGAGGAGAAGATGTCCGTTCTCTCCACGAGTCCCCTGCTCGCCGATATCGATACGGAAATCTTTGCCGAGATCGTCGGTTCCACGTTGGATTGTCACGGCGCTGCTCTCGCGTGTCAGTCGCTGACGCAGAGCGATGCCTTGATCCTAAACAGTCCCGAACAGAGCGAGGCCTCCTCCGATTACGGCTCACTGTCCGCGGCCGGAGAGTCATCCGCCAGCGATTCTGGTGAGTGAACGGTTAAATGATTTTTGCCGCTATTAATTTCAATGCCGGTTCCCTTATTTCCCCCATCGTTCTCCCATATCTCACTACATGGCCGAATGCTGATCTACCCCGTATGACTCAGCTAGTGTGGTAACAAGTGGAGTAGTCGTCAGCTAACGAAATCTTCCTGCTCATAGCTTAATATTCTTTGTTATAGACAACATCACGTGATGTTAGATCTTCAAAAAAGTTGGTTTAAACAATTAAGTAAATAATTAATTTGTTCAAATGACTACCTCTATATGAAAGTGACCTCTAAATCAACATTTGTCTGTTCAGCTTGTTTTCAGTAGTATTGCAGTCACTCTTACTGTAGCACTAACAGAGCACTGCATATCATTTGGCTACTGTTTTTGACATTAGTTTGTGCTTGTGTGTTGATTTTCATAACTTTGAGCTGTTTGTGTATAACACAGAGGAAGAGATTGATGTGGTGACGGTTCGGCGCTGCAACACATTCACTCGCTCGCAACAGCAGGAGGATTACGTTCTGCGCGAGCAGCAGCGGGCGCTGAAACGCTGTCACCTTGAGATCCAGCAGCAGCACAACTATGCCGCTCCTCGGCCTGCCTCGCCGCCTCCTCCTTCGCTGTTTTTAAAACGTGTCCGCTGCAATCTAAGAAATTTCACCTCCCGCCATGCCTGCGACATGGAGGACGATGAGGTGCGCCGCAGGACCCATAATGTTATGGAGCGGCAACGGCGCAATGAGTTGAAAAACTGCTTTCTGCGCCTGCGCGACAACGTACCCGAGCTGTCCAACAATGACAAAGCGTCCAAGGTGATGATACTGAAAAGAGCAAAGGAGAGCATCCGCAACCTGGAATCAGAGGCACAGAGGCTCAGTCAAAAAAGAGACAGGCTGAGAGAGAGACAGGAGCAGCTCAAAGCCGGATTGGAGCGGCTAAAGAGGCTTTGAGGCTTCTGGAGAATGACGTTTTGGGACTAGATACAGCTGGAATGCTGTTTGGGATGGGACAGGCCAGGATTCAGCTTGAATCTCAGTGATGCTGCACAGGAGCAACGCACCACTTTTTACTGACTGTTCATTTCTAAGGAGATGGCTGGATTTCTTTTTTCCATGTGTTTTTGTAAAGTTCCTTTTGGAAATATGCATGTTTAATGCAAAAGTTGTTCTCCGAGTAGTCCTTTAAAGCTATGCCAAAATCATTAGTCTTAATTTGAGAATTGTTTTTTATATACTGTATTGTTTACCTTAACCCTTTTGCCAGTGTAAACCATTATTAATCTGGAAAAATTGTGGCCCTTTATAATCATTTAACAATACCCCTCTTGTAAGGGAGCATGTACAACTGTTGTATTATTTTGGGCTGGATCCAAAATATAGTCAGATTTCTGGGGTTGAATGTGATGTCCATAAATGGTTGTGTTTGCCTTACTGGTGAGATGTTGCCACACTGTAATTAAAATAATAATAATAATAATTATAATTAAACTGGAATGACAAGACCAGTTGGTTGATATTTGCATAGCTTATCATCTGGAGTTTGGAGTGTCATTCATAAAAGGAGTGTTCATACTTGAATATCACTTTGCTGTCTGTCAAATATAGTATTTTTTCTTCTTCCCCTTTATCTACCTCTACCACGAAGACTGGGAATATTATTGCCTTCATAATGGCAACTGGATAGAATTCCCCTTTTTTTGTGTCAGTTTCTTAATTATGTATTATAAATTATTTAGGCATTGTATATATTTTTTGTTTGTTTGTTTGGCAATTTAGAGGTTTGTTCTTTTTAGCAGCACTTTGTTTTATACTATTAAAAAGTAGACAATATATCTAGTCTAAATCTATTATTTCCAGAGAACTCTTATACTCATGATTAAATTATATTTGCAAGAAAGAAGGTCAATATGGCAATTTTTATGCTAAACCCAATGTGTGTGCCAAGAGGTACTTGAGTCAAGGTGAGGGATTGGTGGTTGTCATTATTTAACAGCTTTAAAAGCTCACCATTGCTCATTGCAGTGGGTCAGTAAAACTTGGGGATGTCATAGTTAGCAGATAAGTTATCAGACTTCAGAAGCTTATTTAATGGGCCCGTTTTTACCCGTCCCAGGTGATCTTTACCCTTCACTATGTGTGAAACAATGAAGCTTGCACAAACCCTGAAATTAAAGTATAGTAGAGCTTGCTGTGGAAATGTTTTTAGGGATCACATTGTTCCACAGTAGCTCAGATTCAAAGATTAAGTAGACTTAGTCTAAAACATGAAATGTATACACATCTGGAGAACCAGTAATGCCATTAACTCTGAATTCCCCCATATAGGCTCAAGCAAAGCATTCACTTTGAGTCATCAGCATGGGATCCATCCTACCTTCTCAAAAAAAAAAAAAATTGACTGGCACCATCTCTCATGTGGCTACAAAAGCACAGACTTTGCAGTCTTACATAATTCTTAGCTGAATGTGACTGTGGTCACGTTAAAAGCCTCAGTCAAAATCTGGCCTGCAGTCTGCTACTGCCATACACTTTCTACTAGGGTTTAGCTTCTATGTGAACATGCTTGGCTATGCAAAGGATTTGTGAGACCGTAACCCCTTTCACAAACTCAATTTTACCCGTTAATGTTCTGGCATTCTTCCCAGGATAGATTTATGCATAAGCGCAAGCTGGGCTTGAAATGCTAGCAAAGTTGATCTGACAAGTTGCCAATACCAGACTTAGTAAAATTTCAAGCAAAGTTACGTTCATGCTCAAGTGTGAACAAAAGCCAGAACACTGATGACATTTTCAATTACTTATTTATCCTGCGTTCACGGCAAGTCACGACAATGTAATATTGGCTACAAACAGTGACCTAAAATGGCCTCACCATTCATTCTCTATGGACCATGTTCATCATACAACAAAACTGGGACACTAAATTGCAGCCATGCACGATTCACACAAAAGTGTTATAAAAGCATTAGATAGAAATACATTTTCCACATAGGTCATGCTCGATAGACAAGCATGGCACATCAAGTCGTGTTCAAGAAAGTGGAATAGGTTTGCTGTTGGAGAAAAAAATAACTGAAAGAAAATACCATCACAAGTTTGATGGTAGTCTGTGGAAAACAATGGCTCAATGATGCAAGAACTTTTAGTTCAACTTGGCTCCAGTGGCTTGTGTTTGATTTCTGTTCTGCTAGCTCACATTGACTTCACTTATGTATCGGCACTTTAATTTTGGTATGTCACTGGTTACATAGTATACTTTTGTAGTATACATGAAACAATTTAACGACTACCTAACTATTTGAAATTAACCTTTACCTAAAACTATACCTGAGAGAGAGAGAGAAGTCTCTCCTTTGTTGCCTGTTAAAGACAACATTCTTCAGTTTCCATACCCGGTAGTTTGCATATGCTTTTAGTATTTCACACGGCTGTGAGTAGTAGCCAGAGGCTGCCAAGAACATGAATGGAAGTGGAAAAGCATTTCTGTACTTGCTTTCAACCATTTAAAGCATGGGGAGTTTAACTTCATGCCTTAGGCAATGATCATGCTATTATAAAGCTTTTCCACAATGCAAGTAAATGCAACTAAAGCTTCTCTCTCACGCTTTCTCCTCAGTGGTGGAGTGGTAGATATACAGTATTTATTTCTCCAAGTCTGTGTGTTGTAATTCATATTAAAACTAAAGCCTACCAGGCTTTCTTTGAGCGCATAATGAAATTGTTCTTCTTTAAAACTGTTAGTATTTTAATGTTACCTTTATTTAAGTTAGATTTTCATGCACACATCATGGGATTCCAAAATTCCCATGCAAATTTCACCAGATGCTGTCATTTCTATGTGTAAGAAAAACTGATAAGAAAATGTTCCATTGTACTGATAAATGTCATTTACTCAATGTCGTAACAGCAAAAATTGGGGTAGTTTTAGTGTAGGGGATTATTTGGCTGTTGGTCTTGCAAAGCCTAAAAAGGCTCTGTTTGCCTCCACGGAATGGTCTATTTGAGGGGAAGGTGATGAGAGCAGGGTGTGATGTTTGCGTTAATGTTTCTCTTCTCCTGTCCAAGTCTATAAGACATGAAAAAGGATTGAAGAATTGAGCATTTAGATGACACTACAGACACTCCTTTTTAAACGTATGACAGTGTGCAGCAGAAGAGAAAAAAATAACTTGTGAAATTCAGTATATTGCATTTAATTCAAACAAAACGTCATTAGAATAATGCTATTTATGGTGTTAAATTTTATGTGCAAGACTGGGATGAATGGTTCAACTACAATTATGCAATTGATTGACATGTCAATTAGAGTAAGAATGATAAGAATGATCACTGTTGTAAAATTCCTACTTGATGGAGACTAGGCTTATAAATTTACTTGAGGCTCGAGGCAAAAGTGTCAAATGGTCACTTAGGTGCACATGAAGATGACGCATGAGGATTTTTTAGGATTGGACAAGGACAGGTCAGGTTGTAGCTAGCATACATCTCAGTCTGGGTGTGTGAAACTGCCATGGGGTGTGGTTCTCATAACGGATTCGGACAAGTCTCATTTCATTGTGCATGTGTGTGATTTATGATTACAAACCATGTGTGGGAGGCATATCCATATACTAGGAAACACAAGTACATTGCACAACTGAACCTAAACAGCTGCCTGTCATAAAGATCAGCTAATATTTTTTCTAACATTCTGGCACAAATAATAATATGCTTATGCTTTTTAAAGTGTTTTTCCCTTTTAAATACATTTTTGGTATTAGTTTTTTTTTCTAGCATAAACGAGGAGGGGGTGGAAGGCTACACCTTAAAGGGCCGTGAATTGTGCTATTACTCAGGTCAAACAGTAATAATCTTTGAACAGAATCTTTCAGTTTCATGGTTAGTTTCCAATAACTTTGCACCAGATGGCCTGGAATATATTTAAAATTACAAGTAGGCTTTTTGTGATTTTATAATTTGTTTCAGGCCATTTGGGCATCCATATGCCTACTGTTTTGTTGAAAAGCCATACTTTTCCATTGTCAATACTCAAAGTGTTGGGGCCATGAGGGGGAATTAAACCCCCTAGTTATTATTAATGTACCAAGTGACCTTAAATATTATAACTCTCTATCAAAATCTTCCTTTTAAAGAAAAGTTGGTTCAGTTTTTCCACTGAATGTTTAGAAATTGGATTAAAGTTCAAAGCACATCTATTCTGCTGCACATTTATCAAAACATGTGAAAAATGTTAAGCGTAAGGCAACTTACCTTCGCACTTAAGATTTAAATCCAGTGTTGCAGCATGACGGAATGATAATCTCCTCAAGTTGTTTTACCCATACAAATGGTTCAGTTAAATTGAGAGTGCCTTACCAAAGTGTCATGAGCTTGAATTTAATAGGGCCTTTGGGAGCATGTGCTGTCCTTGTCGGGACTTGTGATATTAAAAAAGATAATGCCGTGTAAAATAAAATTGAAAATGTAAAGGAACAATGCATAGGACTTTATTTCACAAATAATCAGATCACAAAGAACTGCAAAACAATGGTCAGGAAAAGATTAATTCTATAAAAGATCAAGCAAATCAAGCCTTCTCTGCTAGAGACACAGGTATTTTATCTTAAAAAAACACCCAACTTAAATCCATTGCAATGTTGGCCTGGAAACACATGATCTGGTTAATGAGGTTACCTTAAGTGACAACAGTTTTGGAGCACTCATTGATTATTCACTGTTGAATGGAATGTGTGCCTATGTGGGTGTTTCAATTAGGCCCTCAAAGGAAAATAGGAATCAAATCAGTGTTCTGAGACTCGACAGTGACTGGATTTCTCCTGTATTTTTACCTTGCTATGAGAAAATGAAAAATATAGGCAAAGCAGTTGTCTTGTTTTTATTCCATACAAAGACTATAAGTCATAAAGTTGGACTTAATTTATAGCACTCCTATTCAGCTTGTATAAAAATAAATAAATAAATAAACCTTCTCTTCTTTGTTCATATAACCATAATCTAAATATAGCCACAAGCAACAATAATTCGGGGTCCAAGCAATTGCAATGCGGGCCAATTCTGGCAAAGTTACATAGAACACAAAAAATACCATTCCAGTTTTGTGACAATAGGCCAATGATAACTCTGTCAAATGCCTGCTGAAAGCGTATTGGCTAATGGTGGCCATGTTTTTCAAGTCATTTACAGATTAGCACAGTTGCAGTATACCAAATTTCACCTTGATTGGAATTATAATTCCTTTTGTTCAGCAGAAGCCAAGGAATTAGACGCAACAAGAATATTTTCTGTATACAGTTCAAGAGATATAGGCCAAAACGCAAAACACTGTGCTTACGATTTGATCTGCACGATTCGTTTTAGTGGAGAAAATAAAGAAATACATAAATAAGAAGAATAAGAAAAAAAAAGAGAGAAACTCTTGCTTGTACCCCTAATAATCCAGGTTACTTACTTTTTTAAGTTAAAACAACAAATCAGTTTACAGTAAATGTTATAACGGTGTTGTAGTTATTTCACTTTATTCTATGGCCCCAAAAAGGGGATTAGGAGAGCATAAGGAGTGCATGTAGACACACACACACTCTTACTCAGATTCTTTCACATTTTGCAATGAATGCTACCAAAAGCTGTGTCGGTAGGTGGTGAAGTGTTTGGATCTTGTCATGATCCATTCTAAGGGACTCTAGGCAGCCTACTGTGCTCCTCTCCTCCCAGCCAAGGGGCTATTCAGCAGGGCCACTTTTCCTCACAGTGGGAGCATTGTGTGTGGTTACCAGACCAGCATCCAACCTCCACTAAGCACACAGTCATGCACATTTTTCAGAAATATGGCAAACATAATAAAACTGGAACTGGAGATTGATTTGGTTATGAGCGCATTCAAGTCTTCTGTCCTAATCTTTCTTATACATCACAAAGGTCATGTGTACACACATCAACCAAGGACGTTGATTTAATGAGGCCCAGGGGAAAGCATCTTATACAAGCTTTCTAGCTGTTTGTCATACCGTTTAATCTTTTACTGTTTAAGTTTTCATCTGGATCTTTAAGTTCCATGTTGTTGTGCCCTGAACTGAAAGTGAAACTCCAGACTATAAGACAGTAGATGGGGAAGCCATATATAGCATGAATAATGCAGAAAAAAACAATAAAATCAAAGTGGGAGAGAGAAAACAGAAATGTACAGAAATGCAAATATGAGAGAGAGAGGGTCCTCTATTTAAACATGTTAAAGTGTTAAAGTGCAGAGAATCTGTTTCTTTTGACTCACAGCGAGTGTAGTATTTAGATATTAGACATATTTAGAACTCATTATAAATTATCGTTATAAATTCTAAATGTATTATTTAAGGAATTAAACACAACGGGGCGTGCAGTTATAGGAAAATAATCAACAATGGGGTGGTGTGATGCGGCCGTTACCACCCCAGAGTTATTTTCTATAACAGCATGTCCCGAAGTGTTTTATTCCATTTATACCACAGCAATTTTTCAACAATTACCTATTTTTATTTAGTAAAGAATGACACGCCATAGTTTTTATTCCTGTATAGTTACATTAAATGTTGTGGAACATCTGCGAAAAGACATTTTTTATCTTATTAACTTAAAGAGAGAGAAAAAAGAGAGAGGCTGGTGAGGGAATGACTGTTTATAGCTGTAATAATGTAAGTGATAACAGGAACTAATCCTGTTATCACTTTCTCCTGGCGGAAAACCCATAGGAACAGCTTGACCTCTGACTGTTACAAAGCGTTAAATAACAACAGGAAGGAGGAGGAAGATAGGTAAAAGAGAGCGGCAAAAATAAATTGAGATAAAGAGATGGTAGAAGAGCCAAGCCAGAGGCAAAATCGATCAGAACATGGTCGGCTGACGCTATAGAGGATTTAAGGTCCTGCATAGACAGCACTGATTGGGACATTTTCAAATCTATCACCAATAACATAGATGACTACGCTGATGCAGTAACCTCCTACAAAAACTTTTGTGAGAAAACATTCATCCCAACAAGGACTGTAACAACAATAAACCTTGGTTCTCCACTAGACTGGCAAAACTGCGGACTGCAAAGGAAGAGGCCTACAGGAGTGGTGACAGAGATGCATACAAAAGAGCCAAGTATGCACTTAACAAAGGAGTCAAAGCTGCCAAACTTCAATACAAAGACAAACTGTTCTCATCAAACGACTGTCCTTCTGTCTGGAAGGGACTCCAGACTATTACAAATTACAAACCCAAACCCTCCAATGCTGCAGCAGACCCTTTACTTCCAAATCAGCAAAACACTTTCTACTCAAGATTTGAAAGAAAAAGGATTTCAACCTCTGCCCCCATCCCCCAGCCTATTCCCAGCGGGAACTCAGGGACTGCTGTGTTTTTGTTTTTACGGCGACGTGGCTCAACGACAGCATTCCGGATGCGGCGATTTAGCTAGCCGGGCTAACCGCTCATCGCGCCGACAGGATAGCAGCCCTGTCCGGTAAGACCCGCGGTGGTGGCCTGTGTGTTTACATTAAAAACGAATGGTGCAGGAATGCTGTAGTAGTCTCGAGTTACTGCTCGTCGCTGGTGGAGTTCATGACTGTAAAGTGCCG
>JAOUQW010000004.1:20730977-20742020 GCA_028565825.1 Olivaichthys viedmensis
TGTATATTTGCACTCGTCCTCACTGTCGTGTATTTGCACTTTATGTAGTCCTGTATAGCGTGCTGCTATATTGTTGCATGTTGCACCATGGTCCTGTAGAAACAACATTTCATTTCAATGTATACGAGGTATATAGAGGAATGACAAAAAAAACCTACTTGAACTTGAACTTTGTTTAGCTCGGGGGAACAGACACAGTTTCAATAGAGTGGAACCTGAGTGATGCCTCAAGGCAGCTAGCAGACGGTCGGATTTTTGTTTTCTGATGATTACATTACAATTATGTAAAATGTATTGAAAAACATGAACCAGCATGAACACAAAGATTACATGAATGATTTTATGCAACAGATACAAGTAACAGATGCAAGGAATAGATGGTTGCAAGGAAGCCCTTGTGGACAAGTTCTACTTCTGAAATCTATAGGCATGTTGACTCAATCCCTCAGGATTAATAAATTTCACTTGAGCTGGGACTGCCCTAAAGATGGTAACTGGGATTTTTCCAAAGGATAATTGGTGAAGAAAATTCATCAATGGTGTGTTAAAATCCCTGATGGAACACAGCCTATGTATGCCTATGTGTCATGTTTATCTCAAATTCACTAGGTTTATCTTTAAAATGCCTGATATGTTCATGTGTTTGGAGAGTTAAACATTCCTATTTTATTAGTGCCATAGTACATCTAACAGTATGTCTGATTTAAATTGTGTTTGAAAGGTCTCAGGAAGCATTAGGGGTGGGTGATATGATGATATGCTATCATTATTGATAAGGACTTGTGTCATATCGCACCTTTCACATCATATTAACCAACAATGACCAATTTCTCAGCATATCAACCATCAATGATCACCGTTTCATATAACCATTTACCCATATATTCATTTACCATAACATATTCTCCTAGTACTTGTAGGAGTTTGTACTGGTTGTATTTATTAATTTGACTTACATTTTTGCACACAACTTAATCCACACTGCTAATGCATCCTACCTTATATGCACAGGCTGGAATACCATGGGGTCTGAAAGGCAACACCCACTGCTTCTCATGGTTGCAGTTTAAACAAAATGGATTGAGGTTCAATTTTATGTTTTTTATTCCACTTACTAAGATATAATCAATGAGCCTTGTCTTTTTCAGTTACCCTCCTCTTCTCTATCAAATAGGCTACTTCGGTTGTCTAGGAATTAAAGACTGTTAGTGTTAGAAGCTTCAGACTTCAATAGATACTTCATAGTGAATACATTGAGTCTTTTGTCACAAATCCATAATTTAACTCACTGGTATTCGATTTAAACCACTGCGTGATACCAGGTCTCTGTTTACCTGGCACTTTACATCAGGCACTTTTTCAATTCTGCTCTTTTGTTGGATCGATGGCACTTTAGAGAGACTTGAAGGCAGCTGAGCTGAGTCTTTTTTGTTGAGTGGGCGCCTTTTATTGATTAATTGAAATCTATTAGCGAAAAAACCATGGGAGATGCTGAGCGCGTGTGGGTATGCGCTGAATGTTTATCAGTAACAGTAACATGCTATAGTGTATGGAAATGTGCCATGTGTCATGCAGAGTCTAGAGGCACTTTACTACCCCTGCAGAAACTGAATGTTCCTATTGCACCAGTCATTTGACTTATAAAGTGCCCCGTGTTCTTATGGCAGTTTTTTCTTTATTGTATGGATTTAATCCTTCTGACCTGCATTGTGCGGAAATCCATTAAAGTAAACTGGCAGCATTCCTTGTCGATCATTTATGTGTGTCTGAGATCTCTTGTGCTCTATTGTTCTTGCATAAGTGTACACAGTGTTGCACAGAGGTGGCCATTTAGCGTCTGAATCTGTGTGTGCTGAATCAGCTTGCGATGAAGTGTTGTTGTATTGAGCAGGAAAAGGGAAAGTTACCGCTTTCCCAGTCAGCTTTCCTGTCTTTTCCCATCCCGGCAACAGCGGCATCGACCTGGGATTAGTGTGACGTCACAGCCACAGCCAGACAGAATACATAATTAATTGATGCTTTTTGCTGAGAGGCACGCTCACTCACCTCGTAGTCAGCACCAAAGACAAAGGGAGAGGAGGAAGCAGAGAAGCGAATGAGCAGAGAGAGAGGAAGAGAGCTAAGGCAGCACATTCTATTTTAGCTTTGATTGCACTACGCTTGGCCACTGCCTTTGGCTAGCTTTCAGTCTTTGTTCCTCTCTCTCTTCTCTTTCTCTAGCAGCCTATTTTTCCTCTCGTATCCTTTCCCTACCTCTTTTAACAGGACAAAAGGGAGGAGTGAGTGGCTGTAAGGAGAGAGACCACTGCTTTTATTCAAACCAGGGATTATCTGACATCCACTTCCTGCTGTGCCTGGAATATTTGCTTACTTGGGTTCCTGCTCTTTAGTAGAGGGGTTTCGTGCTCTCTAAGATGCAGTGGATTAAATTTTTTTACATGCAGTAGTTGCTGGCATCTGCCTCTCCTGTGTCATTGCCTGATGAACACAGGTGGATGTTGGTAGCATCCCTCTCCTCTCTTCAGTATTGAGGATATTGTTGAATGTGCTCTGAAACTCTGTTTACAAAAAGGCTCGGCACGTGACATAGGTCCGACCTGCTGACGTCTTTGGATGTCTTTGAAGTTAACTCGGAGGCGAGCCATAAATTCAGTTCAGGTTCTACTCTGGTGTCTCAACACATGCAGGTAAATGGAGTGTTGCTTGCATTGTAGTGGAAATTAGGTTCACGTGGGGCCATGAAGAAAATCTGGTCCAAAAAAAGATTCCAGGTGAGTTGTCTAGACCCACGGTCTGCATCTTCTGGCAAAGGAAATGTAGTGATGTTACTTTGATCCTTCGAAGGCTTTATCTTTAAAACTTTGTTGAAATAAATCTCACAGCACAGATTTCTGGTATATGTTTGGTATTTATCTGGTAGAGCTGCTTTTGTTACTATATTTTCTTCTAGCTACCTAACCTGTGATTTAACTTTCATTGATGACATGTATAGTAAACAGATTCCTTAATGGTTTTGACAACTCATGTTCATAACTGACCCAGGAAATTGCGCAATTATGTAACAGTGTCGGAATTGGGGCCAATGTTGGCATAACAACTTGGGTAATGTAAGAAATCTGTTTGAAGAATAAATATTCTCTCTGATAGAGAGAAAGGGCGAGAATGCCCATAAGGACATTTATATTACCCTGTTGCCTTGGTAGCAAGATGGGAGGGTTTTCAAAATGCTGCAACCTAGCATAACAATTGACGAAGCGAAAACCGATCCAGAAGCAATGTAACCCTCCAAAAGATGCATTAACTTTATTATCACATCATCCACTTTCACACCTTTCTAGTATGAATTTTGTCATTTTATGATACTGCTGAATTGTATTCTGAGTTATTGCTACCTCTAGCAATTCTGAGTTATTGCTACCTCTGAGGAGATAAAGCTTTAATATAGCACCAAAACTGATGGTATTTAATGTGTCCATAAATATAGCTGACCCACATCCTTAACAGTGTGTTGTTGTTTTTGTTGTTATTCTTTCCAGAGAGCTGGACACACTAGCTGGATGTTTGGAAGACTTGCCCATGGTGTGTTTAGTTCTATCAAACAAATTGTGCTAAAGATTAAATGTAACTGTATCACATAATGGACTTACCTGTATAAGGGTATACATGTGTAGGGAAAACTATCAATACAAAGAAACATGGACATATAAGGTTAATTTTCTGGCAAATGGCCATCCATTTAGTACTTAGTTAATAGTTTTAATACGTTTTATTGATTCACTGTTCCAATAGGATTTTAAAAAACTTTAACATTATGCAATAAATGTAAACATCTATATCTGATGACAGGTTATTAAAATGTTGCGTCTGTGTGCATTTGTGTGTGTGTGTACGTGTGTGTGTGTGAGCTGTGCTCCAGCACATGCCTGCAGATAGACATTTGTTTCTATAGTAACAGTGCTTTCTTGTCCACCTCTCTTTTCTGCCGCTATGGAAGTGAAGTTTTTCGCTTGTGCAGGAAGCAAAGCAATGGTAATGATTGCTTTATTTTTTAATTTCTTTTCCAGTAACGTAGATCTCTGAACTAATGGTCCAGGTGATATTTGACCAGCAGGCAGGAAGGCATCACTGGATGCTGAAACGTGATGCAGTGTCATTACAGAACATCATCAACATGCAATATTATTTGTCTTTCTTTACTCAACATATAGTAGTGTGACCTGCAGTATTGCTAAAAAACTGATACAGATACTGCGTGCATCATTGTACATTTCCTGTATATGCACATAACTGTTTTATTTATATGATTTATGTGGGTAGCATAGGATTGTACATCTCAAATGTGTCATTTGCCCACCTACTGAGCTTCAAATTCTTATAACCAAGCATGTTTCAAAGCTTTAGTTGTTTTACCATCCCTCCTTTGTTCCTTTGCAGACTCAGACAACACAGATGATGAGAATGGAGAAACCCAGGTCTCCATGGAGACAAAAGAAAGGTCAAGGGCCCCACAGGCTCAAGCAGTCAGTAGTCAGCTATCAGGTACAAAAATGTCCTCCAGTCATTTTGCTTAGGATTAGTGTTTATCTTACCTCTATAGTAACACTATCTAACATCTGTACAGGTGGTGGAAAGACGACGGTTGCTCATATCCCGACTCCATGCGATGGCCCCATAGTGGAGAGAGAGATGTTGGCTCTGGGCTCAAGAGCCCCAGGTTCACAAGAACCCCTCCAGTCTGGCAGGCAAGCAAATGCTGGGTGTGTTGAGAGCCCCCCAGTCAGACATCTGGGTGTGGAAGCCCTTGTGCGGGCCTCTCAAATCAGTGTGTACTACCCAGCAGTGGGGTCCGAGGAAAGTATGTCCTTAGCCAGTGACTACTATGGCAGCGTGTTCAGCCTCTATCGACAAAGGACGTTCTCAATATACAGTGTCCAGGAGTAAATACTGGCTCTTGTGATATCACAGCACAAAGCTTTGTGGTTTAAATGGGCACAAACTAAATTTATAAAAACATTTTCATCTTTTCTACTTTGCCATCCATCCTTATTTGTCATGGTCTTAAGTTTTCCCCCTACATTAAGTTATTTCACCTTTCTTAAATTACCTTCCTTTGACTCCACTTGGTTTCATCATTTTTGGCAATTCTATGGTAGCATGCATCAATGGTTATCAGTACCTTTATGCATGGTTTTGCTCTTCTGCATCACTTGGTATTCTGTTGTGTGTCATTATATTTATATGTTTGATCGTATGTTGCTTTATTTGTTCTGCAAAATCACTAGAGTTTAATATTTTCCTTATCTTTTAAGAATGCAAAGCAACACTTCAGAAGTGTTCAGCCAGTTCACTCTTTCTTTTTCATAACATTACATTTCCCTCAATCACCCTCATTCCAGGAGCCAATCGGACTGTTTTACAGGGGGGGCACACCCACTTGTCCAACCTCAGCCTACCCAAAATGCCAAGAGTCCCAAATCTGTCTCATCCTTTATTAGTGGTGCAGACTCCACAACAGCCAAAAATGGCAACAAAAAAGTCAGAGATAAAGGTGAGCTCCTGGATAGAAACAAATCCTCCAGACCCTCCACCTCATTTCAGAGTAGTGGTTCCCAAGATTCAGCCTTATTCCTACAGACTTCAAAAGTCACTCGGGAGGGATGCAAAATTTTCGACAAGGTAAGAGCCTTTGAGGAACGCACGCACAGCATTGATGCACCAAAAGTGCCCTCATCAAGGTGCTCATGGACTGGCTTCAGCCAAAAAGCATCCTTTGATTCTGAGGATGGAGGAAGTAAAGTGGTTAAGGCAAGTGAGAGCAATGTGGCGCTCAAAAGGTCCATCTTCAAGCAGAGAGCCTCCTCGCTGGAGGATCGCCCCAGTTATGCTCAGAAGGTTCATAACTTTCAGAGTAAATTCTCAGAAGAGCTTCAACGGATCAAGAAACTTGTTGGGAGGCCTATTATCAAGAAAGCTTTCTCTACAGAGCATCTTGCTGAGGCTGAAAAGCAGCCATTAGTTAAAGTTGAGCCAATCCCACCCAATGTCATTGATAGACTTAGAGGTACAGAGGAGAAAAAATGCAAAAATGCAGTAGTGTCAGAAGAGGCGCTGCCAAATCTGCCTGTAAAGGAGCTGGCACAGCAAACAAAAGTAGAGATGTTACATGAAGCACCTAGTAAAGTTACTGAGAACCAGTTAAGGAAAGACTCAGAAACTAGCCAATTGATGGAGATCACCGGTACTTTTGAAAAAGGCAAAGTACCCAAACAGTGTTCACCAAAACTTTCAAGTAAAGCTTTGGGAAGTAGATTACCAACATTATCTCTAAAAGAGATGCGATCTCCTGACCCAGAACAACCACTGTCCCAGAAAGACCAAAGGTCTTCAAGCCCTATGCCAAAAAGAGCAAAATCCTCTCTCCAAGAAGAAGTGATCCGAGCACCTCCAAAGCCCCCAAGGCTTGGTTCTGCTTCCACATTCCCACGGTCATTTAAGGAAAGAGAAGAAAAGCACTCCCCATCACCCCTACCAAAACTGACCATCCCTACCATTGTAATTGAAGATAAGCCTATGGAAGAAGAAGAGCAGATGACAGTATGTGATCAAAAAAACCCCGAACAAACAGAACAGAGGAAGAGAGAAGAAAAACATAATCTGGGGCAATCAATCTCTGCAGAGCAAGGTGAGAAAAACGGTTTAGATAATATATGAAGTGTGACGAAGGGCAGGTTGTCTCAAGGTTGAGCTAAAAATATTGATGTGATGTGTGCTTGTAAATTTAGTAGAACTCAGTTGGAATATAACACTTTAGAACAGGACAGTTTTTCCATTTTCCATAACTTTCTGTGCAATTACATCACAAGAAATATGATAGATAAGCTTAGAAAATGTCTTTATTTCTTGATTTACTGATTTTGTGATTCTGTTTATATATGCATACTGTATATGAATGCATAACGTCATATTTGTCATTTCAAATCCTATATGCATATATAGGTTTTGAAAAGACAAATATGAAGTTATGAGTGATAGGTTTAGGGCAGGCTGTTAGCTCTCTTGTGCATGAAAATATCCTCAACATATCCTTAAATTACAATCGTCATTCTTCACTTTAACTTCATAGTACAGTACAAAAAAACAGAATGTGTGTGTGAATGTATAAGTGTGACACCAAGAAACCGGACACAGGAGATGAAAATGAATTTGCTGTAATGCTGTAATGCTTGTGTAACACCCACCTCCTGTGCTTGACTTTTCCAGAGGACTCCTTTGATGATTCCTACATGTCTGCAGAAGAGGACACAGGAGAGGGCCCAGTGTTTGAACTTCCTCTTAAGGATGTTGTGGTGGCCGCTGGCTCCGAGGTGATACTGGAGTGTATGATCACAGGAAACCCTTCTCAAGGCAAGACTGCTTAAGCTCCCTGTTTAGGGCATAGTACATGGGTACACTGAAGGCAGTATAAATGTTGTCTGTGACAGAAATTGGACAAATTCAGTACAATCAATGTGTAAAGGATGACAGACATTTAGGAACAAATACTTCGGTAACACCTACTCGTAAAATTGCCCGTCTACATCACCTCCTGCAATCTGCCAGTGTTGCAGACTTTAAATCAGGGCTGTCAGTTTCTAATTAGATACTGTTTACCAGATATAGCTGGTATAACCAGAGACAGATTTTAATTGAAAATATTTCTTTTAAATATTTGCATTTCCAAGTTGAAGGAAAAGTAAAACAAGCATCCTGCCATATGAAAGTCCCTTGCATGAATTTTAGGCTTCTGAATGAATGTGTGCCTCAGTCATGACATGTTTCTGAGTCACAGCTGGTCTTTGGCAGTGACGTGGAGGAAGGGTGATGTGCAGCTAAAGGACGGCGCAGGGTATGATGTGAAAGCGGAGGGGGGGCAGCACATTCTCCGGATCAGCCAAATGAGACCTAGTGATGCAGGAACCTATTCCATCATCGCCAAGAGCGAAACTGGACAGGCATCGTGCAGAGCCACCCTTTTCATCCTGTCAGGTGAATAGAGTGTCCCAAGCCCATTACCTGTTATACGGGAACAAAATAAGTGTGTGATCCCTTTTCATACTAAAGACCATTTAAAATCAGACCTTTGATTTGAGCAATTTGAGCTCCCCTCGGTTGCCATGGCGATTGATAAAACTGAGTGAATTCTTCTTCTTCTGACATTTGCTCAGTGTTCCAACAGCAAGAAATTTTACTGCCCGAGTAGCCTATTAGAATTGTACATCAGAGTCAGTCCTACGACTATTAACTTCAAATGTTATATGCACATTCAATGCACACTGAATTCAGATTTATCTGAATATGCCATGTTCCTCTCCAGTAAAGCTGCAGCTGTTTCTCTAAATGCTTCTGCTATCTGGGACTAGTGCAGAAGGCAGGCCTGTGTTTCCTTATTAGGTCACTAGGTACACAGTGTATTTATAGTGTCCCTTGTTCCTTAAAGTAATTGCAGCCTGTTTTCATTTCCCACTACAAGATAAATGTGTCTTTATAGCCAGAAAAATCGGCCATGACTCAGAGCAAACTTGGCTTTCCAAAAAATGTTAGTCTAAATTTCAAAATTTAGACTAATAAAATTGCAAGTTTTTACAGTTTTTATAGAACTAACTTGAACTTTCTAAACATAAGACAAGATGCAGCTGGCTCAGTAATGATAGCAGAACTTATTGGTTTTGAGTGTGAAGCTAAGTACCACAGAGTGAGCTAAAGATGATGAGAGGGAATGGGAGTTTGTGAAGAAAAAAGGAGAGAGACAAAGTGTGGGCGACAGAAAAGAAGATTGCAAATGTAGATTAGGAGTACAGAGAGTTATGGTTATTAAATAAATTATGACAGGCTTACATACCGGAGATGCTGTGAACCTTTTGCATTCGCCTCCAAAACATTTAGTGAGTATCTCATGTATGCTGACTTTAACATCCACTACTGCTTGCATCTCTTGCTTCACTACAGAATTAAGGTAAAAACAGATCACTCCACTATCTGGTTTATGGTTGTTTATTTATTGTTAGAGCTGTATAAAATGTACATGTGACCATATGAAAACAAAAAGGCAAATTTGTACAGAATATTACTGTACAAATATTTAGCTTTTTTTCTCGCTATGTACCAATCAACACACACATGTAATAGTTTTCTTCTAACCTCTAAATACATAAACTCTTATAAGCTTAGTGAATATGTGTAGTTTCCAGCTTTTGGTTTTCAAAACTGTGAAGTATATTTTTAAAGGTATTTGTTAAAGTCTTTCCGTGCCTGCTGATTTAAGCTGTCCTAACATATTACATCAGACATAATAAGTGCATTGTTGTGTAGACTACAGTCAGACCACTCAAATGAAATATTTCTGGAATTTTCCACTCATATGGAGTGCACGCAGCCTTAGCAATGCCTCCTATGAGTAGAACAGTTTTGATTGGGCCAGAGAGCAAATGTTTGATCAATTGTCTCCAGCTGTGGTCAGTTAGCGCTCGCTCCCTCTCCACCATCTGCCTCTGTACATCACCCACGAGCCTCTCTAATCTCTCTCCTCCATTTCCTAGCCCCGGTACCATGGCAACATCCATCCTGGTTAAAAAAAATAATAAAAATAAAAGAAAGCCAAATACAATGGCAGTGTAGGCTAGTTATGGTGTTGAGTGGGATGATGAGCTGTCTGCCTACCTGTTTAGCTGTCTGCCTACAGATACCTGTCTGTATCTGTAGCTATCTAGCTGTTTGTCTGCCTAACAAAAAGCCATTAAATAGTTTATATTATAGACTCTTATTTTCCAGTGTCACACAGCTGTGTAACAGGCTTTCGCTCTGTCCTCTCTCAGAACCTGTCGTGGGTCATGGTGAGTCTTTGAGCTTGCCACTAAAGAAGACGTGTAGTTCAGTGGACTCTGATGAGGTGTTCCTGAGCCCCATGGAGGAGCGGATGGATTTTGGGGTGCTTAGCAGCATCGAAAGGTCTTGTTTTAAAGAACCCCCTAAATTCCAGGTCACACTCTTTTGTTGTCTTTTCTCAATCTTTATTCATTTGATCCCTTAAACTTATGTTTGCACTTATGAATTAATTTAAAAAAATTTGTCAGTTAATGCGAATGTCATTTAACTTGATAGGTTGCACTGAGTGACCAGGTAGTGACTGAGGGAGAAGAAGTAACTATGTGTGTCCAGGTGTGTGGGAAGCCGAAGCCAATGATCTACTGGTGAGGGATTTTTCATTTCCTTTTGGCTGGCTTTATATTCCCCTGGTTGCATATTACAGTGCTTTAACTCTTCATTTAGAGTGAATAATTGGGTCTGATAAAATCAGAAAACTCTTTTCAGGCTGAAGGACAGAGTGAATATCACAGCTGATAGCCAGCACAAGCTCCATGAGAGGGACAATGGAAAATGTGAGCTGAAAATCAAATTGGCTGGAAAATCAGATGCCGGAGTTTACATGTGCAAGATCATTAATGAATATGGCACCAAGCAGACTGAATGCCGGCTGGAGGTGAAAGGTAAGAGGACAGAGTGGGAGAGAGTGGGAGAAAGAGAGAAAAGCTTATTTTTACCCTCGTGTTCTTTTCAAGTTAAAATAGCTCATTTAAAATGTATAAAGCAACAATACTTTATTCCACTAATATTTGGCTCAATTTAATATTATTACATATTATTAATCTTTGTAAATATGATACAAAATTGTCATTTTAGTCCCTGTCACATGACCTCCCTCTCTTTGCACTCATAGCTACCAGCAGGAGGATCCCCACGTATGTGAAGGGGGTTTGTGTGTATGTTTCCATAAATATCTTATACATCGTCCAGGTCAATGGGACATCCAAGTAGGGAACAGACCATGTGGGTTAAAGCCACTGCCCATTTATTTTCATAATTAGCTCCTTACTATTAGTTATAGCTTCTGTGGTGAATGTTTGAATCAGAATTAGCAATATACTGTGCAGGAAGCATTTTAAAATCAGGAAAATGCTCTTTATTTGGCAAACACACTCTTACAGCACAACACGTAGCTTGGTGGTA
>JAOUQW010000004.1:20750610-20761409 GCA_028565825.1 Olivaichthys viedmensis
ACTGTAGAATAAGTCTGTAACGTAATGAAACGTGGAGAAGGTGAAAGGGGTGTGCAGACTTTCCGGCTTGACTGTATGCTTACTACATGAGGTATAACATAATGGCATTGTAGAACCTACATAATGAGCTACTGTATATGTCCCATAGAATGGCATTTGGTATTCAGCCACAGAATGAAAAATGTCTATTAAAAACTTTTAATTACCTACATGTATTATCACTGTTATGACACATATTGTTTGTTTTTATATTTAATTAGAAAGTTAAAACATAATTTGAAAAAAAATTGTAAAAGTTAAAAATTCATGCATTTTTTTAGACCGTTTTTCCTACATCAAGCAACAACAGTCATTTTACCATGAAGTTTAGGAAACGCATGTTTCGATGAACTTACATTAGGTGACTAAAAGACTTTTTGCCTTCGAATATGTAAATATTATGAATGTTTAAATGGTAGGGAAAATCGTTCTGACAGCTCTACAGAGTATCAATGTGCGCTAATTACAAACAGGTGGAAACAATATATCCATGGGAACAAATCAGTGTTCAGGGGACGATGACATCTAGTGGCAAAACTTGGGATTGTCAGATGTGGATGTGACAAAGGTTTCAAGTGAATAAACTTGAAGGGGGTAATTTGGTGTGCTACACTTCAGGAGGAAACACCAGCAAAGGGCCACTGTTCACTTGCCCAAAGCCTAATAATATGAGACACTCTTATGAAGATCAGACAGCAAATAATAATATTGGATTAATGGTACTGCAATAGAAAAAAGAAGGAACAAACTGCCTCTATATATTTTTTTTTTCTTCATAAGATTCTAATGACAGACGTGTATAAGAATACTATACATGTCTTTTTAAATGTTTTGAGAATCAGCAACACTATTCTGATCGGTCTGCTAGGGTTAGGGTTAGGGTTAGGGTTAGGGTGCTAGTAAACTGCATGAAAAGAAACAATAAATGCAGGCAAATGGGAAATCCGTTAACTATTGTTTATGTGACTAACAACACATTTACAGTTTCCTCAGGCACCTTCAATGCCTCCAGGCGTAATATGGTATAGTGTAGATTTAGTATGAATTGGAAAAAGCTGCTCTCACTTTCATTACCCATTCTTTAGACATCAAAACTGTTGAGCCCTGAAACATTTCTCAGCCTACCCTCCTTAGGGAAACGTTCTGGGTGGGGTGTTCTCTTTGAAGCCAGCATCCCAGCAGGTCCTCCAGAAGTCAAACGAAATCAGGTGTGTGTGTGTGAGTGTGTGTTTGAGAGAGAGATGGGCTGCAGAGCTTTTGTTTCGCCTCCATTGCATAATCCCTTTTCCACTCCACGGGTGACACATTCCTGCTTCCTCGGGGAGAAACCTGAGACGAAGGATGTCTCGGCACAAAAAAGGGGGCAATAAGCAAAGAGGTCAGTGGGGAACACCATGTCCTGGCCTATTCAGACCCCGCTTTTGTGTCTGGTTGACTTTGTGGTAACAGAATACATACCGTTCGCTTTTAGCATGAACTGTTCTTAACATTTTCTCTTTCTTAGCAATTTCCCTCCTGGATATTTGTGTAATTTTTGTTGGACTGTTATTTTTGGGTTAACCACCATTGCTCACCCTTTTGTATCATAGAAACATGATTTTGATTAGATTTCCTCTAATATTGTGCTGCACTGCTTTAGTCACATATTGCATACCATGATTTTAGAATATCAACAGCCTTAATTAATTCAAAGGTCTACAAAAAACATTCACTCTGACCACCACTGTCTTTTAAGTATTTCTTTTTTTAAATCAAATGTGCTTTTTCATCAATCAAATTACTTTTCTCATGTTCTTGTGTTTTAACCCACAATTTTAATTCCAGGTTCCCCTGACAATTATATAGTCACTCAAAGTCTAACGCTCTCTTTAACTGCTCTTTATATTCTAAACAACATGCAGAAGCATGGCAATAAAATAGAGAAAGATGTTCACATCCATAACAAGTCCATAACTAATTGCAAAGAATGGTTTAGGGAAAACGTAACTGTTTGAGAATCTTGAGAACCACAGGTGCCCAGCCTTTTCATTATGTTGATTTTTCCATTACCTCCACGCACACTAAGAAGGAATAACATCATGCATGCACTCATGAATTCTCCCTCTGCTCTGCTAAGAAAGACTTCGAGCACATGGGCTCTAACAAGGGGCAGTTGCCCACAACCTTAATCACAACCAGCTTATCTGGCGCCATTCCGCGCAGCCTCCTCACTGAAACCCTGGCATAACCAACAGTAGCCTAATACAGGACACAGTGAACAAAAGTTTCCTATGGCTTTCTCTCTCTCTCAGAAATCAAACATCTAATCCCCCAATACTGTTGGCTACAGTGACACTGGTTGACTTAGATCTACTCTAATGACTCAGAAACTAATTGAAGATTCAGTCAAAGATGATGTCTGTGGTTCATTCAGAAGAAAAGAAAGCTAAAGACACTGGCATTAGCAGGAGCACTTGAACTACATGGTAATAGCCATGTAGGCTTCTTCTTACATGAAGGTTATGACATGAAAGTTTAAATTAAAGACCTTTGACAGGGTCTCACTCACCAATGTCTTACCACTGATAACCTGGGCTAGACAATAGCTAAATATGAGCAAATCATTATATTTTAAAGTTACATTATATAACTTTTGGGGATTCAGGCATTTCTGGTAGAAATATATTCTAATGTCAGTTGGACTGCACACTTCTCCCCCATGTGAATTATTGTGGTTGCAAGCCAAGTAAAACACATTCAAGGAGTATTCAAGTGAATGAAATGTCTTCTGAGGATGTAATTCTGTTTCCGTTATCGTAGTCTCCTCTGTATTACAAAAGTGTTATATAAATAAAAACTTTATTGTGCACATCAACGTGTCGTAGTATAGCTACAGAACAGGTGAAATTTTTTGCCACGGTAGCCAGTGTGACCCAAAAAACCTCTGTCAGGTAGCTAGCTAGGCAAACACTGTTAGTGAACAAGTCAGCTAACTAAAACAACAATAAGTGGGTAATATGAGCTACAAATTCCACAACAATGGTAAGTTGGCTGGCTATAATTTCAGGTGCTAGGTAGCTAATTAGGGAACAACTAAATTATCTTACCAGTTCAGCAAGAAAAAGGACAACTATATCACTCTTGAATCCCTTAACATAATCACTGTAATATAAATATATATTTTTTATTGATTGTTCAATTTCATTAGAGAACTGAGCGGAGAACATAAAGCTTGAAAAATTTTGAAAAAGAAATTTCAGTATTGTTCAAATTGGAAATTTTGACCCAAACAGAAGGGTTCAGATAATAATACACGGATGCGCAAAACATTGTTTTTTAGCATGCTGACAGCATAGTTCAGGCTTGTTGCTATTAGCCTTCTATGAGGTCCACTGAATGATAGATTATATATCAAGACTCTTTACGAGCACAGGAGGTACACTTGTGACTACCTGATACACAAAAAATTATATTTCTTACACCAGTGGAACACTCTCGTCTTTGCATCTTAAGCCTGGTCGTGCAAATAGCCATGCGAGGGGATCACACACAAAAAAGACCACCTCTGCAAATTCCGTTGAGTTCCTAAGACCTGCTAAACCACCGCCCCCCCCACGCTCTACGCCTCCACCCCACCCCCAGCCTTACTCAGCTCAATAACATTTCTGACATTGTTTGTGTTATCTCCAAGCTGCTGCAGGGAACTTGCAAGTTTATTCTGGAGCCCGGTGCAGTGAGATTCTTGGCATCCGAGTTGCCGAGCCGCCCTGCAGGGATGGCAGCCGTACCCACTCTTGCAGAAAGCAGGGGGATTATTTTGGTCTATTTTCGGTCCGCCGGGCAACCTTTCTCATCAGACTTGTGAGTATAGCTCATAAGCGGGTCATTTATTTTCGAGCTCTTCTGCCAGGTGGCCAGGGGCTTTGTGAGGCCTGTTTTTTTTGGTCCAAAGAGGACCATTGGTTCCCCTTTACATGAAGATGAGACCCCTTTACGAGAATCAGCTCGCTCCTGATCCGGCCTAATACAATAAAGCTTTTCTTTGAACAGGTGTTTGTCCAAAGCACTTTCACTTCTTCAGTGTTTAAGACAACACAACTGTGTTATATTAGTAGCAAGTTTTGATTTATATATTATATGTAGTGTAATTAGGAAAAATTCTCACTGTCATAACAAAACACAATCAAAAGTGTTGCAAAACTGAAACAAAAGTCATAGAACTGTCATTATTTTTCACCACAATCCACTACTTAACCCTTTTGTCAAGAATAGGTGTTTGTTTTCCTTAGGAACCTCACATGATTTAATGATATAATATTATAATAATTCACAAAGTGAGCCTACACCTTTGTTGCATGGCATATACGGAAAACTATCCTCTCTTAGCCTTCTAGCTGTGCATCATGGGTGGGGTGAAAGAGTGTAATTTGACGGGCAAACAAGGCAGAGGGAGGAACTACAGAAAAATGCAGCACAGTGTGTCAGATCTAATAGAACAGTAAGATGGAAGAGTAAGACCTAAATTTGTGGAAAAGCTCTTTCTCACCAAGTTTGCACCAAATGTCACTGTTATGACACAGTCCAACATTAATTCGGTCCAGTCTGTCATTCCCAGGAAGTGTGGATTTTCCTCTCTCACTCCCGCACTTTCTCTCTCACTCTGACATGCCCTCTACTCAACAGGAGCCGAAGATCACATAGGTAGGGATACCTCACAAAACATACTTGACACCCTCTGTGAAAAATTTACAGCGAGCCAGGGTCAGAGTGCAAAGTCCACCCTGCTAATCATTGGTACATTCCACTAACCCTCCATGTTTTACTGTAGAAATAAGCAAGAACAGGTTCAGACAGCAAAAGGCAGCAGTGGACAATTTTCAAACACTTGCTGCACATGTATAAACGTATGGCAACGCTACAAATATATACAATTGCTGCATTTAAGTTGCTGAGATTGTCTAAAGTGTAAATGTGCCTTCTCTGAAAACGACTGGGACACCCAAGTCACATCAATGCTCTGCTTATCACCAATCTCTTAACGAGACTAAAGTGTTGACATGGTCATTCTTTTCCAAGTGCAATTGTGTGACACCGGGCGTGAAATGCTGAATACGGACAAATTTGTGGTCAATCTTATATGGAAAATCTCATTAATCAGTAATGATTTTCTTTCTTTCTTTCTTTCTTTCTTCTGGCAAGAAAACGGTTGTGGGTTAATATAGCCAAGATGTCAACAACCCAAGTGCAGTGATTTTGTACTAACGACATAGCAGCGACATAAACCTAATGTTCGCCAAGTGTAGCCAAGTATCATGATTATGTAGTGACATCATAGCAGCCTTAGAAACCGCGACCCTTTTTTCTTTTCTTTTTTTTTGAAATCAGCGACTCCACGCATGCATCTCGAATTGATGTCGAATGGCTGCGTGGATGGATGGATGGATGGATGGATGGATCACTCACCGCTGAGTTCAGCGCTCCCCGTGCTGGGCTCCGCGTCCGCCTTGCGCGCGCAGCGACCGAGGCCGCGCACTAGCTGCTCAAGGGGCACGTCCGAGTCCGGCTCGGGGTAGCAGCGCAGGCCGCTAGCGCAGCGCGGGGTGTACACACCGCACGGTTCTCCGGCCCGGCGCGCACACACTGGGCAGCAGCCGCAGCCCGGCTCACGCACGATCTCGCCGCAGCTCTCGGCGGTGAGCGCCGGACACGCCGCCTGGCGCTCGGCGCTGCAGCTCGGGCAGCGGAACACGAGCTCGGCACGCGCGGCGTCCGCAAACGCCACCAGCAGCAGCAGCTCCAGGAGCACGTACGACATAGTCATTGGGGTTTTTTTTTTTGTTTTTTTTTTGCACGGCTCTTCCGTCGGCTTCAGGTGAGGAGAAGTGGCAACAGAAGCGCGCTCGCGGACAGGTGGAGTGCAACAACTGGGGCTCCGCGCGGCGTCCAATCGGCGCTCATAGCGCGCTGACATCATAACACAACATCCCGACAGGAGCGCGCGCAGCTGGTGTCGAAACAAAAACGCGCACGAGCGGCTGCGTTTCCGCACGGTTGCTGTAGAGCCTCTGCGTAGGACGACCACTTTTTTTTTAAATAGCATATCTGTAATATCACGATCAAATGCAAGTGAAAAAGTAATTTTGAGAAGTTACTATTTTAAAATGTTTAGCAACAAACAAAAAAAAGTACATATATGTATATATATATATATATAGATAGTCTAAACCTCTTTGGCTTAGTTTATTAAAATGGCAAAAAAAAAAAAAAAAATTTTACGTTAGTAAAATAATATTGCAAATATTCATGCTCATGCTTCCTCTTTCTGCTCTTAAAATTCCTCCTAAGCTTGTTCAGCATTTTTCCCTTCCTATAGACGACAACAAGGTAAACAAACAAATCAGATGGTCATGGACATGGATAAGCATCCCCCAGTGGTGCATTAACATCTGTGTGTTTATACAAGTCCATCAAGACACAAATGAGTACTGTAAGCTTGATACGCATTTTCCACTTCACGAAGGCGGCAAAATGAGTAAAATTTCCAAAAGGGCCATTTATGTTTTGTAGTGGTCACATTGTTAAACCTGTAGCCTATACGGTGACCTTGCAAAATCACCCAGTGGTATATTCCTTACTGAAGGTGTTAATTCAACGCTGCTTTGTTGTGCGAATGCTTTCATATCTCAGTTGTCTATTGATTACAATAGCTTGAGGTGTCCTGTTTTACAACCCCCGTCTCAAGCGCAGGACTTGCAGAGACTAATCACTGTGTATTTAAATGTACAGAAATAGGCGACCCGTTTGGGACCTTCCGACAGGAGCTAAAATGGGTATTGTTTTGCTTTGTGGGTTGGGTTGAACACTGATTTCATGGCATCATTGCATGGTAGGCCTTCGTTTCGCTTTAGAGAGGTCGGTGGAGAGAAGAAATACCAGGCCTTGGCAGTGGTGAAAGCCTCATGTGGAAGACTGGGTGTTTATGCACAACCCCATATGTCCCGTTGAAAAAGAGTAGCTGGAGACGCCACACGCAACCTCATAACCGGTCTCTGTGTATTTCGAGTTTGTGCAGACTTCTAGATAATGGAAACGAAAAAGCTCTCCGCTTAAGCGGGAACAGTTTATATCAATGACGTTTCTGAGTAAACAAGGGAGATAAATTGCACTTCGGCGTAGATGTGATGCCCTGGAAACTGCCGTTGTATACGCCATTGTGTGCTCATAGAATATACCTGTTAGAGCCCCTTTCTCGTTATTAAGAGCCCGTCCCCCATTAGGATTAACCAAACATTTACAGAATATAGTGATTCATTGGGGGTTCCAGTTCAAGTGGGTGTGTTAATCAGCACCGGTTGCTCTGCACAATGCCATAACGTCAACGGAGTGTAATAAAGCGTGGTTGTGGTTTTATGGTGATAAATATGACTGTGTAGACAATTTCCTGAGCAAAGCTGTACTCTCATCTGAATTATAGCCTGTAGTCACACCATCTATGCTACATACAGTGTAAAAATGAAAAGAATTGCCCTGAGTCATGGTTTGTTTTGTAGTTTGTTTCAGTAAAATCAAATGCCTTTTTTTACTGAGAGCTATTTTTCACTCAGTGACTAATGCATTATATGCCAAATTTAATGCCTTAATCAATGCCTGTTGCTGTTAAATGTGCTTTTTATTTTTCTTCTTTTTACTTAGGACTACTGTGTCTTTTTCAAATCCAGAAATGGAGTGATATTTTGGAAGTGGATTGTGCACTCCATAAACCTCTTATTTGTAACAACAACAGTAAAAACAAATAACTTTAGTCCAAATACACTGATTCCTAAAATGTTCCGATGGCTCTTTTTCTGTTCCCACGTAGGGTGTCTACAATGTAATTTCCTGACAGTATAATGCAGTCTATTAAAGTTCATTACAGTGTAATGCAACACATATAACATTGATACAAAACACAAAAGAGATATGTTGACAGTTCTACATGCTCAATACAGAACCAATTTATATGACGTAAGCAATACTTATTGGGTAACATAAGATCTCTTGACATTTTGCACTTCACTGTAATGATAAATATGCAAGGCTGTGCATCCGGTGTACAATTTGGTACTGGGAGGAGAGTTTTGACAAAGACCACAGAAATAAGGTAATTAAAGGAGCACAAAATAGTGGAAACCACCAAAAATTTGTTGGGGAAAACTTGAATTGCCTGTCCACTGCCTAATCTTGTGTGTGACCACATACTCTTGAAATCACATAAATTGTAATGTTATTTCTTCAGAAGTTTGAACAGGTATGTCCTCTAAATTTGTATTAGTTTAAAATACTAACATTGCTGTGTGAGAAAGAGAAGAAAGGTAGGAAATTTTGTGTGTGTGTGTGTGTGTGTGTGTGTGAGAGAGAAAGAGAGAGAGAGAGAGAGAGAAAGAGAAAGAGAGAAAGAGAGATAGCGAGAGCGAGAGAGATCACCCAGTTCAGCACCGCCCTAGAACAGACGAGGCAGTACACTTACTTCGGCCTTATCATCACTGCGTCAGGGATGTTCAGCATGGTAGTGAATGCACTAAAAGAAAAAACTTGCAGAGCACTATATGCAATAAAAAAGTATGGCACTGTATGGAAGTAAGGTATGGGGTCCACTCACTCACCATAGCGACACTAGATAGGAGAAGCATCCGACAGAAGCCCTGCATGCAGAATTCTGTAAAATGATCTTGAAATTCCAAAGAAACGCCCCATTGTTGATACTCATGTTGTATTTACTGTTATTGTTAGTATCCTTACTATTATTGTCATTAAGACCATTGCTATTAGTATAGTTATTATTGAGACCTCTGCTGTTATTATTTATTGTTATAACTATTGTCATTGTTAATATTAGTATTGTTATTATTTATATTTTCTGTTCTTTTGTTGTTACTGTTGTTCTCACTATTTCTCAGTGCGTATATATACAGTCATGCCAATAAAGCTACTTTGAATTGAGACGGACGCTCCCTCTTTTGGCCACTGTGAGTCATTATTTTTGCGCTGATGTATACAGGTCCTTTAACAAATCTACTAGACAGGTTACCCAAGCTACATTCAGGGCTGTGTAGCAATGCGATACATATAACAACTGTATAGCCTACTGCAAAATGCAAAAATGAAGAAAAAATAGCAATTTACAATACGTAATGATGTGACATTTGATATAGCTTTTACATGGACAGTAACTCAAAATGAATACGTTTATTATAGGTCAGGCCACCTTTGCTTCTGGTTCATTATTTAAAAAAATATATATATATTATATCATGATGCTGTTTCTTTATGTCTTCCTGAAGGCTATTTCAATACGCAAATGTGAATTAAGAATATTTCCTAGAAAGTAAATGGACACTTGGTACACTCTGTACATGTATCAAGAGCTTCTACTTGACTCTTTAGATGTAAACAACAACAACAACAACAACAACAACAACAACAACAACAACAATCAAAGAAAACAAAACACTGTGCCCAGGGTTGTGACATTTCCACTTTACAATTTGAGTCAAATAGGCTGTCTAGCAGTGTCTTATACAAAATAGTGTACAAAAATTTGATTAAAAAAAAAAAAAAAACCTAGAGCAGGCTAAATGCTAGGACGATCTCTTTATTCCCCTGAACATCAAAGAGTTGTACTTTTATAAAAAAATAAAATAAAATAAAAAAAAGTCATAGTACAGGGTGAAATAATAAATGGGGGTTCAATGGTAATGTGTTGACTGGGTAAAACAGACAACCAGTTATCGCGTCGAGCGAGTTTGCGTTTCGACTTCGGGTTCCCTCAGTTTGGCCTGGCCGGGCCACCATACGTGCATGTTGTGCGCGTTGCTCACATGATACAAAGTAGCAAAAAAGAACAACAACTTGAAAGAGGAGCCGACAAGTAGCGTAGCTGGCGTGCCGTCGCGCAGGGTTTTTTTTAACGCGCCGGAATCTTTCGTTGTGGCCACGGATTGCGCTTCAGCTGACACATAAGGTACCCAGCGTTGTTATTTAAGAGGAGCCTAGGGTTTTTTTCGCGTTGCTCGCTAGTCAGCTAGCTTAATAACGCACACAGCCATCTAAATAGACGCTTCAATCGGTTGATTTGCTCCTTAAACACAACATCGGATTCAAAATAAATCAAGAAATACTTCTTTTTTTTTATTGTACGCGTTATCTGGCGAGCAACAAATAGCACGAATAAAGCTTTTTTTTATTTTTTTTTATTATTTTTTATTTTTATTATTATATATAAAAGGCTGCTTTAATTCATCTTAGTGAATGATCTAGCTCATGAACGTTTGTCCTGGATTGGTTCATCTGCCAGCTGTACAGCACGGTTACTGCACATTTCCTTTATTTACAGCTAAATGAAACGATACTCGCGTGAAGCCCGGCTTGCATTTAAAGACACGGGGCTCAGATCTGCGCTGGTGTTTTCTGTTGAGCGTGTTTACAGTCGGAAGGGTGGCATTATTAACCTACATCGCATGTTTTCCACTCAGTGAAAACGGAAGGAGCAGTAATGACTGTACTTTATTTTTTGCCACGTTTTGTTTCGATTGCACAGTTCTCTCATATGAGCCGTCTTTGTATATTCAGTTGATCTTCTTATCTCATAAACAGATGTATTGTGTATTGCACATTTTATATTTTATATTTATGTTCTTATTTGCTTTTTATTTCATTTTTTATTTCATTTTTTATTTCATTTCCATTCTATGTTTATTGTTATGCACCAACATACCAAAGCAAATTCCTTGTATGTGAAAACC
>JAOUQW010000005.1:0-11707 GCA_028565825.1 Olivaichthys viedmensis
AGAGTGCAGTGGACAAGGCCTTACAGAGTGAGAATGGACACCTGGACCTTTTCCTCCGCTTCCTTCTGGGTCTCTCACTGGAGTCCAACCAGACTCTCTTACGAGGCCTACTGCCACAGATAGGAAGCAGCTCTCACAGCAAACAGGAAACAGTCGAGTACATCAAGGAGAAGATCAAAAAGATGCCCTTTCCTGAGAAAACCATTAATCTGTTCCACTGTCTGAATGAACTTAATAATCATTCTCTAGTGCAGGAAGTCCAAACTTACCTGAACAGAGGAGGTAACAGTTGTTTCAGTAGAGTCAGACTCTCTCCTGCTCAGTGGTCAGCTCTGGTGTTTGTGTTACTGAACTCAGAAGAGGAACTGGATGAGTTTGATTTGAGGAAATATGACAGATCAGAGGAATGTCTTCTGAGGCTGCTGCCTGTAGTCAAAGCATCCAGAAAAGCCATGTAAGTATTTTCATTCATAAATATATGACTATATTGTTTGTAATTGTAATGAAACATTCAATTATACAACCCACAATGGATAATTGAACTCTGGAGGGGATGAGTTTTTACACAATGCAGGATGTAGAGTTGTAGCAGAGTGAGAGACAGAGGTGAGGTGAGCTCTTGCGGTGAAGCTAGGGTGTCCAAGGAGCCTGGGGGCCAAAGGGCAGAGTTCCTCTGGTAAATCTGTGGACCAGTGAGAGAGAGAAAGACTTAAGAGTGGGAAAGTTCACCTCTATTTTACATTCTGTGTCTGACGAGGCTACCTACAAGGAAGACCTGATGCTATCCTTGACTCAGGGCCCACGCCGCCTCATGCACAAGTGCACTTGTTTTGGTTAGGGTGTATGTCTGTGGTGCTGATGCCGTGGTACCCACATGAGAGGACTAGATTTCTCTTCGCACCAGGCCAGGTTGCCCACAGGGTGTGTACTTAGTAGAGTCTAAATAGTGATTTTAGGGCCCCAAACAGTGCTCAGCCAGGTGTGAGCAACCACCTGGTGATGCAGGGGTTTGTGTCTTTCGCCCTGACCATCTACCAGTGGGGTCCATGACATGGGTAATAGCTCCTAATTTAGCTGTCTCATCTTTGTTAGGTCTGACAGGGGGAGGCTATAAAGTTTTTCCTTTCCTTAGGAATAAGCTTTCATACAAACCTGCCTGCCAACCCAAGAAAAGCACAAACCTGTTTTGGCTTTGGTGATGGGTTGGGGAAATCCATTTATGGCCCTGAGATTCTTCAGTGTGCGAGAATCCCCTACCCATTACACTATTGAATACTGAATACACTACACATTGGAACAAAGGAAACTTACAACCTCAAACTACCTTGAAAACAGTTACAAACTGCACAAATAATAGTATACAGTACTACGTATTCCTGCCCAGATGTACACAGTCTTACTTTTGGTTGTTTTCAGTTCGTGACGCAGGGGGAATGAATGTTGTCCGATTCCCGTCCTTTCTGTGCGCGTTGAATAAGCGGCGATGTAGCACGTCTGAAAGCTTTGTCCTCGTACGTGCGGGCAGCTCATAGTTTGCGGATTGATCTGTGTCGTGGATCCGCTCCCGGGGAAGTTATTTCATTGACTAAATACTTTGCGGAGGTCCGGCCATCCAGTGGAGTTTTAAACGGCAGCTGTTTTGCCTACCGTTGAAAATGTAAGTAACTTGCACGCTAAAACTTAACAAACGCGTTGTTGCCGAGTGGAATTAGTCTCTGTAGCATGGGTCCGAATGCAGAACAAAGGTCGTTGGTTTTCCACTGGTGAGAGACTTGAGTATCCTTCTCTTCACAGTTGTGTTGCTTGAACAGTCAACCAGAGAGAGAGCAAGAAAATGGCTGGGATGTTGTTTCACCGGTATGATGTATCGGGTTACGCCCATCCGGTTTACTGTAACAGTACGGAGCAGGAGTGACTATCTGTGGAGGCATGGTACCTACATTGGGTTGACAGTGAGTCCCGGCCCATGCACCTTCCAAAATTGTACTAGGTCCCTTGACCAGCTTTCTGAGTAAATCATGGATGTCCATCAAGTCCTGGAAGGTCACTGAGGATTCATGGAAACCAAGGGGGGGGAAAACCTGGTATTATCATAGCCTACTGGGGGTAATGAAAGCTGTTTTTCGGGGCAAGTTCTAGTGTTGAGATGTTTTGTGACCTCCCAAGGCTTATTAGCCTGTCCACCTGGGGCATGGGGTAGGTGTCAAATTTCACTAGCAGAAAGACCCGGGCCCAGTTCGACTGAACCGCCAGCTAGTCCTGTAGAGAAGTTAAGGTTGAAAAGACAGATGGAGTCTCGATCTATTTTTTAGAACACTGATATGGTAACTTTGCTAATCGTTTATCCTCGGCTGGGATACTCAGTGGATTACTGGGCCCAATTTCTCCTCGATGGTGTAGCGGCCCTGCCAGATTACCAGGAACATGCAAATGCAAGTTCAGTCATTGCCCTCAAGCCATGGGCACCTGGAGCCAACTCTGCCCCTTGTGCACATGCACTTGTTTTAGTTGTGCTGTCTGTTCATGGTGCTGGTGGCGTCGCTGCCTGCAAATGTGCTGAACTGACGCTCCTGGGGCGGTGATACCCATATGAGACATACAGCATCACACTTGTCATTAATTACTGTAATCATCTCATTGTTACCTTGTGTGTAGGGGATATGAGGGGGCTTAATGGAGAAATTTATTATCTAAGTAACTACATATTTAACTTTTTTTACAGGCCTTTATTCAAAGTCTATTTGTGTCTGTAACAGATGCCTGAGGTTTGTAAATATTTGATATATGATCATTTTTCCTCCAGGCTGTTTGGTTGTAATCTCACAAGGGAAAGCTGTACAGCTCTGTCCTCAGTTCTCAGCGCAACCTCCTCCAGTCTAAAAGAACTGGACCTGAGTGACAATGAACTGCAGGATTCAGGAGTGAAGCTGCTCTCTGCTGGACTGAAGAATCCACACTGTAAACTGGAGACACTGAGGTGAGATCATCACTTTCTCACCTAAACACACATTATGGAGGAAGAATAAATTAACATCTTGCACTCAACACATTGAATACACTGAACAAGGTCGGAGTCGACCATGGTGAAATCCTTCATTAGGAAAGTCCAATCAACCGACAAAACGACTTTAAGCGCAAGTAACGTCCTTACTTGCGTTTAAAGTTGTTTCGACAGTTGATTGGATTTTCCTGATGAAGGATTCCAGGAAATTAACTTTATTAGCTGCCTGTCAAATGTCGCTTTCTGGTGGAGGATTCCAGGTAGATCAAATAAGAATTGTCTCTGTTGGCTGTCTCAAAAGAAAATGCTCTTTGAACAAATGCAGCGTGATAGACAAACAGAGGGAAAATGCAATAGCAGATAAAAAGTTTGGACTCCAAAGCAGCAAGATTCTTCCAGCAAATCGATTCAATGTGTTTTCCAATCCCCTGCAGTCATCACTCTTGATGATCAACCTTAGTTGGTACCTTGATCATTCTCAAGATAGGATAGAGATATGCAGTGCTAGCTGCAACCAGCTCTCTGAATAAATCATGGATGTCCATCAAGTGCTGGAAGGTCACTGGGGCTCCATTGAAACCAAAGGGGGGGGGGGGGAAACCTGGTATTAGCATAGCCTGCAGGGGGTAATGAAAGCTGTTTTGGGGATGAGTTCCAGGGTTGAGATGTTTTGTGACCTCCCATGGCCTATTAGCCTGTCCACCTGGGGCATGGGGTAGGTGTCAAATTTGGACACTTTGTTCAACCTCCAGAAGTTATAATACCAGACAGGTAACATCAGTTTTAAGCACTCTGACAATGCGGCCAGACCAGGGGCTAGTCAACTCCTCGATCACTCCAAGCTGTAGCAGAAAGACCCAGGCCCAGTTCTCCTGAACTGCCAGCTAGTTTTCGTGATCAGAACAACTTTTTTTAGGAAAACCATAGTAAGAGAGACAGAGAGAGACTACAACACACAAACATGCTCTAGGACTTGAGGAAAGGTCATAGGAACACAAAAATTCAAGAAAAATGTACTTACATGTTGATTAAAATAATAATGTATGCGTGTGTTTTGAGTTGGCAGTATCCTGATATAGAATCATTTCTGTCCCAGGCTGGGTGAGTGTAATCTCACAGAGGAAAGCTGTACAGTTCTGACCTCAGTCCTCAGCTCAAACTCCTCCAGTCTGAGAGAACTGGACCTGAGTGTCAATAAACTGCAGGATTCAGGAGTGAAGCTACTCTCTGCTGGACTGGAGAATCCACACTGTAAACTAGAGGTCCTGAGGTGAGATCATCACTGTTCACACTGTAGATACAGATCACTCACACAGACAAATACATACAAACAAAAGATGGGACAATTCTTATGTATTTTTATTATGATTTTGTCTGTTATTTGCTATTCTCAATGGCCCTTTTTTCTGGTTCCTGGTTCTGGCGTTCTTGGTTTTGACCCTTGGCTGTTTTCCTGATTTGTATGAATGGATCTGCCTTTGTTGACTCTGTCTGCCTGTTCCCTGACTTCAGCAATAGACTTTGTTGATGATTATGCGAAAAGCTCAAATAAAACATTTGGATCAAAGTTCTTTCTTCTAAAGAAGATTTTGCCGAAAACAATGGATCCAGCAGAGTTTGGGTGGGCATGGTGGAGCAAAAGTAACTGTTTTTCCCCTGTCTCTTGTGAGTATGAGGGAAATCCTGACAGGGTGCTCTTTTCTTTGCTCAATATATACAGAGAAGGCCATAAAAATGCAAGGTCTTCTTCGTGCTCTGGGCTTGTCAGGAGTAGTCATGAGTGGGCAGGGACTCTAATTGTTGAGAAAAACCCGGAGTGCCTCACTGTGGTAGGGTTGATGGACCTTCTGAGAGCTTAGTTTGATCCTGTATTGAGGAAAAGGGGTCATCAAGAAGCATTTAGTCAGAGATTGGGATTGGGTGGATTTGGTCCTTTTTCACTTGCAGCATGTGGTCCACCAGTTGCAGGCTTAAGACCCCGGCTGCTTGTAGGCTTCAGCCCATGGCCCCAGTTGTTTAAGCTCCATTGCTGGCCTCTATGGTGCTTGCTCCGCTAATGGCCTCCATGAGCCCTGCTCCTTTGATGACTTACGCAAGCCCTGCTCTTCCTCTCCAACGGCATGTGGGTCTCGGCCCACAGTCCTGTCCACTCGTGCATTCATGCCAACCTTCAAGGCATCTGCTTCAGAAACGGCCTCTGTAACGCCTGCTCCACTGATGGCGTCCACAAGCTCTGCAGCCTATGTGAATGAACATGTGCTGACTGAGAAACACTTTCACATGATCCAAAACCTTGCCATCAAAGCAAATAAGATATTATTTGTTAATATGTTTACTGCATATGCTTTGGTGTTCGGTTCCCTCCAAAATAATCATTCCCTCCAGATGGCCTTTTGGACCCTTTTGGACCTCTAATGATGTTCCTATTTTTGTATGTAGCTTTGTTTGTACTTTTGCTTCTGTGTCCAATCCTGTCCACGCTTCTGGTCATTTTTCTAGCACTGTCTCTGTTGCTGTTTCTAGCTGGGCCTGTACAAGGCTTTGCTCAAGCCTCTAATAAACTCTCCCTCAGTCCCTGTTCCCGTTTATAGTTCACCCTCTGTGTCTCGTCTTTCTTTTAGTACAACCGATATCTTTGAGCATGCATTTACCTCAGCCTCTGTTCATGTTCCTATATCTACCTAAGTGCCGATTTAATCTCTTAGCACAGCTTCAGGCTCTTTGCACTCATATTTTAGTGTTCCCTTAATCAAGTCTCTAGTTCAGCTCTTGTTGCTGCCCTGGTCTCTAGTACAGCCACTGGCCCAGAGTCAGGCTCTGTCCATGAGCCTCCCACCGGATGTCGGGCGTCACCCCTGAGCCTTCCCCAGTGACAGGTTTATCCCTTGAGCCTTTCCCAGCCCTAGTCTGAAATAAAAGTGCTAATGTTTCCTCTCTGTCATTCTCAGGTCCTAAACTCATCTTCTTCCAGTATGTCAGTATCTGGCGCTGTTACCTCCCCATTGTTGCTTACAGGCTGTTCTCTGTCCTTTATCATTCTCATGGCTTGCTTTTGGCCCAGTGTCAGACAGAAACTCTGCTCTTCTCCTTTATGTCACTCCCAGACTTCCAGTGTCATTTCCTGGTGTCAGTCTAAAACTGGTGGTATACTTTAAACAAAAATGACATTTCGACTCAAAAAGACATCTTTTGGGCTAGAAAGACGCAGTGGTTTCAGTTCATATGCCGCAGTGTTTCTTTTGTTCTGAGACCTCCCCCGTCTGTAATCTGTCCAAATATCAAATGGTTGTTTGCGTCACTGTACGGATCTGCAGTTTGGTTGCGGTCATGGAAGCAGCTTGCAGAACATGTTAGAGGGAAAACTCAATCATACCACTTCCTTCTCCGTCACTTGTGCATTTTTTCGTTGCTAAATAAACCAAAACTACAGCCAACATCTCTCTCTGCCTCACTTGATTCACACCACCTTATGTAACCTCTTTGTTTCTGAGTCTTAATGAAGTCGTGTGTGTTTTTTTTGTCTCTTTGTAGGTTATATCAGTGCAGTATTACAGGTGAAGGCTGTGCTGCTCTGGCTTCAGCTCTGAGGTCAAACCCCTCATCACACCTGAGAGAACTGAATCTGAGCAACAATAATCCAGGAGACTCAGGAGTGAAGCTGCTCTCTGATCTACTGAAGGATCCACTCTGTACACTGGAGAAACTACAGTGAGTTACTGACTTACTGTCACTTTATATGAAGGTGTGTGTGACCTTGAAAAGATATATTCTTAATCTTAATGTATTTATAGTAATAATATTTAAAAAACAAATGCAGTGTTCTGCTGTTGGAGATTAGGATACTCAGAACTCTATTTTCGGTCCAAGTACAAGGCCAAAACTGTAGATTCTCCAAACTTAAAGCAAATGCTTGAAAGTCCGGTCCCAATTTTTAACAACCACATTTTGTGGATGTTCACTAAATAGTCACCCCACTTCAACAGGCGACTTGACCAAATAATAACTAAATACACCTGATGTCAGGTTACGCTCACAGGGTAGGATGCAAGTGCAGGTTATTTTGGAGGATAGGGAAAACAAAACAGAGGGACTAGGTAGAATTGGAATCGGAATACAGGCGAAGGGTCAGGTGATCTACAAATGGGCATAAACAGGGCAGAGGCAAAATAAATTTATTTATGATCATCATACCCATGAGAAATTAGCTAATATAAACCTTGTGTTCTAGAGACTTACATGTGAGTGACACTCACAACAGCACACGAGAGACAGAAAACACATTTATTTTATGAACGCTTGCGTTATGACCAAAAAATATGGTCCATGATTTCTATAGTGATTTTATAGTATTGCTGGTGTTTATGGATTTTTATGTAGAATCTTTTTATTTTTGTTATATCTGATTTTTTGTGTATAGTTCCATTATACTATATATAGTATACAATATAGTTCTCTTGCTTTATATTTACCAAATATCAGATTTCTAAAATTGTACAGTCTGACCCCAGAGGCGTCGTGCCCATTCACACTGAGGAGACGTGTGTGGTCCGTGTATATTGTGGCAAACGATCTACCATGTCAAATTCAGCATTTGGATCGTCTCAGCAGACTGTGCACGCTGTACCATGTTAAGTTCGGCAAGACCACACACTCCCCCTCAATTGTTTGAGACAATGGTTTAAATTCAAATAAAAATTAAATCTGTAGCTTTAAGATATAGTATTATGAATATACGCAGGGCCAGTCCTGGCAATTTTGGCGCCCTAGTCGTGTTTTCAAAATGCACCCGTTTTATTTATTTGTTTATTTATTTATTTATTGCTCTTGGCTGCACGGCGGTGCTGTGGCTGTTTGATGGCTGTTTGTGGCTGTTTGGCGCCCTGTGGCTGTTTGATGGCTGTGTGTGGCTGTTTGGCGCCCTGTGGCTGGGGCTGTTTGGCACCCTGTGGCTGTTTGGCGCCCTGTTTTGGTGCCCTGTGGATGTTTGGTGCCATGTGGCTGCTGCTTAGTTCTGCTATGCCACGGAGCGGGACTGTATATACGCTAAAGCAGGAGTGTGGTGAAGTTTAACTGACCAAGTAAAGGATGGACATCAGATTATTTTTTCTAAAGAATGTAAGTTAGCTATAAATATATTTGTTATAAGTGGTCTGGCGTTATAGCCGTCCAGTGTCCAGTGTAAACTCGTCCTACTCAACCAGCTTGCTTTCTAACTAGCGTAACAGTCTAGCTCGTGAGCCAGTTAGCAAATTCTGTTTGTAGCAAGATAACAGCTCATGTGCACACAGTATCTACAGTAAATGTCAACTTGCTAAATTATTTGTCTGTAACTAACTCAGCAGAAACAGCAGCAGGGAACAAGACAGTGCAGAGGGGAGATTCTGATAAATAAGAAACACAATTGTGTTTTTGTATAATTATATCAAATGATATTTTATTCGACAATGCTCATTAATAGCTAATCTAGTTCAGCTTCACTGCCTATTATAACCAAAGTAAGTGATAAGTGAATTAGTGTAGCCTATATTTGTAAATTGTACAGCGATATTAGGATATGTTCAGTAGTTTAGAACTGCATTAATAGATATACATATATTTTTTATCATCAAAATGATCATATCAAAACCCACTCTCTGGTTACAAAACTGTGTTCCCTTAAATCCAATTGACATAAATATGCGTAATTCATACAATACATACAGGACCTATTGGGCTCTGATGTCCACCACTCAGATCAGTAACAATATCTCTGTTGATTTGATCTAAGCACTCATGCTTAGCTTGCAAGTACATTTTGAAATGAGGCCAAACAGTAATGGAGTTGTGAAACTGTGCCCCCTCAAAAAAAGTTGAGTGCATGATGCCTCTGTCTGACCCAATCCTGGTAGGTTAACCCTGGTTTTGTTTGTGAAGAGTCTGATTACTAACTCATGTCTGATCATTCTATCCTATTCTGTGTCCTACAGCATCAAGACGTAACGCTTCTGATCTGGTGATGAATCTTGCACACAGAGGAGCATGAGCACAGGATGAACTGCTATGCATCACAATGATGTGTGATCTCCCCATGACATCACTTCCCGTACAAGCTTCTGGATCTCAGTTCTCTCAGAGCAGCTGAAATGTTGAGATATGAGACTGTGTTGATTCAGCTGCACATCAAGCATCATGATTTGGATGAAGTTTCCTCTGGCTAAGCTTTCATAACGTTCTTTTTTGGTTGTCCCGAGTGCGCAAAAAGTGTCGGGAAATTATTTTTCTTCATTGGCCGTTAGTAAACAGGCAAACTGACTGACTGAATGAAAAAATTCAATTTTTCAATGAAAGTAAGCTGAACAGTTTCAGACTCTTACATGCTGTACATGTGCTGTTGCATTTAGTTTATAGAGAAAGAAAATATTTTCTACTTTTCTACATTTCTTCACTTACAACATAGAAGAAAAGCACATAACAAAGCTGATAACTTTTATATGAAGGTAATAATTATTAATAAATATTTCTTTATATTTATATATAACACTTTGCATTTTGAATACAGACCTATTCTGTGTTTTATTAAATGCTTTATGTATAACTGGAATTATTCATCCAAAGGATGACATCTGAGGTGAGTGTATGATGATTTCTGCATATAGTTAGCATGATTAGTTGGTGGTTATGAGATTTTATTACCTGTTAAAATACGATGAGCATACGATGAGTGTAATGTGTGATTACACTTCCCCAGCAATAAAAACGGCGAGTGCACAACTGCTGTCAATCACACCCTATAGGTGTAAATCATTAGAGCACTTTACAGTATTTCTCAAGTGCTTACACACTACTACAGGTTTTATGAGCACAGCGTCCCAAACCACAATGTCAGCCAACAATTAAAGACACTACTCTGACTGGACAAACCCTCCAATCAGAATCTCAGGATGAATAAACAGGTGAGTTCATGTGCTTTGGAATAATGGAGCCCAACAATAATGAGACAGCTGGAGGTGGAAGATGAAGGAGGACATTTATCTCCAGTGAAATTCATACTGCTCTAATTTACTATGTCCGTGTCCATTGTATGTTGATGAGAGAAGTTAGAAAAAAAGAGTACAGCCGAAATTTGATGGAAATTTTAATATATCCATCAACGATTTCTTGATGGATATATTAATTTATTTATTCTGTATTTATTCATAGATGTATTTATTTATTGGAGGATATACTGAAGGTTACATTGAAGAATTAAATTTTATATATATATATATATTTACATTTGGCATTCTCCGTCCTCCATATGTTGTGATATAATAATAAACAAAAAAATTACTGACATTTTCTTTCTGTAGACTGTAACAAACAGGAAATAAATATGAAAGTACCTGGGAATATTGAATGAAACCTGAAAATAATCTGTAAATATGGAATAAACTTAAATATATGGATTGAAAATGTGAGAATATAAAATTAAAAACCACTGGTGAAGCAGACGCCATCTTCTGTCTCCAGATTGTGAGTCAACCCCTCACATTTAAATTCCATATATTCAGTTTTATTGTGTATATTCAGTTTTATTGTGTATATATTTATGTTTATTGTGTGTGTATATTTATGTTTATTGTATATATATTTATGTTTATTGTGTATATATTTTTATGTTTATTGTATATATATATTTATGTTTATTGTGTGTATATGTTTATGTTTATTGTGTATATATTTTTATGTTTATTGTATATATTAAGGACTCATTCAATCTTGTGATGTTTCTATTCTATATTTATTTACTTGCTCAATAATTTTCAGCACAAAGCTCCATCGACTCCCATTCATTGTAGCGCCCTCTGGCGGCGACATAGCGGAGTGACGTCGACATCAGCGCTCATCTGATTGGCCAGATGCGAGTCATTCGGAGTGGGTGGGGCTGTGAGGTCAGGCTTTCACTAGCCAATCGCAACACGGTGGGCGTGTCTTCCTGGAATGTGGGCGGGGGAAAGAAAGGTACCGTGTCGTTGGGAGGCAGTGAAAGTTTCCTCGATTTAGAAAGTCCCCGGATGTGTTCATTAAAAACCCCGCGCGCTCGCGACAAGCCCAGTCCAGCTCCAGCTCCAGCACGCGCTCCATGCACCCTGCAGACAGACAGACAGACGGAGAGACAGACAGAGAGAGAGAGAGAGAGAGAGAGAGAGACGGAGTGTGTACACGGAAATCACGGACTGTGTGTGTGTGTGGGTGTGTGTGTGTGGGTGTGTAGGTGTAGGTAGGTGTGTGTGTGCAGGTGTGTGTGTGCAGGTGTAGGTGTGTGTGGGTGTGTAGGTGTAGGTAGGTGTGTGTGCAGGTGTGGGTGTGTAGGTGTAGGTAGGTGTGTGTGCAGGTGTGTGTGTGTGTGTGCAGGTGTAGGTAGGTGTGTGTGTGCAGGTGTAGGTGTGGGTGGGTGTGTAGGTGTAGGTAGGTGTGTGTGCAGGTGTGTGTGTGCAGGTGTGTGTGTGCAGGTGTGTGTGTGCAGGTGTGTGTGTGCAGGTGTGTGTGTGTAGGTGTGTGTGTGTAGGTGTAGGGATGAAGGTAGAATTCGCTCCGTTAAATATCCCGGTGAAGAGACGCGTCCAGACCGTCGCCGTGCTGCAGTGGATCTTCTCCTTCCTCGCGCTCGGTGAGTGAGTGAGTGAGTGAGTGAGTGAGTGAGTGAGTGAGTGAGTGAGTGAGTGAGTGAGTGAGTGAGTGAGTGAG
>JAOUQW010000005.1:11807-24906 GCA_028565825.1 Olivaichthys viedmensis
TGGAGGGATAGTAAGGAGGTTAAAGATATCCTGTTTGAGACCTTTAACGTCCCTGCCATGTACGTGGCCATCCACAAACACACACACACACACACAAAAAAAAAAAAAACACAAAGAAAGATGACTATCCCACTGTTAGTTATTTTTTACCCTCTTTATATATAATGGAGGTGTGTGAATGTTAGCTTGGAAATATTTTGTTTCATAGTGTTTTACAGTGATAAAGCCTTATTATATTTATAATGACTTATTATTTAATATTAGTGGATTTAATTTGATGTTATCACTTCATAATGCATTTTATTTTTTTTAAATTTCATTACAACTACAGAGAACCACAATTATAAATGTTACTCAAATCATCAGCGTGTCTATATAGTGACAGCATTGTATAAAATGGAAAATAAGAGATATGCTGCATCATTTTGGTTTTGTATTGTTCTACGCATGCATTGTTTTTTTTAATCTTCCACTGCCTTATATGTGAGGTGTCTGATGGCTGACAGAGAAAAATGTATGGTAATTTCTAACCATTCTGTCTCATCCTGTTTTACAGAATCCAGTGATCTGGTATGAGTCTCCCACACAGATGATTACATGATGAGACAACTTCTGTGCTAATGTGTGTGTTTGGGTGCTGGGTCAAATATGTAAACATGACTTCAGCTAAGGACTGTGTTCTCCCTATGACTCCTAACAACCACCTGAATCTCAATACTCTCAAACCCAATTAAATGTGGAAACACTTTCATAAACACCTGCAAAAACTTTGACTCTGTACATCACCACTGCAGCCATAAAGGTGGACAAGTCTGTCAAGTTACTGAAAGCCTTCATGTGTAACTTTTGCACACACACAAACTCACACACATAGATCTGAGACTGCATTGCTTTGTCAGCACTATTGATGAGCCTATTGATGAACTGTAAATTGAAATTCAGCTGCCCCTCTTTTCTCTAATAGTTATTAGGATGAAGTTGCTTGGGGTTAGGGAATTGCCTTTATACGGTTCAATTCAGGGTAATCAGATGCACAACATGTCAGAACTTTATATTCTGTGCATCAGGCATGTGCACAGACAGACCCCAGGGGAGCTTGAGCCCCTGCCCTTTTGCCCTCATACTATCTAAGTGCCCTCTTGGCTGGCGTGTATAATAATAATAATGTTTTGGCCTTTGGGTGGGTTACATAACAAACATTTTAGTTTATGACTGCTGATCTAGGATAATGTTTAAAAAGGGTAAAACTGTTTTTTGGTCAGCATTATGGATCTCAAACAATGTATATTATACAATTGATACTGCATTGTGATGAGAGATTTAGGTGGGGTAAACTATGCTAGCGTTTTGGTTCAGGGCCAGATCTATTATGACTGGGATGGTCTACAACTGAGCCCCGAATGACTGTATTACTTGAAAACATGTTAAAACTGCTTTCTTTAGAAATAATGTTTCAGTGGACTTTTAGATAGTAATAAAGTGCATGATTAGTATTGGTTATTAATGATTATTAGGGGTGAATATAGGGTATGAGTAGAGGGGATAGTGCGTGTGTGGGATATATAGAGTGTGCAGTACTATGCAGTATCAATTATATAATATACATTGTCTGTCATTTATAACATTAAAACAATTGTGTATGTATATTGGTGCATTAATTTGTGTTTAAGGTGTGCACTGATTATAAAATTGTAAAACTGAACAGCAACAGCCTTTTCTGTTGCAACAGAAATCATACCAAATGCATTAGCAATTACAGGTAGGAGCTTTACCTGAATTTATTAAATACAAAGCACCTTATAGTCTTGGCTTTGTAACTTGCTCAAACACTCACTCACGTTTAGCAAGCTGAAGGTTGTCCACAAAGACAAGCTATTAAAATATCAAGTAAATGTTTATTTTATGAATAGTCTTAGACAGAGGTAATTAAACAATTCAAAAGTCATCAATCATTTCTGTGAAGTTTTGGTGGTGCTTGTTGATAAAAAAAATAAAAAAATAAAAAAACCGAAATAAAATGTACAATACCCATGACCAGAATTTATGAATTTGTGTTTGGACTGCATTTGGTCTGGCACGAAGAGACGGGTCAAAGATGAGTGGGGATATTGCATATTAAAAGAGAAGCTTCAGACGGGTTTCAGACCTTACATTGCCATAAATACTAATTATTATTATATGAAGTCATATCCAGATGCAGCAGCACACACCAAACTTCAGCTTGGCTAAAAGAAGCCCCTACACCATGCTTCTCTATCTCGCTGCACGAGCTTGAAGATGTTATTTTTCTGCAGCATTTTCATATGCTTTGTGCATATTTTAGCGCCGCATTGGATCGATGCCGGTTTTACAGTCAGATTAAATAATTTTATTTAACAGAAAAGCAGTCTGTACTGTCTATGAGTGCATTATTGCCGTGCGGCACCGGGAGAGACGGCAATTTGTGAAAGGCTGCAGGTTTTGAATTCTGTATAAGATAAAACCCTGCCATAGTATCGCTAAAATGGGATTGTCATTTTACTGTATTCAAATAATCATACAGGCGAGTCATGAGGTGACTTGGAACAGGTGGGAAACAATACCCAATAAGAACTTATATCAAATCTTAGCGTTCATCAATTAACATTTGAAAATGTTATGTTTACTTTATTGCACGGTTTAATTACAAAATCACCGTTAAACAATATTTACAATCATGTTATTAATATAATCCATTTAAATGAATCAAGTCGGCCAGTTGGCTGAATGTAATAAAGCTAGATGATTAAAAGTTAACTCATGCAGAACAGATTACAAATTTAGGCCTATATTCAGTCTATGAAGCATGTAGTTAAATTGTGCCTACATGATGTACTTTCTAGTCGCTCCCATTCGAGTGATGTTATAGAAATATAATCATTAAAAAATATTTTATTTTGATTATTTTATAGTACCTACATCTGAGGTCTAAAAACTAAAAAAAGTGATATTTACTACACACAAAGTGTAGTATTGTTTTGGTCATTGGGAAATATGAAGCAAATATAAATATAAAATAAGTTATACTATGCTGTGAAAGGCAAAATACATTGTCTGGCAAGCAGACAATCTCACTGGATCTGTTTTTTAGCAATGTGCATGGAAGTGTGTGTATGTGCGTGTGCATAGTGAGGCTTAACTATACAAATATATTACTAAAACAAATATTTACCTAAATCACAACCAAGACACATAGCATATATTTTGAAACCAACAAACGACATTCAGGGACAAAAAGCCCAAGGAGTATGTTCGCTTGCTCTTTGACATCCAGGGTCAATTCTTCCCTGCTCAACCAATCAGGGTTAGCCTGACGCACAGCACCACGGAAATGTACAACACGTTGTTGAGATTTTGGAGGTGTGAGCATTGGCCCATTGGCGTGCCTTTGCAAGCTACATTTAACCACAAACGCCCCCTCTGTGCATGACACATATACGCGTCAGTGTTTCAATGCAGAATAACCAGTATAAACCAGCCTTACCTTTCCTATGGTTGGCCACACATTATGCCTAGACGTAATGAGAATAGAGACTGTGTGTGTGTGTGTGTGTGTGTGTGTGTGAGTGAGTGATTTATCTATCATGTTCTAACACTGTGGGCCTTTCTCTAAATATCGTTCAATGTTAGCAGCATAGTTTTTAGAGAATGTCTGGACCCTTGTTAATATATTAAACCAAATTACATGTTACGAGAACAGTATTATATTCATGGCTATTTAACATTCACTCAAATCAACATTTACTTCCATATTTATACATTTTCCCAGTAATATTTAGTTTTTTTACCACAAATTTTAAATAATCTACAGTCCATTAGCAGCTTCTTGCTGAGGAGTAAGAATAAATAATACATTTTTACCAGGAAGGATATTAGTGATTTGTGAGTCGAAACTCATAAAGTACAAATAATAATGGCACTCAGAAAAGATGTTTTGGTTCAGTCCTCTAATCCACCAGATACATTTACAATAATATACGCTTGTCTAATGTTCACATTTCAGGCAACAGAATAAGTCCAGCAAATATTATCCAAAAATGAAAAAAACCCTTCTGCAATGATAACATGCAACACATAAAATGAATTTTCATGATATACAGGCTAACAGGTTCATTTGATTACAGGTATCTACATACAGAATATTATATGGGCAGCAAACTCCTTAGCAACTTTTAATGTACATACAAAGAAGTAAGGAGAAATTATTCCTCTGCTATTCTTCACTGCTCCTTTAGTGGGTGTGTGTGTGTGTGTGTGTGTGTGTGTGTGTGTGTTTATGGAATCTTCCACTCTGTAAAAATATTTTCTGGTTTTATAAAAATGCCCCTCCTCCTCAGGTGACTAAACCAGTCAAACTTGTTAATGTGACAGTAAAACTGAGCTGCTCCATCTTTTGGCGAGAGGAAATTTAATTACTTCAGGAGAAAAACACAGTGAGTATCTAAAATGTGTAAATTCTATGAATTTACATTAGATGAAGAACCAATCAGTAGTTTTTTATTTAAGTCATAACTTGCATGCTTTACATTGTGACTTAATAATGTGACGTTTCCCTGTAATTGAACTGCATACTGATGCAGGCTTAGATTTAACACACTGATTTTGTTTATGGCTTTTTTTTATAGAAGTGCTACATCATTTTCGTTTTAATTTTGTAGTAAGGTAAATATATGTCCTGCAGTGCTTTTCTGGATTTGTGTGTACAGGATTATTATTATTATTATTATTATACTGGAACAGCCAATGGAACAGCCAACATAATTCAGAGACAGGGATGATTCTGCTGAACTAAGGTAAACGTGATGTAGATAATGTAAATGTAAGAGAAATATCAAATTAATATCAAAATATCATTAATATCATATCTGGCAAGATAAGACCATACTCTATATTCTTCTTTTCTAATAAAGGTCATTTTATGTTATTCCTAATTTTACCTTTTTGAATTTAACATATAGAATCCAGCTTGAAATAGCATGCACATTTCACATTTTAAACTCCACTGATTGTTCACTTGTTTTTGGCTCTAACTCCATCTTTGGCCTAGTCCAATGGAGGGTAAGACATCAGACCCACCTGAACCGAGCTGTGTGTCCATGGACAGTGATGGGTCAATGAGACTCATAATTCACTTTAAAGAGGAAGACTGTTCTACTGATTTGAGGTATTGTCTAATGTTTTAGCTCTGTGCTCCTCACTCCCAGTCCCGCCTGATCAAACTCAGGGTGCTGGATATTTACATTGTGACGTCAGTGAGGATATAATGTATCTTAATTACTGCATTTATTTTATGTTTACTTAATAATTCTATTATTTGTTTCTTAAAAATTAATTAATGTATTATAATAATATGACTGTGATCCCATATCTGTCTGTGCATTTATTGGTGTGGGTTGTGCAGGTATGAATACACTATATAGTTCCTAACTCAGTGATGTGTTTGTCTCCAGAACTCAAAAGGAGAAATCAAAAGCCACAAGCAGAAATCAGTTGGAGTTCATATTCAAGGTGTGAATATAATCCAGGAAAATTGGCACCCTAATGAAAATGAGCAAAAATTAATATATAACACATACGATGAGTGATATTTTGATCCTTGGTAAAGTTCAGGCCATGACTGAGACGCGTGTTTTATCTTCCAAACAGCTTATTATGGAGGTTGTGTCTAATAGTTAAACTTCATATAGAAAACCCCCCAAATAAGCTGTGTAATTCTAAAACTGTGATTTTTGGGGTTGCCTCCCTCACCATCTTCCTCACTGTGTGTTCTAGACTTGTGATTTTAGATTATTTTTAATTTTTTTTAATATTGGCCCTGGTTGTACTTAACTGATAATATATTTTTTTATATCTATTACCTGACCTAACTTGTGTGAAACCTCACACAGTATTTGGCAGTAATTTTTTTTCTTTTTCTGGAAAATTGTAATGATTGTGGGCAATTGTTTTTGCGCATTTTCTTGAAGGCTGCCAATGATTTTCCCTATTTACTTAGATGTGTTAGATACTTAAAGAAGCATTATGGTTAATCTGATTAAAAATTTTAATTATAGAATAACAATTTTACCTTTGGTGTTGGACAATGACTGGGTTCTGCCATGTATATTACATTTGCAATATTATCTTTCTTTGTTACTGTTCATAACCAGGAGCTGGAGCACAAGGTCATCACTCTGTTGAAGAATGAGCTAAAGAAGTTCAAGGAGCTACTGAGTCCAGATTACCCACCATGCTCTGAGAAGGAAGTGGTGGATGAGGGGGATCAGAGTAGTGTCAGAGAGGGGGCGCTGAAGCTTACACTGCATGTCCTGAAGGACATGAACCAGATAGTACTCGCTAATGCACTGCAGACCAGTAAGAGCTCTGGGTTATGAGATATATTTAAAAAAATAATAATTTAAAGAAATTACACTGATCTATACTCATCACACCTAGATTTAGCGTGTTTATTTACTATTAATACTTACTTTTCTCATCCTAATAAATATATGATTCCACTCCATGTTGTCTCACAAAGGTGTTTAGAGAAAAACTTACATATTGGGGGAGAAATACAGTTTTAAAGTACACAAAGGGGTAACAGTTTTTTTGGATAGTCCACTTTTAGACACTCTACAAACAAGCAACAAACCATCTATGGACTGTCAACATCTTGTCAGTTGACTTTCATGAACCGGCCTATCAACTGATTCTTAACGTATCAACAGATGTTTATCTTTCAACATTTTTAGTGGATCATTTATAAACTATCATCTTGTCCCTTTTGCTCTCATTTTATTTAGTCCATTATATGGTTATAATGTTTAGTAGATTATCAACTTTATAGATTTATAGACGATAAATTTATCCCTAGTGCTGTCACAATTTCAAATCCAGTCCAGTCAATATGTGTAGATTGTAGATTTCCAGTGGGGTGTCAGGTGATATGCAAGAATTGGTCAGGCCAGGCGTTATTTACCATTTACCACATATGAATAGAATGGAAATGTACTGTAAGACCAGTTTAAGGGGAATAGGGCAAGGAAAGGGGACATACTGACAAGTCTGTTGACAGTCAGTTGATCATTTGTTAAATGCGATAAACATTGGCCACTAATTATGGTAATCTTGTTTTAGTTTATTAAGTCCCTGTTCATATTGTTGAATATAGTATAGAATTTAGAAATGTATTTTTTCCCTCTGAATAGTTATAAACTTGATATTGTGCTCATAAGTGGTCATGTAGTAAAATAATCTTTTTATTTTTTAAATCAGAGCTCGGGATGGTCCCTATATACCAAAAAAACCTCAAATCTCAACTGATAGAGAACTGTAAAAGAATTAATGAAGGACTCTCACAGCATGGAACCTCAGCACTTCTCAATGAGATCTTTACAGAGCTCTACATCACAGAGGGTTGGCGCGGAGAGGTCAATAATGAACATGAGGTGAGACAGATTGAGACAGCATCCAGGAGACAAGCAACACAGGATATACCCATCAAATGCAATGAAATGTTCAAAGACAAACTCATCAGAACTGTGCTGACTAAAGGAGTTGCTGGAAATGGAAAAACAGTCTCGGTGCAGAAGTTCATTCTGGACTGGGCCGAAGGAAGAGAAAATCAGGATGTGCTCTTCATATTTTCACTTCCTTTCAGGGAGCTAAATTTGATGAAGCAGAAGCATCTTAGTCTGACAAATCTTCTTCATCAGTTTTTCCCAGAAATAAAATAAATGGAATTAATTGACTGTGATGCCTACAAAGTCATGTTCATCTTTGATGGCCTGGATGAGTGTCGACTTCCTCTAAATTTCCAGAAAAATGAGAGCTTGTGCGATGTAACAGAGCCTGCCTCAGTTGATGAGCTGCTGACAAACCTTATCAAGGGTAATCTTCTTCAGTCTTCTCTCCTCTGGATAACGTCTCGACCAGGCGCAGCTAATAAGATTCCTCCTGAGTATGTAGACCAGGTAACAGAGGTGCGAGGGTTCAGTGACTCTCAGAAAGAGGAGTACTTCAGGAAGAAAATCAGTGATCAGATCATGGCCAATAAAATTATCACACACATGAAGTCTTCAAGAAGCCGCTACATCATGTGCCACATACCAGTCTTCTGTTGGATTTCAGCCACTGTCCTAGAAAGAATGCTGGATGAATCAGAGGGTGGAGAGATCCCCAAGACTCTCACTCAAACATTCACACACTTCCTGAACTTTCAGATTAAACACAAGGGCCAAAAGTACCATGGTAACTATGAACTTAATCCTCACCAGACCAGAGAGAGCATTATGGCACTGGGAAAACTGGCTTTCCAACAGCTGGAAAAAGGCAACCTGATCTTCTATGAGGAAGACCTGAGGGAGTGTGGCATTGAGATCAGAGAAGTGTCAGTGTACTCAGGAGTGTGCACCCAAATCTTCAGAGAGGAGTTTGGGCTTCACCTTGGAAAGGTGTTTAGCTTTGTGCATCTGAGCGTTCAGGAGTTTCTGGCTGCTTTATATGCCTTACTCTCCTTCATTAACAGAAATCTAACAAATCTCCAAATGACTGATCTCTCTGATCTTTTTAAGAAGTCAAACATGTATGACTTCTTTAAGACTGCAGTGGACAAGGCTTTACAGAGTGAGAATGGACACCTTGACCTTTTCATTCGCTTCCTTCTGGGCCTCTCACTGGAGTCAAATCAAACTCTCCTACGAGACCTACTGCCACAGTCAGGAATCACCTTTTACAATAAAGAAGAAACAGTCAAGTACATCAAGGAAAAGATCAGGGAGAATCCTTCTCTAGAGAAATCTATCAATCTGTTCCACTGCTTAAATGAACTGAATGATCATTCTCTAGTGCAGGAAGTCCAAACATACCTGAACAGTGGAGTTTGCTTTTGTCTCAGTGGAGCCAGGCTCTCTCCTGCTCATTGGTCAGCTCTGGTATTTGTGTTGCTGAACTCAGAAGAGGAGCTGGATGAGTTTGATTTGAGCAAATATGGAAAATCAGAGAAATGTCTCCTGAGGCTGCTGCCAGTGGTCAAAGCATCTAGAAAGGCTGAGTGAATATTTTATATTATACATGCTTTATATAGTGTTTTTATTTTAGCACACTGAATGATAGTTCAATTATTAGAATAATATTTTACATTAGTTACTGTGATCAAATTCCAGCAAACCACTGGTAGTTTTTACAGATGATTGTTTTTCTTCTGCAAATTCATATATCATAGATTACTTTCTATACTTTTACTTAGAGAGAGAAAGAGTGTCTAATAGAGATAAATTTGTTGTTTGTTTGTTTAATGTTAGAAGATATGGTTGTAGAAACTTAACCACTTCCTCATTTGAGTCAATTTCTGAGTCTAATTTAAATCCCTAGTGCTCGCTCTCTCGTGTCACGGCTGTAACAGTGGGGAGGCAGGACACAGAGGCAAAGCCCTTTTCACACACACGAACATAAAACATAAAAGAAACACGGGGCTACAATATAGCATGACATCCAACAACGAAGGACAAAGCAGGACGGGTACACGTGGATATTATAGGGGCACTAATCACACAGACGAACGAGACACAGCTGGGATCAATAACATCGGGAGACTGGAATCAACACATAAACATAAGGTTGCGATCGTTATAAGGTTGCGGTTGCACTCGTTGACTAGCAACCGCTATGCGCAGTCAAGCGCATCGTAGCACAAGGTGGTGTGTGCGTGCCCGAACCCCAACTCAAAGGCGCTGCTTCTGAAGCTCCCACACAGGCATTCAAGGGGGGGCCCCACGTCCATGTCAGAGTGGGTGCTTGGAGGCCGACCCCGGCCGCACCGGCATGCGGAGGAGCTATGACGTCCTCCATGGGGGTAGGAGGCAGAGCGGCTTCTCTGTCCCCAAAGCCCAGGGGCAGAGTGATGATGTCCTCTGCCGTGTCAGGGAACTGGAACACGCCTTCTGTGGCATCTCAGGCTTGGGGCATACCTTCCACGGCATCAGGGGCCTGGGGAACACTTTCCGCCAGCGTCAGGGGCCTGGGGTACGCCTTCTGCGGCATCAGGGACGACCTCAGCAGTCATCATCAGCCCCTCAAAAATTTCTAGGGGGTCTCTTTCTTCACTCTTGGGAGGCTTGAGAACCGGGCTGGCTTGGTGCCGAGCAGCTTCTGTGGCTGGCTCCGAGGCACGGCGGGGCTCCGAGGAAATCAGTGTGGAAGCATGACCAGGGAGGCAGCCCGCGGTACCCGCAACTGGCTCGGAGGCGCGGTGGGAGGGGCGAGCCTCTGCTGCGTTTCGAACGGCGCCACCAAGGTGGCCAGAATGTCGCACTTACGCTGCTGCTCTGTGAGCTGCTCCAGAAGCACCTCCCAGCCCGCTGCCCACGCGGTGCGACTTGCTGTGGCCATTTTTTTTTTTTTGGGTCCTTTGTTCTGTCACACTGTAGCAGCGGGGAGGCAGGACACAGGCGCAAAGCCGTTTTCACACATTTATTAACGTACATAAAACATAAAACAAACACGGGGCTACAATATAGCATGACATCCAACAACGAAGGACAAAGCAGGACGGGTACACGGGGATATTATAGGGGCACTAATCACACAGATGAACGAGACACAGGTGGGATCAATAATATCACGAGACTGGAATAAACACACATAGACATAAACGCGTGACACGTGTCGACTAGCAACCGCCATGCGCGGTAATGCGCACCGCAGTATCAAAGTCAAACAAGTTCTCTATCAGATTCTGTAGTGGTTTTAGCTTAGTGATAGCTATTTACTGTTATAATAATGGCATTTTCCTTTACTGCAGAGGTGCAGTAGTGTGTTTGGTTGGAAAGTCACCCTACACAATGTAGCTTGTTGTGTCAAAAAGCTGATACCAATGAGATTGACACTTATCTCAACCAATCCTACTCTTTCTAAGCTTTAAAACGACATATGTCTTGCCCTGATTTCTTACCCTGTGCAGATGCTGTATAACAGGACTTCCCGCCTGTGTGCCTTTGTAGAGTGCATGTGAGTCTCCATAAAAAAGCTTTATTTTTAGGACTAGAAAACAGTAAAACATATTAAATTTGATACTCAGCTTGGTCCATGTCCCTTAAGAAACCCCATGTCTTTAAGTTCATCTGTTAATGCTTCTGGACACAATATCAGTGATGTTCCTAGAATCTTCGGGGGTTTTGGGTCTTTCAACATCATACCCGCTCCTCCAGGTGACCCAGCTGAGGCTGATCATACCCCAGCTTGTGGCTAGCTAGCTACTGTCCTCATGGCTCTCCTGTCTTGAGCCACAACCATTTCGAGGTTGTCTCTGCCACTTCAGTGCTATTATGGATGGCACTTTGCTCCTCCACTCCCCAACAGGCTGAAGGCCCTGGACAGAGATCGGGCGGTGAAGTGGTTACTGACCTTCACAGGATTCTGGAAAGAATTCCATGCTGGTACAGCCATGCTTTAAACTTCCCTGCTAGACCAGACCAGTCTACAGATTTCAGCCAGTCATCAAGCTCAGTGTAGGTGGTTTGGATGGTTGCTTTGCCTACAGGGTGCTGTCAATCTTTACCAGCTTCTCAGTGATGGTTGGGATGGTAAAACTGAACTTGTCATAAATCTTAGCTTTTCGCAGCACCCTTGATCTGGACTTGGCTGGCTTAAAACTCAACCGAGCCCACTTCATCAGTTTATCGAGCTTCTGCAGGATCCACCTACAGCCTGGGGATGACACTGAAGTGACTGTTAGGTCATCTATAAAAGCCCTGATAGGTGGTTGGTGCTGTGCAGATTTTGTCCTTGGTCCTCTACATTCTGGCTCAGCTGACTTTGTGAGCATGTTTATTGTCAGGGAAAACATGATCACAGAGATGGTGTATCCTGTAATTATCCCAACATCAATCTTTTGCCAGCTTGATGTAGCTGTTTCAGAGGAGACTCTCATTCTGAAGTTGGTGTAGTAGTCAGCAATGAGGTCTCTAATTCTGCTGCGGACATGGTGTTTTGTCAGTGTGAGCTGCGCCAGCTTGTGTGGAATACTGCCATAGGCATTTGCTAGGTCCAGTCACAGCACTGACAGGTTACGTTTACTCTCCCCAGCCTCTCTGATGAGCTGTTACCACTCCCGTATGCTCCAAACAACCTGGCTTCCTTTCTGGAGTGATGTGGCGATGAAGCTGTTCTTTATGAAGAAGTTGGTCAGCTGGTTGAAAACAACACTGAATAAGATCTTTACCTCAACACTCAATAGTGAGATGATGTGGAAATAGTCAATCTCATTTGGGATCCAAACCCCTTCGGCAACTTTCCACTGCTCTGGGATCCTGCCTTTTTCCTAGATGACTTGCAAAATCTTCCACAGGCATAGCAGAAGTTAAGGGCAGTTCTTATAGACCTTATATGGTATAGGTCATGGGGCGGAGTTTGCTTTTGCTCTATGGGCAAGCTCTTGCACTTCCCTCAGCTGAAATTCCAACATGTCGAACTCCACTTCTGGCTTCGGAAGATTTACTAAAAAGCTGCACTCTCCCAAACCCCTCCTCCAGCCGACCCAACTAAGGCTGACCAGACCCCAGCTTGTGTCCAGATGGCTATCTAGCTACTGTCCCTATGACTCTCCTCTCTTGAGCCACAGTCATCTCAAGGCTCTCTCTGCCGCCTCGGTGATATTAGGGATGGCTCTTTGCTTTTCCACTCTCACTATGCCCAACATGCTGAAGGCTTTGGACAGAGATTGGGCGACAAAGCCTTGGCATCTTGACCCCTTTGATCTTCAATTACTGTCCAATCTCCAACAAGCCTGTTTTGTTATTGGCATTTGACACTATTGACAATGATATTATAATGGACAGACATGGTCGGGTTTTTGTCTTACCATTACCAGTTTGTTGGCATAAGTGGAGATTTCTCAGAGCCTAAAAAAGTGCAATATAGTTTCCCACTGTAACGTGCACCACACGGGAGAAGAGGCAGGACGCAAGTGCGGACGTTCGGTGTGTTTATTTGCAAGGGTAATCCATAAATCATTATCACAAGACAGGGCAGGGGTCAAAACACAGGCAGACAGGCGTAACGTAGGCATATCCATAGGCATGGTCAGGGCACAGGCGTGGGTCGA
>JAOUQW010000006.1:8691-22663 GCA_028565825.1 Olivaichthys viedmensis
GGGCTTCATAAATAAGTAAAGTTGCATGGGAATGGGGCTTCTCATAATGATAATTGAGGATTCTTCTCTTCTCTCTTTCATGTGAAGACAAAGTCACACAACTACATAAAAACATTAATTAGCTTAATAAGCCTTACATACATCCTATACCATCACTTTATAAAAGATCTATATCTTATACATCTATAAAAGATGTATGAAATGCTTATGAGGGTGTTATGAAGGTCCAATGTAGGTACCCTTCAAATAAAGTTTTACCATTGTGTGCCCACAAGACAGACATTAACCTGGAAAGTAAATGTGGATTTAGATTTCCTGGGACTTTAACTCCAGCGTTAACTCTGTCGATGTGTCTCAGTGATCCTGAAGGTGGTGGCCACGTTGTTGAAGAACTCGACGCCCAGCGCCGAGCTGATGGAGGTGCGCCGTCTTTTCCTCTCTGACATGATCAAACTGTTCAGCAACAGCCGAGAAAACAGACGGTGAGGGTTCAGCTCCATCAACACCCCTTCCTCCACCTCCGCCAACAGCAACAATTAGCCACCTGATGAATGGAACAAAGAAACGGGGGGAGTTCTCCCTCGATGTTCTATATTTAATTCCTCCCCTCCATGATGTTAAATCATCCTTGAATTTGCAGCATGTTTCCCTTCAAGCAAATTGTCTGTTACACACACACACACACACAGACACCCACATACACACACACATTCATATGCATGTGATGTCAAAGGCAATGATTATCCTTGTGACAACCATGTCTTGCTTAGTGTCCTTTTACTGTCAAATGTCAAGCAGTCCATCAATCACGCAGCAAGAGCGGTGACGGCTATTATCGTGACGCTTCATCATCTCTGTCGTTAAAATTAGAGACCGCAACTCTGAAATGACGCTCAAGCACTTTCCACTCTGATGGTTTTCTTTCCAACACCTCTGTGCTTCCCAAGAGCATGCTCAAAAACTAACTGACAGATACATGAAGAATCGTTTAACGCTGCCAGATTTTGATGTGCATGACTGGGATTTTATCGACTTTCAGTGACCTAGACTTTCCAACCAAAGCCATCTTTTTTTTCTTTCTGCAGACTGAAATATCATGTGTAGCATTTATATGATCCAAGAACCCCACAACCTGAAGCAAAAACACAAACCGGTTTATTTTTATTACACAAATGATTATGGATGCCAAGTTATTAATCTTTCTTTCCCATTACATTCTTGCTGTACACTCTATCTAGCACCCTGAAGGGGTCTTCAGTTTGTACCTCTAGGGGAATCCTTAAAGGTTTTATGTAGAACCCTACAAGAGAGGGTTTCCCTTTCACAAAAAGTTCCAAGAAGAACCCTTTTAGAAAGCAAGAACTGTTAACCATCCAAAGGATCCCTGAGGAACCCTTTTTTCTAAGAGTGTACTCATGCTTTCTCATTAAGTGTTAAAGCTGATCTAATGCATCTTATGTCATTGTGGTAGGTGTCTGCTCCAGTGCTCGGTGTGGCAGGATTGGATGTTCTCACTAGGCTACATTAACCCCAAGAGCTCTGAGGAGCAGAAGATTACTGAGATGGTCTACAACATCTTCCGCATTCTGCTGTACCACGCCATTAAGCACGAGTGGGGTGGATGGCGCGTGTGGGTGGACACTCTCTCCATAGCCCACTCCAAAGTACGTAGTCATTATTATGGTCAGAAACCTATAATTTGCACCCTCTGCTGGATGTAAAGGGCGTTACAAAACCAGAACAAGTTGGCGGGACTAAAGTTATTGACACTAAAGTTAATTTAAAGTTATTTATAAAGGCCTCATCTAGCACCCTAAACGATTCTGTGGTTTGTACATCTAGGGGAACCCTTAAAGGTTTTATGTAGAACCCTAAAAGCGAGGGTTTCCCTTTCAGAAAAGGTTTCAAGTAGGACCTTTTTAGAAGACTAGGACCGTTAATCATACAAAGAACCCTTAAGGAACCCTTTGTTGTAAGTGTGTAGTCAACATTATCTCACATCATCAATCTTGCATGTTGTGGTGCTTCAGAGGTTAAGGTTTTAAGCTAGTAATAAGAAAATTGTGAGTTTAAATCCCTGGACTGCTGGATAACCAATGTTGGGCCTTTAGCAAGACCCTGAACCCTTAACTGCTCAGCTGTACACTCCATTTACATTTATATTTACATTTATAGCATTTAGCAGACACCCTTATCCAGAGCAACTTACAACAGAGTGCAGGGTCATGATACAGCACCCCTGGGGCAGAGAAGGTTAAGGGCTTTGCTCAAGGACCCAACAGTGGCAGCTTGGCAGTCCCGAGGCTTTGCACCCAATGGGGTTCTTCGGTTCAGTCCTTTGGGGAACACTTAAAGCTTCTATGTAGAAGCCTGCAGCATAGGTTTTATTCTAAAAAAAATTCCACATAGAACACTTTAAAGAAAATTAGAACCGATAATCTTCAAAGAACTTTCTAAGAGCATATGTTTGGATTGAATCCTGGAAGTTGCTTTGGAATCATGAATTACCTCTTGATGTTGCTGCTTTTTCAACTACCAGGTGACATATGAAGCTCATAAGGAGTACTTAGCCAAGATGTATGAGGAATACCAGCGTCAGGAGGAAGAGAACATCAAAATGGGGAAAAAAGGGCTGGTCAGCACCATCTCCGGCCTCTCTGCACAGGCCTCTGCCATCAAAGGCACTCTGGAGCTTAATGATCATTCTCAAACCCAGACCCCTGAGAGCGAGGTGGACGATTCCGAGACCCCAGACCCTGGACGAAACCTTCTTGCTGAAGCCAAAGGACCCGACATGGAGAACACAGTGTCAGGTGTGCGGGTTGAAGTTCATGACCTGCTGGTAGACATCAAGGCTGAGAAAGTGGAGGCCACAGAGGTGAAGCTGGATGACATGGAGACGCTGGGAGTCACGGATAACGGGAGCCTGGTGGAGGTGGATTCCCTCCTGGACAACGTCTACTCAGCCGCTGTGGAGAAGCTCAACAACAACGTGAACAATGTCTTGGTTCCCAAACCCAACTTGGAGGACAAGAATTCAGGACCTCTGATCAATCTAGACGAGGAAAAAGACGCTGTGCCCAGTGGCAGCACTTTTCTCTTTGCTGCGGTGGGCAATGGTGCATCCGAGAACCTGCTGCCCAAAATTGCACCTTCCGAACCCTTGCCGCTTGCAAGTGGGCACCACCAGGTCCGCACCAGCACCAGCGACTTGGGTTTGTTGGCACACATGACCAGTGGATCAGAAGTAGGCTCCAGCTCAGCAGCTCTGGAGGACTGCTTCAAGCTCCAGCCTGCTCTGGGGGCTTTCAGTTCCTCATCTCAGGGAGAAAGCTCAGCCAAGAATCCTGAGCAGGCCGAGGCAGTAGCTCCAGAGGTAGAAGCTTCTGGAGGGAAGACCAGTGTGGATGCCACCAGCACCACCTCAGACACCGAGAGGTCTGATGACGGCAAGGAGAAGGAGATCAAGAAGATCCAGACCACTGCCACCACACAGGTGACTGTAATCTTTGAAGTTAGGCGCTTTTAACTCCCTATATGTTGCAATAGAAATGTATGTGCTTGCATTGTAGTTGCACAATAGACTGAGGCCCTGATTTACCAAAGGCTTGCATATGTAAAGTTGTGCCATGTGCAAACTTGATAACACCCACAAAAAAAAACCTACAAAAAAAGCAAAATAACACGTCTTGTCTGTTTTGCATGCTTCCCTTAATTAATATGCAATTTGGGGCGTTTCTACCTAAAAGTGCAAAATACAGAGCGTGTCAATGCAATTAGATTAATTTAGCACAGCTATCGAGAACAATTTTCACATTTCCTCCCTATACTTTGCATGTGACATCATTTACGCAATTATTCTTTGAAAATCACCCGCAACACGTCCACTAACTGCACATGCAATTTATCCGATTGCACACATAAATTAGCCTCCCTTTATCTGGGATCTTAGTGAATCAGGGCCTAAAAGTATGTGGTTTGTCATTTGTGGTTTAAAATGCTACAAATGTGTGCTGCACTCTCAGTTGCTTAGCCGTTGGAAAAGGTCAGCCAGCTCTCAGAGAAACAGCATTAACAGTGTGTGTGTGGGGTGGGGTGGGGTGACAAAGCTATTTTTAGCCTAATGTTTTGGTTTTTGACCTACTTATGGCTCTTCTTGAGCCTTTTGCAGTTCCTACACTTACCTTCAGGGTTTGTATAGATGCTGGGAATACTTAATATGCTTGATTTTTATAGTTTATGGTTTGAAACATGCTTAATTTTGAATAAACAACTAGAGAATGCATTATTTTATGTGGACTAAAAAAAACAAAAAAACATTAACATTTCATCGTTTCATAATTTTGCAATTAGTTAAGGTTTCATTGTGTATAATGTGTAGAGCTGAAATGTTTGAGTCTTTTTACTGCCTCGGGTCATTTGGGTCTGTTCAGTCAAATGATTCATTCAGAGTCGTTCACCGCTGGAAATCTCCAGCTTGGACCAGATGAGCCTGAACGGGACTCATTAAATGAGTAAATCTTGAGCAAAACAACTCACTGACTTATCCGCTGAACGTGAGAGGAGGGAATCTCGGTCATAGCCGTAAGATTTGCTGACTCAAACTTTGATTTATTGAACGACAGAAGAGCAAATCTCGGTCGTGACAGTAATATTTACTGACTCAAACACTGATCCATGAACCAAAAGCCTAATTTCCATTACACAATTCACGGATGTTTAAAAAACACCAACAGATAAACATAAAACATAGATTTCTTTATGTTTAATAATTATAAAGTTAGTTAAGTATTGGAAATATTGTGCTTTGCATTGCACAATCAATTAATCATTATTATTATTTATTATTTTTTTTTACAAAGAATGGATCGGGTAGGCATAACTTATCTACAGTATATACACTTGATTTTACCATTTGTTGTCCTATTTTCATTTGCTATTGTATAACATGAAACAAAAAAACCTATATCAGTTATTTCTCAGAGTTCGTGGATTGTATCATCCACCCTGGTTTTGTTCAGTGTGTGTCAGTCAAATCGGGTCATTTAGTTCATAAACATGAATCGACGTTCTGGTTTCATTGATTCCTTTGTTCAGTTCCAGGAATACTTCACAACATCAGAGTTGGGCATATATGTCCAGTCAGTTCTTCCAGCCAATCACAGACTCCTTTGATAAATACAGCCCGCCCCTATAAGGCTATTTGCTGATTTGCTGATGCTAGAGTCAATTAGGCTTGGGTCCAATGAGTGCAATTGCGGTTTGTGATTGTGTAGCCTGTCAGCAGCAACTGAATGAAAGGAAGGCCTCAGTGCATGGCAGTGACTGATACCGATTCGTTCACCTTAGTGACGCGGTCAAAAAGACTGAAACATTTGCGAAATGAAACATATCTAATTGTGTGTATTATGTGCCTATTCTGTAGTATCAGATACGTTCTCTACATGAAATCGACTATAATATTGGCAGTTAGCTTCTTTAATCTGATTTTAGCACTGGAACGTAGGAGGTTTGGCCTAGAACTATAAATTGATCACCTGCTCACTAAAATTATACCATTACAACTGGCTGCCAGTAAAAGATGGCTAGAAAATGTCTTTTACAGGCTGTGGTTATAGCGAGAGCCGAACCCACTTTCTGTAGACACATTGCAATTACAAGAAGAAAAACAACGTCATTCCATTTGAAATTTTTGGCTAATAGCTTTAGAACAACGGACTTATAACACTTTGGCACGTTGAAATAAATTAACGTAAAGTCCAAACCAACAGCTAGCATAACATTAGCTAACTAGTTAGCAGAGTTTCAACACAGTCAGGAACTAACATTGTTCAGCTTCTTCCAGTTAAAAATGTAGCTACTGCCTTTTTTTAAATGAAACTCTTCTGTTTATGCCAAAGTCAGTTGATGTTTATTGAGCTGCAATGTTGATTTGCAATTATACTATATAAAAAAGTCTAATTACCACCTTAAACATGCTGGAAAATGATATATATTTTTTATTTTACTTTCCAAAACGCTATACTAATCTTATACCTTGTGCAATATCTGATACAAAACCAAAATCACGGTGTATTGCTGAAATACACTTGGTACACAAAGCTGAATTTGTAGTACTCACATTTAAACAGTATTGGTTTATGTAGAAATCTGTCTACCTTTACTGTGGGATGTTTATACAGTATTGCCTTATTTTCATGTCATGTCAAGTCAATTAGGCCTTACTGTCTTCCTCTCATCACAGACAGATGTAATGTTAGGAACGAAACATAGTTCTCTTGGAATTAGAGTGCTACGTTTAACATGAAAAAGTGACAGACAAGAGGAGAAGTGACATAGTGACGGAGACAGTGCAAAGTCAGTAACATAACAAACCTACTGAAAAGTATGTTTTACATACCGATCTTCTGGACTAGTAAATGTAAGGTTATAGGAGGCGATTTGAGACGCAGCTCATGACAACAATCATGACGACGATGGCAGTAAGTTTTAAAGAGAAACAAACTGAAGCTCGTCCGTGTGTTTAAAACATCTACACGCTGCTGCACAGCACCAAATATGTGTCCCAGGAATAGTTGGCATGAAATCGCTTAACATTTTGCAGGTTGACATGAAAACCTGCCAGACAGGAATGTTTCAGCTCTGACCTGCCCTATAGTGTATATCACATTCAATTGTCTAGATGTACAAAAAGTATGCCGGCAAGTATGTGAACAATGCAGCTCGCGCCAAGTATAACCCCGGCCTGACGTCACAAATGCTTTCCACAGTAAGTATTCTTGAAGATGTAAACTGTGTAAATAGTTCTGACCAGCAGTATGAACTTGTAAAGTGACTGAGTGCAGTCAGAAATTGCCATCAGTTTTAGGTTTTAAGATTATAGAGATTTTGTGGTGCTTTCTGATGGTGGCTTCTAGTGGATGTCTTTAAGGACAGGAAAGCTTTCCAGTTTATTGTTTGTGTTTGAGCATTGCCATTTTATTTGAGTGGTTTTGAGGGGTCTGATAGCAGGAGATTAAATTAGCCTTGAGTTGTGTCTCCACACTGCCACACAACGGGCCTCCTCAGATTCATGTCAAATGTACAGAACCATCACCATCCTATGTGTTGTTTTTTGACCCTGATCTGCTCCTGATTGGTTCCTCGGTTATCTTGTGTTGACATTAAATGTGGTTGGAATCGTTCCCCAGGTTTTGCTGCAGTAAATGGAAATTATTATATATTTATTAGATTTATAGGTAACACTTTACTTAACCCTTGTGTAGTCTTAACATTCTGTATACTCTCCTTGTCCTAAGGCTCAAAAATTACCAGAAGACAATCTTTATACCCTGGTGGTGTACAGCTTTCATGGAAGTATAAACAATAAGGCAATGTTTCACTTTTTCTAATGTTTGGGTCACTCTAGAAAGAGTCACCAAATTTCAAGTTGAAAAAATATCATTTAGGGGGTTTTCTCTGCTGTTAATCATAGTGCCGGGTCATTTTTGACCCTTAAGACAACACAAGGGTTGAGGAGCAGTGTTCATAAAGCTACATGACAACTACATAAACCCTTCATGGCAACCAACATAAATCAGCATAAACATTTATACAGACTTATTCAAACAGTCATCGGCTGTCATAAAGACTGCTTTTGTCAATTTTGATGTCAAGTGACATATATATATATATTTTTTTTTTATGTAAGGTTGTGTTATGATACTGTATGGGCTAATTTAAGTTAGAATGTCATGACAACTGACTTTGTAGCTCAATGTACTTCTGGTATGTCAGATAATGTCACAAAATGGTGATGAAGTGACGTATCTTGCCAAGTGAGATAACAACGGAGATATGTGGCCCTTAAATGAAGTAAGTTTCATATTTGTGCTTATAAGAGTTCTATGAATACTTATGCCAATGCCATGACACTGACAGTTATGTATTTTTTCTCTGGTCTTTAAGTAAAGTACATGATTTTTTTTCTGAAAACCTATGATAATGTTATAACATTGTAATAATGTTCTGAGTTATGTATATTTTCTCAGACTTTGATATGTCATGTCACATCACCATTATGTGACTCTCTGACAAAGTCAGTTGTCATAACGTTCTAACATAAGTCAGCCTAGAATGTGTCATAGCACAACCTTATGCCAACAAAAATCCACGTCACTTAACATCAAAATTTATGAAAGCAGTCTTTTTGACAGCTGTTGTTGGAATAAACCTTTATAAAAGTTTCGGTCCGTTGTCAGGAAGGGCTTATGTAGGTGTCATGTGGCTTTATGAACACAACCCTGAAGTAAAGTGTTACCAGTTTATATCTTTCAGATGTGATCAATTAACGTTGCTCAAAAAAAAGAGCATATTGATTATATTTAGGGCAGCACAGATACAGTAAGATAGGATTTTAGATGTACTGGCATTGGAAATGATGAAAACTAGCTGTTACGTTCTACACTCCAGGGTAAAACAAAAATGGGCCAAGCAAAAAAGTGCATGAAATTTAGTAGTTTTAATTGAGAACATCTGGTCTCACATTAACCACAAATTAACTGGACAAAAGTTTTCCACTGCTGACAAACTGGGAGGCCATTAAAACTGAATGGAACAACATCGACACGTCCGTGTGTAAAAGGCTGTCTGCAAGTTTACCCCAAGGACTCCAAGGACATTTGAAAAAATCAAAAGAAAAAGCTATTCTGTATTAACTTATGTTGCATGTTGCTTCAGTCTTTAATTGTTTGTTCACTTTTTATTCATTGCTAAATTAAAATTACTACATTTCATGCTTTTTTTTTTTTGCTTGGCCCATAGTGTAACACTTCTGATCCCTATGATCAACATCAATTCACTGAGTGTTATTTCCAAATCGCAATTTTACATTTATGGGGGGAAAAAAGAAAACTAAATAATAATGATGCCCGTTATATTGTTATACCACTGTAATTTCATACTATGAAACCTGTTCGGTATTTACGAACTAATACCGTAACACACAATTGATAGTACATTGGCAAAATGTCTCTCTGTTTATAGGGTGTCCATGGCAGAGCGGGTGGACTGATGGACAGGGACGTGCGGGTGGATCTGGGTTTCAGGGCCATGCCTATGAGTGAGGAGCAGCGGCGTCAGTTCAGCCCAGGTCCCCGCACCACCATGTTCCGCATCCCAGAGTTCAAGTGGTCGCCGATGCACCAGCGCTTACTCACTGACCTGCTCTTCGCTCTCGAAGCAGACCTGCATGTCTGGAGGAGGTCAGCATTTGTTACTACATGCTCATATAGAAATTAATGTACTATATGGTTATTACAGTGTAATAACACAACTTTGATTGGACAACTCTACAGGTTCGAGCACTCAGAACTAACTTGGAGAATGTAGCTTCGCCTGTTGTCAGTAGAAAGAAATTATGAACATAAAGCTTTATTGTCTGACATCAGATATGCATTTTAAGCTATGACTAGGAGTGTTCTTGCATAATTATTATTGTTTTTTCATTTGTAGGTTTTAGTTAATTTTATTTGAGAAGGTTTATTTTAAATCTAACTGAAATGTATTACATGGAATGGATTCCTTTTATTTTATTTGCTCAATTATGCACATCTTATGTAATATTACTTTTAATATTTCTCTGTGTAATGTTTTGAAACAAGTTATCGTTATTTTTATTTTATTTTATTATTATTATTATTATTATTATTATTTTTTTTTTTTTTTTTTTATTCACTTCAATTCTCCTAGGTGACATTGGATAGTCAGATTTTGATCATTACACCATGTAGTTGTACAACAAATATTTTATTTTATTTTATTTGACTAGTTATTTACATGCAGGGTCCCTCTGAAAATAAGACGCTAGTCTCAGTAAGGTTTCATCGCTTAATAATAAATAAATGAATTAATTAATTCATTTATTTATTAATTCATTATTTTATTGTATCTGGATTGTTACAATAGGGTTATGGTGAATATTGAATATCATGTTGACACATTTTATAATTATTAAATAAGGAAGGAATAAAATGTGGCCCCTTTTCTCTCTCTCTCTCTCTCTCTCTCTCTCTCTCTCTCTCTCTCTCTCTCTCTCTCTCTCTGTGTGTCATCCAGCCACTCAACGAAGTCAGTCATGGACTTTGTGAACAGCAACGAGAACATCATATTTGTGCACAACACTATTCACCTCATCTCACAGATGGTGGACAACATCATCATCGCCTGTGGTGGAATCCTCCCTCTGCTCTCGGCTGCCACCTCTCCTTCTGTGAGTTCCTCTGGCACCATCTTGTGGTATTCACCCAGAGTTGCATCCCTTAAGTTCCTACTCTTGATTTAATAGCTTTTATGGTAAATGGTATGCCCGTCTCTCATGCATATTTAATAAAGGGTTAATAGGTGGTAATTAACTTTTTATATTTTTAGTTAATATTATTGGATAATGTAACATGCTGGACATTTTGTATTTGTTTTGATTCCTTTGCACATCTTGGGCATGCAGAATTGCAAGGTTAGTACCAAATATATCTCGATTGTTTGTCTGAATGTTGCTGCTTGTGCTGAAAGTCCATCTGTGAATCTGTGAAAAAAGCATACATCTAGAAACTGCTTGTAAACACTTACTTCATCTGGAGTGGCAGTTTATTTTCTGTTTTCATTTGTCCTGCAAGAAAAAAAAAATCCCATTCATATTCAGTTGTTCTCTCAAGCAGTGAAAAGGCATGTTTAATATTCTCCAAGTGCAATCCCTCAAAATGTTCTACGCAGTTGATAACTGGGTCAAGTGTGTCGAGCACAATCAATAGTCAGCTAGAGATGCTTTTCTATTCACTCCTGAGTGTCAATTCTGAAGTGTTATTCCCTTTGTGAGGCTCTCAAAAAAAAGAGAGAGAGAGGACCAGAGTTCTACATACTTGTAGTGCTGTTGTGTGCTCTCCCAAAATTAGCCACTGTCACTTTCCCTCAACAAGGAACACTGAGAGCTCCATTTTCATGCTCATGCAAGAATGGCTTAATGGTATAACACTGGTGTATTGCTGTTTTTGTGGCCAGAAATGTAATACTAGCACAACAGGGGGTGTGAAAATCAAAAGCTGTATTTTCAAACCTGCTTTGGTCCAAAATTGTGCTCAAATTACTGCCGTCCAAGAAACCCTCTTAGTGCAGACACAAGGCCAAAACAGTATTTTCCTGACCCTAAGTAAAGGCAAATCACAACAAAGAACTCAGTTGTGAATCAGATAGTTGACTCGTCATTACACACGAAGCATCATATAATTAACAGAATCAATAGAAAGTCTAGCAAAACTGATTAAACACCAGACTCGCCAAATTTGTTGCCATCATAGAGACAAGAAACTAGCCGGTATAAAAGTGCACGACAAGACAGATAACACATTTGTTTTAAGTTCTGTAAATCAACTGGTTATTTCTACCACTCAGATATCAATGTAAAATACATAAGTGAAATCTTATAGCTTTACATAAATGTCTCTGCCGGTGCACACTCTGTTTGTCAAAGGAAACGATAGGAGCTGATTGGATATCGCCAATACCAAGAATAATTATTCCACACTCACACACACCAACGCCGTAATCTTGTGCCTTATTTTTGCTCTAATATAAGTCCATCTTCAGATGTCTTCCCTCAGGGCACTGCATGACACGAGCACTTGTCATGGGCATTATGTGAACGTTCACATCTTGTTAACAGATATGTGCTTTTCATAGCCAGTCTAGTGCAGCTATTCAGAAACTTTGCTTTTTCTTACTCTCCAATGGATGATTCCATATAGCAGAACTGGAAGGCATAACTGCATTAAAAATCAACAATTATGTATTGAGTATTAAGTATACAGTTGAGAGCAAAAGTTTGCACGCCCTTATTTCAAACTAATGAAACGAAGGAGACATTTAACGCGAGTTAGGTTGTACATGTTCATTAACCATTTTTTTAAGTAACAAAAAATAGTTAGAAAGTGTATGTTAAGTTATAAATAGTGAAATAATCAAATTATATTTCTTAATGTGATATAAATGTGGATTTATTCCACTTGCCCTCAAGGACTTTTTTTTTACGTGATTTGCTCTTTTGGATTTTAGCAAAAATCCAATTTTATCTTTGGCAGTTCTTTTTTTTTTTTTTTTTACTCTTCGGTCATGTCTTTGTGACATTTTTTCACTGTTGGTAATGGTGTCATCGAACACTTATATTTTTTTATCCCCTTCACCAGCTCTGCAAAAGGTCATTATTTTCGGATTTAGGTCATGTGAGAGCTGTTTTCCTGAATCCCATTGACTCTTAATTGTCCTCTCACAGCAAACTGTTTGAAGCCTGTTTGTGTCACGTTGCCAGGCCGGCATATTGCACAAACACAAACCCCTGAATAACATTTATTAAGCAAACGGAAACTATACATACACAGCTGACATTAACACAACAGGGAACAATAACCAACAAACTGGACAGGGACAAGAGGGCTTAAATACATACACTGATTACACAGACTAACGACGCACAGGTGGGGTGAATAACATCACGGGACAGGGGCAATTACATCCAAACAAAAGCGTGTGGTCGCGCACGTGGTGGCCGTCGCCATGGCAACCGCTGGGTCACGCGCACCGCAGCGTGAGGTGGTGTGCGTGTGACAGTTTGTTACATCTTACTTAAAGCATGAAAAGTTCAAAGTAAACATGTGTTGGCTGTTTTATCGAGAATTCAAATAAATTAACTAGCGCCAACAAGGATGCAAACTTTTGAGCTTGCTAATAAAGATAACTGCTGAGTTAGGCACAATTGCTGTAATATTTAGGCTGCATACTGACTGTTATCCATCTGTTGCTATGCACAATGTGTCAGCCCCTCCTCTACCCCGTCCATCAATGGAAAGGGACCACCTTAGGACCACCACTGGCCAGATATTATTTGGGTGGTGGACTCATCTTTTTCCATGCACAGTGTCTGTTATTTGTCCTCCAGGCTTCATTAGTGTCAGTTTTTGACCACAGCACTGCTGTTGGCTAGATATTTTTGTTTAGACTGTTTCTCAACCCAGAAGTGACACTGAAGTGTTTAAAAGTCCCTGCTCCACCTGATATACTCATACCACCGCAACACACACTACCATGTCAGTGTCACTGCTGCGCTGAGAATGATCCACAACCCAAATAATATCTGCTCAGTGGTGGTCCTGTGGTGGTCCCTTTACATTGATGGACGAGGTAGAGGGGGGCTAATACATGATGCATAGCAACAGATGGGCTACAGTCAGAAATTGTACACCTACAAAGTGATCTAATGTGTATGGTGGGCGATCCAACAGCTGATAAAACAGCAACTTCCCATATTAAAGATATATTGGTTATTGTGTGTGTATGAGATGTTAAACACTGTGTGTGTGTGTGCCAGACGGAGTTGGAGGGGATCGAGGTGACACAGGGCATGTCCTCGGAGACAGCGCTGACCTTCCTGACGCGCCTCATGTCCATGGTGGACGTGTTGGTGTTCGGCAGCTCGCTCAACTTCAGCGAGATTGAGGCCGAGAAGAACATGTCCTCCGGAGGACTGATGCGCCAGTGTCTCCGACTCGGTCAGTCAGTGTGTTCGTGTGTGTGTGTGTGTGTTTGTGTGTGTGAGATTATATTGGTTATAAGTTATACATAAGTATACCACAGCGGTATTGAATTCTCGATTCTGATTGGTCGTCAGGTGGTGATTCATTTTCTATAACAGCATCTCTAACAGTAGTGCTGGCTGCAAGGCAAATCACGGGGTTAATATTAATGCGCTCGTTCTAATGTGTTTGGTTTCTATAGTAACATCTAAATCACAGAGACTTCACAATTTAGGCCTAACAATAAACGGATAAAAAAAAGTGTTGTTATTTAACAAAGAAAAGTGTATAATGGTCGCTATGGTGATGCTTTCTGTAAGGAGAAGGTGTATTGAACATTTATGGAAGGAGACTCCGGTGTCAGCGCTTTGTAA
>JAOUQW010000007.1:0-10841 GCA_028565825.1 Olivaichthys viedmensis
GGGGCATAGTACTGTCCACGAGAAAAAGCTCCAATAAAGTGCAGGAGTGCAGTGACAGTCAAGAGGTGTGTGTGACTGTCTAAGGTGTGTGCTGATAAGGGGTCTTAATCAGACCAGGTGGGTGTTGGAGACCAGCATATGTCAAATAAGTTTTTGTTTATGTGGTACACTCTTAGAAAAAAAGGGTTCCTCAAGGGTACTTTGGATAGTTAAGGGTTCTTAGCTTCCTTAAAGGGTTTTTTTGGAACCCCCTCTGATAGGAAAACACTCAGTTATAAGGTTCTACATATAACCTTTATGGGTTCTTCCAGAGAGACACCCGGGAAAAACCCTTAAGGGTTTTAGATTTAACCTTTTTCTCTGAAAGTGTAGTATCTGAGCTTTTTGGCAAATATTAAATCTAATTTAATCTTAAAATTCTTGTAGCAGATTTTAAATGATTCACTGCACCTGGGAGTGATATTTCATGCAACGTCAGTATCTATTCCGGTATTGCATAATGTTAATAGTATCATTATCTCAGTACACCCGTGACATATCGTCACACCCATAATGGGTTTTTTGGGGACCTGTTCCAATAACTATAGTCTGCAAACTGTGTCGAGATAAGGCAGATGGCAAACGTCCAGCGTGCTGTAATTGATTGACAGCCAGTTTAATCCACACAGGAATCTAATCTAATCTCGTTCAATCGAAGCCCCGCAGTACTTGGCGCGAGCCACAGTGAGACGATGCCTTATCGTACTTCCTCTGGCTCATTTAGGGCAGAGGAGATTAAGGAGCAATTTATTAGAGCCAGTCAATCCGTTCTCTCAGTTTTTATAGACCAAGCACAGCGGCATCATGGGAATTGGGCTCATTAGGGTTCAATTGATTCGCCCTTCCCGTTGAGGGTCAGAAGATATTTACACACCTGCTTCCTTTATCTCTTCAGCATACAGTAAAGTCTGATCTGAAGGTCCGAGTCCACCAACAAGAGCTAACATTATATTATATTTCTCAAAGGAGACTTTACTTCACTATTATGAGTCCAAAACTGTCTGAATAAAATCTACGACATCACAACAAACCGTGTGTGAACATATTGAGTACAGTTAAGTGCAAAAGTTTGCATCCCCCATGGTTTTGAAACAGAATTTTTTTTTGCAATTTATCTGCAAGAAATAGAATACCAACATGTTAAAAATGAAATGTGGGTGTGTCCTGAAAAAAGACAACAATCTAAAACACGCAGCAAAATTAACCCAAAAATCTCCAGACCTGATCTGAAGAAAGGCAAAAAGCTGGATGTCAAAGCTTTTCAGAGGATGTGAAAGAGATTTGAGGCAGTTATAAAGGCAAAAGGGTGGATATATGAGTTATTAGAGAATATTTGTAATCACATTCAGAAAGGGAGATGCAAACTTTTGAACTGATATCATTTTGTTTTTTTCCACTATTAATATCTTAACTATTTGACCATATTTATTACTTGTGCTAATGAACGAACATTCGTGAAACCAAAACACACCAAATGTCTTGTTTAGTATAAATTTAATTTCTTTGTTCTCTTTATTTTGTGCTAAGGGGATGCAAACTTTTGCACACCACTGTATGTATTTATTTGTTGTTATTTCTGTTTCTTTGTTGTACTGCTCTGTGTTCTGTCACATATGACAGGTCAAGTGCTTTCTTCCTCGTCCCATCTTTACATTGGGTTTCTCAGCATCTCCATATGATTTTTTATTTTTATGTAATAGAAATGTCTTGTTGGTGTTTGTTTCATAGAGTATTTGTCGATAGATGAGATTTTTGCACCGGTTTTTTCATGATCATGGTGCAAGCGCATAAATGAGACATAATATCACAGCGTTATATATTCTCTGTATTTTCGTGACCATTAGCACTACAATAACGTGGCTCAGAGCGGCGTAATTGTTTTTAGAAGTGGGCGGGGCTAGAATGAATATATTATTAAGAGGTGTGGTTAGTCGTGGTGCTGCGATATCCAATCAAATCAGCTCCTCTCATTCTCTTTAAGAACTGACAGTGTGTATTGAAGCGCTGTGACATTTTCATCATGACATACGATTAGATTTCACTTATAAATTTCATGTTGATATGTTCATGGTAGAATTAAACAGCTACAGTAAATGTGTTTTCTGTTTCTCTATAAGACACAGCGCTCTTATTTGCTACAGATAGAATTCAGGCAGTTGTATTTAGTTCGTACTTGGGTGAAGTCGCCTGTTTATGTTGAAGCGGGGGTGACATAAATAGTGAACATCCATAAAACTGAGTTCTAAGACACGGACTGCGCTTGGAAAATACCGTCTAAAAGGGGTCTCGAGAGGAGGTAATATCAGAGCAATTTTGGACCAAAGTGGGTTTGAAATGTCACACTTCCTGTCTCAATTGTAGGTCACATTGGATAAAAGAAAACGTCCGAACAGGACTTTCACAAAAATAGCCTCTGGGTGGGAACGTGGAGAAACTGCTTTACACACAGGGGTTAAATCGTGGTTTAGGAGCCAGAAGAACCTGAAGGACAAGGCGATATTCGGAAACCATACACAGGAAATGAGTTAGGCAATCAGCAAACATACAGTTGTATGCAAAAGTTGAGGCACCCCCAGCCAAATGACATATTTTGTTGATTTTTGAAGTGAAAAGAAGTAAACGCAACCTCTGCAGCAAATTATTTTTATAATGACATTTTTCTGCAAATGTTAATGCACAGTTACTTTGTGGTGTCCAAACTTTTGCACATGGCACAATTTTCTTTTTTTAAGTTCATTAAATATAAAGTAACTGTGCATTAACATTTGCAGAAAAATGTTATTTTTAAAACAGTTTTCTGCAGAGGTTACTATTTTCACTTCAAAAATCAACAAAATATGTAATTTGACCAGGGGTGCCTAAACTTTTGCATGCAACTGTAAACCAGGCAAGACTAACCGGGGAAACAGATATACAAATCAGGATAAAAACCAGAGAAACAGATAGACAATGAGGAGGCCTCAGTAACATTACAGAAGGGATTGTGTGTGTGTGTGTGTGTGTGTGTGTGAGACCATCCGGGTTATTGAAAGGAGTGAGGGTGATTGCAAACAGGTGAGAGTGATCAGAAGCAGGGACAGGTGTGTTGCGGGGTCTTGTAAAAGAGTGTCAGCTGACATTGAACTTGGCTGAGGATCATGGGCAGTGTAGTTCACAGGATTGTTTGTGGTTTCGAGGGCAGGCATGGACGCTGACGTGACACATGGGTGCCAACAATTTAGAAACAGCACCGTTTAATGTTTTATTGCATGAAGTTCAACCTAATTAGCAGAAAATGACGCTTGTCCTTGCACGAAAGTTGAGCCCTCTGATTCTTTTACCCATGGCTGGACTCTAGCTTAGTTTTTATGCTAATCAAAGATTCATACTAGTGGTCTCTATTTAGAAAAGCGTAATTATTAGAGCAGTTAGAAAATAAATTTTATCCAAACCAAAAATAGATAACCCAATTCTCGCTGAAATGACAAACCCAAAACGAAATTTGAACAGTCTGTATGTTAAACGCTTCGAGCTGAATTACCTCAAGAAAACAGTTCAGAGAAAAAAAGAACTGGATTTGCATTTCCTGAAGGAGATAAACAGTGCTTACAAAGAGCTAAAAAAAAGATGGAGGGATTAAAAAGAAGGAAGAAAGGAAAGAGGGAACGAACAAAGGAATAGAAAAGCAAGAAAGAAGAAGAATAAAAGTAAATCAAAGAATGAAAAGGCGGGAGGAAGAGACAAATAATGCGAGAAAAGCGAAGCGAGAAAAAGAAGAGAGAGAAAAAGAAAAAGATGAATGAAGAAGAAAAGGAAAAAAGGGATGTTTAATGAGAAATGGACAGATAGAAAAAAGAGAAGTAAAAAGAGTGGGGGAAAAAAAGAAATAATGTGAAATAAGCAGATAGAAAAAAAGAAAGAGAGAAAGAAAGAGGAGAAAGTAATCAAGAGGAGAGAGTGAGGGAGAGAAGGGGGTACCCTACAGTGTGCACCTGTACTGTAAGTTTAAAGCGGAGCTGCTGATTGGTCGGCTGTAAAAGCGCATTGTGACATCATCAGTGAGAGTTGGGAATTAAACATTAGACATTCCGTCAATGGGAAAATCTCTTTAAACTTTAAACTAAAATCTTTTAAAAACTATGAATTTGATCAAAACCAACAGCGCAGCACAACGCCGACGAGATGTGAACAAAGTCTGTACATTACGCGGTTTGGGCTGAATAATAATATTAATAAGAAGATGTATGAGGAATATAAGCACAGTAATAACATCCATTCTGCAGTGTTTTATGAAAGGACTGTGAAGATTAATGACATTAACATTAAATCCGTATTTAAAAGCTTGGGTTTAACAGAACTTTTTGTTCTGCACTTGATATCTAGATCCTCTAAAATCTCCTAATAATCAGGGTTTCGAATCGACCCGTTAGCCGGTAATATAGTGTCCAGTGGCGCGCCAGTCATTTTAAAGCTTATTTTAAATCACTTTGTGCACTGAACAGACAACATATAGAAGATAAAAGTCTGGTAAAACAGAATCAATATGTTTTTATCAGCCAATAATTTCTTGAGTTGCATTAAAAAGTCCAGACGTCGTTGCACTTTAGTGCGTCGTGCATTGACGTTGGCTTTCCGTGATCATTTATTATCAATAATGATACCAGAGACAAGATCAACTGTTGCACCACAGAGAAAACGTTAAGCTTCTTATCAGTGTAATGAACACACACAGGACCGTCTCTGTGATCAGATCAGTGACATCAGGACATCTGACTTAACAAAGACTCACACACACACACACACACACACACACACACATGCATACCCGTGCCACAGATGGTCTTTCTTCTACCAGATGTGAGAGGTTGCCAAGACAGATGGACATCCATTTGCATGTTGGGATGTCAAGTATCCAGTCCTTTCTCATTTTTCTGTCTTAAAAAACACGGACCGCTTGAAGTTCCTGTCCGCCAGCAGGCTTAAAAACATCTCAGAACTTTCTGAACCTTCTTCGCATGTTCATTAGTGTTCCTTAGCTTGTTCCTCTTAGCTCAAAATGACCTGGACATCATCTCTGTAATATAAATAGGAGTTTTTAAAAAATGATTGTAATTAAAGTAACTGAGACAAGCAGCACACACCACGGTTCCACTTTTAGCACAAATGTAAAAAATGTTCATTTTGACCCGAGCAGGACGTAAAGGTTAACTCCGGAAACGTTCCGGTTCAGTGGTCATTAGCCCGTGCCCATTTTCCTGCGATCGTTTCAGATTAAAAGGTCAGCTCTTACTCAGAGACGGAGTAAATGACTATAATTTCCACCGACGTTCCTCGAACTTCCGCTGAGAGATGAGCTTCATAAAGTGTCTTTAATTACACGTCTGAAGCTGAAGAGCCGGCGTCTGACACCAACAGACTGAGATATTGACCCACCTCCGTTATTAGAACCCCGCCATAATTAAGAACATGTCAAATTGACTTTGGAGATGAAAAAGCGGGGAGAAAAAAAGTAAACGGCCGTTCAGAGATGCCGAGGAACAATTCTTACAAACATGTCGTCTTTCTGTCTCTGTCTGCTGTCCATCGCGATGCAGCGGAGTCTAAAAGTCAGGTATAAAAAAATTATCTAATTGAATTTGACTGATATCTAGATTGGACTCCGAATTTTGGGTTCTACTGCAGCTTCTGTTCTAATTGCACTAGAAGGACAGATAATAAGCAGACATGGGGAAAAGCACTATTTGTGCTAATACGCTCTTCGAAAAAAATTTCCTCAAGGGTTCATTGGATGATTAACTGTTCTCAGTAGAGCCATTTCTGTTCAAGGAACCTTCTGAAAGGTTATATAAAGGTTCTTTGTTGCTCAAAAGAGTTCTCACATTGATTCTCCTAAAAGGTTCTCGTTGACTACCCATCATTTATGGAACCCATGACAGCTAGAACCCATTTGTTGAGAAAATAGGTTAAATCTAGAACCCTAAAGGTTATTCAGGTTGTCCCTCTGGGTTCTATGAGGAACTCTACAGCAGAGGGATTTTAATTTAGAGCAGTTAAATCTACAACCCTAAAGGTTCTCCGGTTTGTCCCTCTGGGGGAACCAATAAAGGTTTTATGTAGAACCCTACAACATAGTGTTTCCGACTTGTTGAGACGCTATACTCTGAGAAAAAAATTGTTAAATCTAGAACCCTAAAGTTCTTTGGTTTGTGCCTCTGTGGGACCCCCTCTAGAAAAGAACTCTACAGCAGAGAGTTTTTAATTTAGAGAAGATTCCAAGTAGAACCCCTTTCTGGAAGCCATCTATCCAAAGAACCCTTGACGAACATTTTTTCTTAGGAATGTATCGTTGAAACACTGCCTTTTAGGCCTATATAATTGTCTAGTAGCCTTTGACTAAGGTTCTAGGAAAAAAGGTTAAATCTAGACCTCTTAAAGGCTCTTTGGTTTATCCTGCTGGGGGAACCAATAAAGGTTCTATGTAGAACCTTTTTTATAAGACTGTAGAACCTTTGTTGCATCAATAAGATTCTCAGTGGAAAGCTTTCAAGCTTTCGACTTGGAAGCTTTTCCGAAACAGTTTTTCCTAAAGCTCTCTGTTGTAACGATCTACATTGAACCTTTAAGGGTTTGTCCAGAGGGACACACAAAGAACCCTTTAGTGTGCTTGATGGAACAGAGTTGCCCTATCAGATATGGTTCTAATTGAAAAGCTTTCAAAAGGGGTTCTACTTCTGAAACGGTTCTTCCTAGAACCCTCTGTTGTAATGATCTACATTGAACAATCTACAACCTTTAAGGGTTCCTCCAGAGGGACACCCAAAGAACCCTTTAAGGTGCTTAATGGAACCTTTTTTGTGTTAATAATTAAAACATTTCCTTTCCAACAAAAGTCCAACAAAATGAAAGAGTTTTGTTCAGAAACTGATCAAGTTCTAACGCCCGCCGAAGTGCCCTGATATTAGCAAATAACAGACACGGCAGAGGTGAAGAACCCCACGACGTGGAGTCTATTATGTTCTAATATCAGGGTTCTTTGGCGGTGTTATTTCACTCACACCTATCTGTTTTGCATTGCCACCTACATATCAATAGGCTACCATAATACTATTGTTGCTGTGGTTACACCTCGACGTGCGTCATCTCACTCTGTTCTTGTTGCTTTTAATTAACATTTCCATGTCATTCATTTTTCAGCGGTGCAATAACAAAGGTTATGGCGTAAATATAGGCCGAGCTTAAACCGATATTCGTGCTGTTGCCATGGTTACATTTCAACATGGTTGTGGGTATTGATTTAGAACTTAGATTAGTTTTTTTTTGACCAGATAAATGTTAGATACATTCTGATATTAAGAAAATATGGCACGCCTGCCAGCCAATCAGAAACAAGTATTTTTCGTGATCACGGTATGAAGCTGTTCTGTCGGGTATCGCATAATGACGGCTCCTGAAGCTTTAAGCGTCTTCAGATAGAGATTTAGACCTTCAGCTGATCTTCACTGAGCCTTTTGATGTGTTTAAGTAGCTGCTTTTCAGAACAGATTACACTGTCTGCATTAATGAGGCGTGTAAGTGAGGAAACGGCGAGTTAGCGAGCCTGCAGCAGAGGGAAAATGCTGATGTTAAGGAATGATAAAGTAAAAGGTGCAGCTCCTGGTCGAGTCGTGAGTTCATTTTTATTCAACGAGGAATCTGACGGCCTTAAAATTCTTCACCAGATTAATTCCTGAAGCAGAGAAGAAGCCCAGCAGGTGATTTCCTGCATAAAGCAACCACTGGCTTTTACTGAGGACAGCTGATAGATTACATTATTAAAATACTGTATATCAGGTGCTTTAGTGTAGCTGAACTGTCTGGAGCTAATCTAAAGCTAATGCACAGAGCTAATCTAAAGCTATTGTACAGAGCTAATCTAGAGCTAATGAACAGAGCTAATGCACAGAGCTAATGCACAGAGCCAATCTAGAGCTAATCTAGCGCACAGAGAACATTTTTGTGAACCGGATTTTGACAAAAAAAAACATTTTAAGCGTAACCCATAACACTACAGGCTGCAACTGCTATAAAACCCTCGATAAAATTGATTTTTTATAAATAATGTCGATAAAACAAATGTTTGGGGGTGCTATAGGAAAACTACGAACATTCCAGAGGTAGCTGCAGTGTCCCCTAGTGGCCCCTCAGCAACCGCCCGTGGTTTCCATTGAGCTGAGATGTTGGACATCAAACAAACAATTACTCTAAGAATGAAATGTCCACAATGGCCCCGTTTCCCCAAACATTAACCTCGAATTAAAGGAGATTCACTCATTATTCCACTTGTGTTTTTTTTATTCAATTCTCTTCAGCGTCGGAGGTGCAGGTGGGTAAAAGCACATTAACACTGAGAAAAAGAGGTAAAGAGGTAAAACCCATCTGAATAAGCTCTGTGTCTCAGAGGTTTGATTTGGCCCAAAGCAGATCGATATACACAACAAACAGCTTTAATCAATTCCGGCTTCGCACCTGTTATTAGCAAACAACACGGTGGAGAAAATAACCTCAAAAACTCAGAAGCTCTTGTAGAAAAGTGTGCAAAAAAAATCAATATCTGGATCTATTTGGGTTTCTAATATTCTCCAGGAAATACAGACGGGTCCAAATGGCTGAGTCCACTACCGAAACTCATTAAATATCAAAGAGTAATGTTCTTCAAACCAGACGCCAAACATTTCTCACTTATATAGGTGAGCTTTTAGCATGCACGCTAGTTTGTATCGTCAAAGTTATCGTGCTAGCTAATGTTTGAAATCAGTGTGTGATTTAAGACGCAGACTTCTTTAACTCGAGTAAAGAATCTGAAGCTGTACTTCAACTTTTACCAGAGTATTTGTTTTAGATGAGCATTAACACTTTTACTTGAGATAAGGAATTTGTGGACCTCTACCACCTCTGAAAATTAAACGTCACATTTCCTGCATGTGAAACAATTAGGCTACTCATATGACTTTTTTTTTTTTTGAAGTAGAGAAGTCACACTTGACTCCTCACGATATTAAACATGAATTATGAAGCCACTCTGGAAATAGAGCTTCATTAATGCGACATACGACTACACGCTCACGCTAAAAATGCCAGGATGTGACTTCCTGTCATGTTTGGTGTAATTCGCAAAAAGGACAGAGGGACAAAAATACCTTCTTTCACTCAAACAAAAGGTCAAAACTGCGCTGGTTATTATATCAAATAAATCTTTTCACTCGGCTAACAATCATCGTCTTGTGGGTGCCAAGGAGGCCAAAGAACGACAGAAATAAAACAGGGTTTCTACACTTTTGGAGAAAATCTACTTGGGTGCAGCTGAAATATATTAGTGCGCTCCCTTCAGCCATGAAAGACATCAGAGGAGTGGAGCGCCAATGCTTTTTTTCCTTTTAGGAGACTCTGAATATTTAATTTATACAGTACAAATGACCTTAAGCTGGTGATAGCATGTCAGAAAAATCCTGTATTCTGTCACTTTGTTGCTAAGTACAGAAAGAGAGTCAGTCAGGCATAACACATTAGCCATAGTGGGGTCACATTCAAGTATTTAAATCCAAGACAGATCCGTCCGTATAGCTCCTTTTTCTTTTTTTTTGACAGTAACACACTCCTAAGACACAGCATTAATTGTTGTCATCTCTTAATCACTTATGTGTTATACGTTATGGAATCAGACTTTTGGAAGCTACCACACAGTCAGCAACTTTGTCTATGTCACAGTTTTACGAACAATCTCAGCTCCTACTCAACCCACAAGCTCCTACTCCTCCCTACAAGATTCTCCTTCTGCCATCCTGAAGCTTCCAAGAGCTTTCTCCTGCCAGCCCAATACCTAAAAGATCCTATTTCTGCCATTCTGCCATCCTGAGGTCGACAAGCTCCTACTATCATTCTGAGGCCCACAGGCTCTTAGTCCTACCGTCGCAAGGCCTACAAGCTTCTAGTTCTGCCATCTTGAGGCATACAAGCTCCTACTTCTGCCATCATGAGGCCCATGAGCTCCTACTCCTATCATTCTGAGGCCAACCAGCTCCAACTACAATCCCAAGGCCTACAAGCTCTTTCTCCTGCTACCATGATACCTGCTATTCTGAGGCCCACAAGCTCCTTCTCCTATCATTCTGAGGCCCACAAGCTCCTACTCCTGCCATTCTGAGGCCCACAAGCTCCTACTCCTGCCGTGGATGAGTAAAGAAGGTGATGCTATGAACATGAACACGCCACACTGCCAAAACTCCCTCTCACTCCTCGGCGAGCCTTGTAAAACTTTCTAGATCCTCCACTGCTCTCTCTCACACACACACACACACACACAGACTAGTTTTTACTTTTCACATTCCCATCACGAGCGAGTGTTTTAGTGGAGTAAAAGTAGTGTGTGTGTTTGAATAAAGGCCTAACGCTTATCTTGTTCCTTTCACACTTTCATTCTGTGACATTCTGACATAATGGCCTGGCTTCAGCTTGTCTGCATAAATCAATAAAACTCCTTGCCATTAAGGACAAAGCCGGGACAGGAGAATGTGACGCTTCGGTGAGCTCATTCACGCAAATTGCTCACTCTTTTGTGTTTTCAATCAAGAGGATTAACTCTGCAATATCGAGTAAAGCGAATATTCAGCCAGCGTCCATAATGAAACGTCTGTTTTCCACATTGCGCTCTGAATTGACTAATTCTATTAAAGAAACATTTTGGCCAAAAATGAAATGCCCACAGTGTTCCTGTCACGGCCAGACCTGACCATCAGAGCACTACCGCCCCACACCACCAGAGGTCACCTTCACCAGAATTCTAGCAC
>JAOUQW010000009.1:16743-30030 GCA_028565825.1 Olivaichthys viedmensis
AGAGAGGGAGAGTGTGTGTGTGCGTGTGAGTATTTGTAATGGTTAATAAAAATTATTTTATTTGTATAATTCGTTTTGGTGTGTTTAGTATATGTATGTAGGAGTGGAGGTAAGCATGATATGATGCTGAATTTTAAGTCAACTTTTTCATAGATTGTGTTATACAGTCATAGATGAATAAATCAACAATTTCTCATTACATAATGAAAGTGTTATAACAGCATCTTCGAGCAGCGATGTCATGCTAATCAAGCTGACAGTGCCAAAGAACCGAGACGTGAGCATAGAAATGTGGAATCAGAGGATGAGACAAGGACTTGATGATCATCATCCTCAGGGGTGAGACCGGGGATAGTCTTAACATTGGGTTAGTTGTTACAGCACTAGTTCTGAAGTTTCAAGCTACCACTGATGTGTTTTTTTAATTTTTAATTTAAATATATATATTTTGTTGGTTTTTTTTTAGACGCCAAGTTGTTGGAATGTAGCTATATAAATGTTGCTAACCCAGAAATGAACAAACGGATGAAAGCTGTAAATAAACTGAATAAACGGCAAAGGACATTTTCTGAAGGGAGTAGTAAAGCATAGATCTATTAGAAATAATTTGGAGTTTAAGAAACATTGCCTTTAGATTATGTAACGTGTCGTCCATCCAGCTATGGAATGTAACGTGTCGTCCATCCAGCTATGGAGGACAATATGGGACTCGATGAGAAATAAATGAATGTGGGACATAAATGTGGAAGTAAATAAATAAATGTGGCAATAAATATCTAAATAAATAAATGTGGGCCATAAATGTGGAAATGAATAAATAAATAAATAAATAAATGTGTCACGCGCACGCCACCTCGCGCTGTGGTGCGCAACCGCACGTGCCGGTTGCCACCCCCGCCACATGTGTTTGTGTATGTGTGAGTAGAGTCCACCCTGTCTGTTATGTTGATTGTCACCAGCTGTTCCTCACTTGTCTTCCCTTTAAGTATCCCCGTGTCCCAGTTGAATGTTGTCTTCCGATGTGTTTGTAGCATGTCATGGTGTCACGCCGTGTGTGTTGTTTAAGAATAAATGTGTTTTATGTTTCAAATGGCTTGCACCTGTGTCCTGCCTCCGTGCCCCGCTACACTGTGACAGATCGGAAGACCTCGAAGAAGGACACAGCAAGCCGCCGGAGATGGCAGCCTGCTTGAAAGAGTGGCGGCGAGAGCTCACGGAGCATCAATGGCGGGTCGATCGCCTCGCCAGTGGTGATCGGCGCGCCACCACTGCAGAGGAGGCAGACTTTGCCGAGCTATGCTGGGAGAGCGAGTCCTGGCCGCCTTCATAGCGTCGTTCGCCGTGCAACAGCACCGCGTTCCCCCCCCGTCGCGCCTCCGAGACAGCCACGGAAGGCGTTCTGTGCTGAGCTCTGCAACAGGCCCTCAGGAGTGGAGGAGAAAAAAAGAAAAAAAAACAGGAAGTTGCGTGGCTGAATTCCCTGACACTGCGGAGGGCAGCCCACTGGTGTCCGACACCATGCTGGACCGGCTTGCGGAGCTCTTCCAGGAGCTCACCATCTCGGGAGGAGCACCGCTAGGGGCCAGTGCGGAGTTCGCACTACTCCCTGACACAGCGGACGACATCATCGCTCCACCCCTGGGCTTCGGGGACTGCGACGTCGCTCTGCCACCAGGTTTTGGGGACGACGACGTCCCTCTGCCTCCCTATCCTGGGGAGGACGTCATCGCTCCTCTCCCTGGCTGCACTGGGAGGGTTCGGTCCCCACCACCCAGACATGGACATTAGGCCCACGGGCACGGGGCCCCCCCTGGACTACCTGTGTGGGCGCTGCGGGAGCAGCGCCGTAGAGGGGGAGCTCTGTCACGTGCATGCCACCTCGCGCTGCAGTGTGCGTGACTGCGCGTGCCGGTTGCCATGCCCGCCATGTGCACAACGTGTGTTTGTGTATGTTTGAGTAGAGTCCACCCTGTCTGTTATGTTGATTGTCACCAGCTGTTCCTCGTTTGTCTTCCCTTTAAGTATCCCCGTGTCCCAGTCCAGTGCTGTCTTCCGATGTATTTGTTTCATGTCATGTTGTAGCTCCGTGTGTGTTGTTTAAGAATAAATGTGTTTTATGTTTCAAATGGCTTGCACACTGTGACAAAATGTAAGACATAAATGTGTAAATAAATAAATAAATAAATGTATTTATTTATTTTCACATTTATGTCTATTTATTCATTAAAGGCATAGATGTGGAAAATAATTGTATTTATTTCTGTATTTGATTGATTTCTACATTTTATTTCTTTCTCATCAAGTCCCGTAGTGTTCCATTACGTCAGATAGAAGACAAACCCCGCCCCCAAATAAAGGAAACAGGGAGCCAAAGATCAGAGGAAAACTAGCAATTACCAGTCACCGACCTAAAAGGAAAATCTGTAAGGTAAGAAAATGGAGATATAACGTGTTTAAAATAGAATGTTGTTAGAAATGACGATGTCGTTCAGCACAGGATGATGATGATGATGATGATGATGATTTTGTTGATTGAGTAATCTATGGTGTACACTGCGCATGGCACTCTGTTCCTTCAAAACATGTAGGTAGGCATCCATAGGTGCACAGCACTTGTGGAAAATGGAGAAATAAACCCTAAACGTCGGTCAGATTTCAGCAGGGCGTTGATGGTGCCGTTGTGCCCTGATCACACTGACTGCGTTGTGTTACGCCTGGCTGTGTATAACACTATAAGCCCGTGTATAGTGATGTATAGCAGACGCAATGTATAAAGGAAAAACATGTTTGCTGCAGACATTGTTTGTTTTTAAACACCAGACCCGATACTATTGAAACGTAGAAAGAAATTCGGCGTGCAGGCGAGTCTCGGTTGTTATGTAATGATGTCCGTTTTTTGCGGCATGTGTTTTTTTTTTTGACAGTATCCGTTCTAGATGTAATTGAATATTTCTGTGGAAAAAGAATCACGTTGCATTTTGATGCCTACAAAGGCCCGTGCACATTTTAATATAGTTATTATTATTTTTTTTTTGTATTAAATCGAAAATAGGCAGAAACGACGAAACGTCCCCTCCTCCTCTCTCGTTTATAAATAAGACAAGAGAAACCAGAATTCAGCTCCAAGTCTTGTTATTTCGTTCATGGGCACAAAAACAGCAGACGGGTCGATGATTTGTTATTTGTTTTACAGCTGGGTGGGCCTAAAATGCTGATGGCATCTCATTGCGCATTTCTTCTTTCGCAAACCGCTTCCACTTAAATGTAAAGGTCCACCTGAGCTCGCCGTGGTCCTGGGGCTGCTGTGGATATTCCCTTTTGCTAATCAAATGGCAATCAATAGTAAAACATTTAGGCTGTGATTTAAAAAGAAGAAGAAGAGAAGGTCCTATTGCATTTGTGCGCATCGTTCCCCTCTCCAACTTGGGTCTCAACTGATGGCACTTTGTCAATAAACGAGTTGGGGCTTTCAGATAGAACCCGGTCCACTCCCTAAAAGCGCGCGAGGCGCGACATACTCCTGCAGAGCGAGTATAAAAGCGCTCCTAATGCAACGCATCCAACCGGCGCCTTTTTTTCTCTCCCTCTCCATCCTTTTGCATGGCCAAATCTAAGCAAACGGTCGTTTGAACAAATCCCACGCTTTGGGTTGGAAAGTTCGTAAGCATAACATAGGCACAAATCTGGGGGTACGCACCATTAATAAACGAGGGCCCTGATGTTCCTAGTCGTATATTAATGCGTAAATTCAGGTTTCCCACGAAGGTGCTTGAAGTTGCCTGCTTGAAGTGCTCAAACGGTGCTTAAAAAATTCAAGAAAGGCATTTAATATGTAACGTCACAAGTGGGATGCTGTTAATTCCCTGATTTTTTTTGGCAAAACACTCCATCGTTGCCTGATTTACTACAGCTGATTAACTAAAACTGATTTGTGAAATTTAAGGACTTGAGTAACCAACCAAATTTCGACTTTGCTTGAGTAACCGTCCACTTTCAATACGAGTCACACTACCATTACCAAACATTACCACATTCTCATTTTGGTCAATGTGCAACCTGTGACCCATGCAGTGTAGAGCACCGGATTTCGATGCATCCATGCAATTTTAAATATTAACCCATTTACGTGTAATGGGTTTCATTCAAAAACCTTCCTAAATGTAAAAGTGCATTTGCATATAAAAACGTTCCTACTAAATATTCATGCCTTATTCATGAACGCTGCAAAAGACCTTGATCCTAATTACCTGCCAGATTTGATCATGCACCAGCATATGTTGATGGATCCCAGTCATAAAAGGGCAATGCCTTAACGTTATGGAGCAATTAACAGAAATCCATGCCCACGAACATCCAATTGCTACTACCAAAGGTGGTGATAAATAGGTGCTGCAAAAATACAAGAAACAAGGACATAAACTTTTCAGATGCATATTATTTTCGCTGAGGTGGAAGTAAGAAAAACATCTTGTTTACTAGCGTATACTGAATAGCTAAATCAGAAGCCAGTAAACAAGCCAATTTTCTGTTTCAGAAATTAGCTGTGAAAAAATGTTATATTGTTACAAAAAAGCACAACAGCCACAGACAACGGTTAAGATCTTTCAGAATAGCCTTACTAAATAACTATGTATAACTATAACAACGTTTCCCAATCCAAAAACTACAAATTAGTACCATAATCCCAGTGTACAACCGATGTACACTACTTCCGCACTAAGTACCACAATGCATAGCGATTTCTTTTAGCTCGAAATTTACTTGTCAGGATGGACACCAGAGTAAGGGGTGTATTTAATACAGAAAATCACTTTTGTGGTTTTAATTCACCACGTAATTTGTAACGTTCGGATTGTTTATGTAACAGCGGGTGATGATGATGTGTTTTCAGAGCACTCACTAGTTGTCTGAATTCGGTCCGGTGACTCCGTTATTGCTACCATATATAGTGCTCTATATAGAACAGTCTAAACGAGTGAGTAAGGGATCGATTTCAGATAAAGTGCTGGTCTGACTTTTGCCACAAACAACGGCTAAATAGACAGTATGTTCAAAAAGAGAGTTCTTGGAACTCGTCTTATTTTTAATGACCGAGAGAAACCATTTTGAAAACATAACATTTGCCAAGTTGCGTTATTATAAATTTATTTGACAGAATATAAAACTATTTGGAAGCTCCAAACCAAAAGGATCTGTACAGTCCCAGCATTTCCCAAAGCTCTCTAAACGTGGATGTGTGTTTAATAAATTCGCAATAAGATGAATGGGATGAGTTTCCAACAATATCTTAAGTTACTTGAAGTTAGTTTTGTTACTGGATTAGCTTGTGTGGTGTAAACACATTTATACACTTCAATCTTTTTTTTTTTTTATGTAAAGATGTAGGACTTAAGTTCTTTTGCAGTGTATTTAACAAACTATCAGTCATCGTATTTCTTGTGCAAACCCCAGCTTGTTAGCTAGCAAAAGATGACAGTAGTTACCGATCTAATAAAAGCACAATTCTGGTTTAACCCTTGTAAAAACAAAGGATATTGCGAAGTCTTATATGACCCTGTGTATAGCTGTTTATGTTTTGCGCTATGACCATCATTGAGCTTAGCACAGTGAGAATTTGTGTCTATGCCGCACATCCCATTGGAGATAACATGTTTCAAACCACAGCGATAAATTTTCAGTGAATTATGGGAAGGCCACTTTACTGTGAACCCCCTCACACACACCTTTTTTTTGCAATTATATATATCCAATATCTCAAAAATTACTTCTATAAGATTGACGTGACAGAAATGTGTCATGGTGACGGAGACTTTTAATCCATGATGCAAAATCAATAATTTTTTTCTTCCTCTAAAAGTTTATTTTTACTTCCAAACTCACGTGTCGCCCGGCCTAATTAATGGCAGGAGAAACGCTGATGTATAACCTGTAAGTCAATGGCAAACCATAAATCATTAGAAATACCCTAGAACTGAGTTGTTAAAAATGTCAAAATGACTGAAATGAATGGGGATTCAATGTGACATTACTACCTCAGTACTTATGTTTAGGTTTAATAAATTTTGGGTCCTAAACAGAGCATTAAAGGCACATTGTGATTTTAGGTCAGAATTTGCTTCAAAATTCCAAAAAAGAACTGGAGCGATTTTAATTTATAAAGAGTTCTCAGTAAATAAAGCCTACAGTTACATACATTTACTGCTGTAGTAGCATAACTATTTTCTAAAAAATATATTTTACTTTGAATAAACAAGTGTAAACAAGGTGAAATTACCATTATATTATGTGCATTTCTGACAAACACTAAGAATCATACTTGGGAAGTCGCAAAACAATATTTCATTGTACTTTTACAATGACAAATTGCATTCCATAATTTACAATTCTTATAATAGAATAAAAATCTTAGTCTTGCATTTCTGTTAAACTAATAAATAACAGTAGAAAGTCTTTAAATACAACTAAATGTCCTAACACAAAGTGTCCCCACTTGATTACAGGATGGGGCAGGTGTGCTGCTTCGCAGTTCTCTGTTTGGCTTTGATGGTATTACTGCATGACACATCAGCAAGCAAGAAAGGAACAAGCAACAAGAAGCCTCCCACCGTTAAAAAGCCAACATCTACATCAGTAAACAAGCCTCAAGAGGGAAGCAAGACCCAGGCCAACTATCCCAAGCAGCCCAACCAATATCCCCCTGCAGGCAGTAACCCAGGGGCAGGTAATCCTAATCCTGGAGGGTATCCTAATCAGTACCCTGCAGGTGGGAGTTATCCTGCAGGTGGGAGCTATCCTGCAGGTGGGAGCTATCCAGGCGGAGGTCAGTATCCAGGACAAGGCGGCAGGAATCCTGGAGGGTATCCGAACCAGTACCCTGCAGGTGGTGGGTACCCTAACCAGTATCCAGGAAGAGGAGGTGTGAATCAAGGTGGGTATCCCAACCAGTATCCTGCAGGTGGAAGTTACCCATCCGGAGGCCAGTACCCTGGAAGAGGGGGTGTAAATCCTAACCAAGGAGGATATCCTAACCAGTATCCTGCAGGGGGAGGATATCCTGCAGCTGGTGGCTACCCAGCGGGACCAGGAGGACAGCCAGGAGGTTATCAAAGGGGATCAAATCCTAACTGGAACCCTAACAATAAAATCCTTAGTCCTCGCTATGGAGGTGGGTTTGGGGGTCCTGGGTATGGTGGCTCTCCTTTCTCAAATTCTGTTAAAAACATGGGCTACGCTCCATCAGTGAAGTCCAAGGGCTTTGCTAAAAAGGCGATGCTGGCAGCTGGAGTTGGGGCGATGGCGGGCATGGCTGTAGGGTATGGCCTGGGTCGCTTTCCGCGGCCACACTTTCCCTTCAGCAACCCCCAAGAGGAGTATTACTACAACCATTACATGCAGGGCCGCTATGGCAATAAATCTACTGATACAAATGATTATGGACGGGACTACGCATTCCAGCCGCCTCCTCAGGCTCAGACCTACGAGAAATACATGGACATGTGCATTAACAGAACTGACCTCTTACAAAACCGTGACACAAGGATCAGCAGCATCCAGAGAGATGACCCCATGACTGTATCGCTTGCTGTAGCCAATGGCACTCCTGAGAGAGCTGGCACTGAGGAGAGTGGCACCAAGTCTGAAGTCCCAGAGCCTGTCGGGCTCCAAGAGAGCAATGAAGATACGGTGAGCATCACAGAGATTGGTTACCCCGCACTCATCCAGCAAATGAAAGCTCGGAAATGTGTGGAGATGTATATGGTGTACTCCGAGAGCTTCCTGCAGAAGCAGACACAAGAGCGTCCCAGCAGCCGCAGTGACCCAAATGGACGTTCTGGACTGCTTATGCTGCTCATAACTGCAACCATGGCCCTCAGCAGCACCCTCTTGCTGCAGTGACAGCAAGGATACGGCCCTACAGGGACTTCAAATAACCTCTGCAAATAACACATATGATTCAACTCATTTTAATAGCTTGTGTTAGAGGGGTGGCAACAAAACTGTGCCCTGGAAAAGTGGTGTTGGTCTATCCTGACCTAAAGTGTCACTCTTGGAGATTTTGGGCTTGTACATTTGCCGGTATAAATTGTTCATATCACAATAACTGCCTGACTATCACATTATTGTATGATGGTGTTTTCTAGTACCTGTTATTTATGGGCAACATTTTGACCAAGGAGAAACCTAGGCAGCATTTAATTCGGGATTTAGCTTATCATATGTCCTCACTGGCATGCAATCACTCGCTAGCTTCTCAGCAACTAGGCTTGTATCAAAGAGCGAGCTGACCAACATTGCTAGCTAACTAATCCAATGCTTGAGAACAGTGATCATCTGCTCATAGGAAAGTATTTCCCTTAAGTGTTAATGGCTAATTGTTCTATTAGGAAACTGTCAGTAATCAAGCTTTTGCACTGCAAATATACTCTATACACACAGCTCTGTATCTATTGTATTAATCATTTAAATGTATTAACTTTTGGAAGGGGACTCATTGGTGCCTTTTTGATCTTTACAAATAAACAATAACATAAACAATACAAAAGTGTGCAAGTCTGACTGCTGTGGGAGTTTTATAATTTATCAAGTGTAAAATAAGTGTTTTCACTTTAATTCTTAATTTTTTGTCTTTTTCAGTGACGCGGCTGAATTGAACATCAGTTGATCGCTTTCTTATTTGTATAGTTTAACAAAGCTTAACGTACAAACTCTGTTCAAATTTGGTTTTGAAGATAATTTCAGCAAAAGCTGCGTTGTAGATTTCTTTTTTTTTTTTTTTAACTTTTGACTTTAAAAATAAAAGAAATTCAGATTAAAATGTCTGGTTAAAAAATACTGAAGCTATTCTTTAATCTAAATCTGACTAGGTAAAAGTGTATTAATGATTCAGTCTCAGTGTGCACTTGACAAAACATTTGCACAGAGGATCAGAGAGCTAACGTGGGTGAAATTCACCCAGTGGAAACCTGTGGTGTAGAAGCCATCGACATGTACACAACGTATACTCACTCTGTACAGGGCAGTTTGTTTGTGTAACCAGAATGTACACATTTATTGTTTCCGTATTAAATTACACCCATATTTTAAAAAAAAGAAAGAAAAAAAAGTTAAATTCTGAATGAAAGCAATAGAACATTAATATGTTGATGCAGATAAAGAGTACTAGCATGCTAATGGAATTAGCAAGTAACATCAACTAGATGTAAAATTTCTGGCCATCACGTTACGAGGGGGACACATATACCAGTACACCATGTCATGTTAACTAGCAGATAGCTACCTGGGCAATGCTCTCTAGCTAATAGCAGCTATCTGAAACTAGAGCAATGTTTTGAGAAGTTAACAGTAGAGGGGGCGGTGGGGAGGATTAGTCACTGTATACCCAATACTTCACATGTGCTAATAACCTAAAATCCTACCAGGAGGCCACAAGAATTACAACAATTACAATCTTTATTGACAGACCCCCGTTATAAACACAGTGAGTGAGGGACATACATGCTGTACACACTCCTCCAAAATCCCAACAGATATTTTAAACCTGATGCAGAAATCCCAGGCTGTTCATGGTACAATACAAATCCAAAAGGTCTCTACAATTCACAAAGTATTTGGTTTTTTTAACTTCTATAAGATCTCAAGAAGGCCAAAAAGAAACTGCCACGCATAGGTCTCTCACACACGCACGCAGGAAATGAACGTATTGGCAGCATTAGCTTCAGAGCTGGGGATGAGGACAAGGCCGTCACAACAGTTCAGGATTAGTTTAAGGGCTAATGGCATCAAGGGTCTCTACAGAGGTAAAAGAAAGCCTGAAGTGGCCTGTTTGTGGTCCTGCACAAAGGGTGTCGTCTCTCTGAGCCGCAGGGGTTTATGGGAATCGGACTCGGTGAGCGGCGGGTAATGTTGTCGGTAACACAGGTACGAGAAGGTCAAACCCAGCAGCGAACCCACCAACACATCTAGAGGAACAAGAGACGGGAGACAAGGACATTAATTATCAAAAATGAATCTTAATATTACACTCAACTAATTCTTATTATTTGAGAATACATCATTTTAAAAGAGACAGATCCATAGTTTAGCTTTGAAATCTATATGAATATCGTGTTTACACACAGTTCACGTTATTTTTTCCTAATTGCTGTGACGCCGTATATATACACTAGCACGCAAACAGTGATTTTTAAAGTACCCCAAATGAAAATCTCTCTCTCGCTCGGCTGAAGCCCCCTAGTGGCTTTGAAGGGGGACTGTCATATTTCTCTCGCTCTCTCGAAGCCCCCTAGTGGGCCCTGGTGGTATTGAAGGGGGACCGTCATTTCTTTTCTTTTTTTAAATCATAAAATAAATGCTAAAAATATTTGTTACATTTAAATATCATTATTTGAGTCAGGCATTATTTGAGCGATTCTTGTTCACCTTGCCAGTGATGTTTGTAGTCACAGGTTCTGGAGACGGCTATCAAGACAGCGCAGAGCAGCGGGGTAAGGAACGCACACAGACGCCACGCTTTGCCCTGACCCGCTGAACTGAAACAGTGAAGCTTCCCAGCCACATAGAGTGCCGTAAAGCCCAGCCCGGCAAACGCAACTAAATACAGGGGTCAGAAAGAAACAACACAAACATGACTGAACACTGGGATTAGAACCACACACACACACACAAATGTATGTAGAACACTGGGATTAATCATGTGTCGATATTAAAATATCTTATTACGATCACCATTTATGGAGGCTAGTACCCTGGAAGAGGGGGTGTAAATCCTAACCAGGAAGGATCTCCTGAAGCAGTATCCTGCATGGGGAAGATACACTGCAGCTGGGGGCTACCCGAACCAATATGCAGGAAAATTATTTAGGATATTGTACGAGAGGTCTGTTCTGTCCACCATGTTTTTCACACTCTGGTCCGGTGAACAGAATAAAGGAACCCTTGAAGGACATCTGTCCACATACTGCCTTCTGACAGGGACCGGTTTCATCTCGCTACCCACAAATGCTGCCTACCTAGGCAGCCTTCTCCCAAATAGAATGAAGGTGTAGTGATGATTTTTAAGTGTTCACGATAACAATATCTCACTTGTTCAATTAAAAAAAAATATTGTATGACTGATTATCAGCACAAGCTTTACAAAGAATAGAGCAAAACAGTGCCATTATAACTCCAAAATCTAATCATCACCAAGTGTGGTGTACGGAACAGCTCCACAGCCCATAATGGGGTCAGGCTTACGTCAGCATGGTGGAGGTTCTGCCAGCCTGGTTGTCCTTGTAAAGCCTGTTGTAAGTGCATGTTCTCATTTTTTTCAATAAAGAGCTCTGTTCTATACCGTAAATGTGTTCGAGTCGTCCCGTCTCGTGGTGGGGCGAGGCCCAGAGATTGATCAGTAATATTGAAAAAGGTTGTATAACTGGTTACAGTCACATGTCTAACCCAAAGCCCTTTCAAGTAAAGTCATGAGTCTGCTTTGAGCTGTAAAAAGTGTTGTGTTGGTTTTGCAGCAGAACGGACAATTATCACACATAATTATTGACATGAAATTAGGCCTGGGTGTCAATTAATTCTGATTGGAGTCCTTTAAGACAAGGTGAAATGGAAATATTTGGCCGGGTGGGACTTTGGTTTTATCCATCGGGATTTGATTGGCTTGTTAAAAGTTAATCGGTATCGCTGCAAGCGCAAGCTAACTCAGGATAGGGGAAGGTGAAACATGAAATGATTGGTTATTATATTTCTTCTGTGCCGCCCGCAATTCTACCGTGACGTAATAGAAAAATCAGAGGCCGTTTAGAGGCGGGAAAAAGTCGCTGCACTTCAGTGAAAGATTACGGTCAAAGAAGAATTTTGTCTTAAGTGATTAGTACAGATGAATTGAGCACCAATCAGATCAAGGACACAAGCTAACAAGGTAAAAAAAAAAAAAAAAAAGGTCAGTTTTGATTTCCATTCAGAGTCGCCAAATCAAAACACCAGTAAAAAGGTTGAGAGTTTGAGTGACGGTACACACATTTCCACAATGCGTGTGTGGGAAACGGCGTACACACTTTTTGAGGCACATTTTGGGCACGCAACGCTCTACATCAGGTCTGGGCTTGGTCTGTGCAGGTAATGTGAAGAGTTATGATAAAGTGTTTTTACAGGACGAGTGTCCGCTGGGGAAACTCTTCCTCCCCTCCGTGACCATGTCCGGGTCGCCACTGCACCGTAACTCCGGGTTCATCTGACCGTCCGGGAAGCAGCGGTAGAGGAAATCGGGACGCGGCCTGCAGAAAGGGATGAGGGAGGAGAGAGAGAAAATGCATAGCTGACTCTAAAGTGAGGAAAAGTCTAAATATAAATAGTTTTCTTCAGCTGCTTCATTACATCAGGAAAACATCAGCAAGAAAGCGAGTGCTTAGGGAATAAACCAGGACGCAGCAACGAGGAGAAAAAGGTGGAGACCACGCCCAGCTCACACTGAGCACGTGTCCCCGTACATAATCTAATTCGTGACCATGATTTTTACATCGAGTGTTTCTTTTTATTCATCAGCTTTTGAGTAAATCTAAATGTGTGGTAGGTTTGGCCAATGTGCAATATTGCACGTATAACGAGTAGCAGCGAGGCACTGTTTTGTCTGTTAGCAAACCTCAGACAAATTTTTTTTGCTGTTATCTTCCAAGTGTCATGATAGGATAATTGTGGCCATATTAGGCAACAAATCTGGGTAGCGCAAATATTTTTTACATATGGGAGAGGATAAAGTCAGTAATGTGTTGTGTAGTGTGCTGTAATCTGTGGCCATAAAGTTACTACTTCATGAAGTTACCGGGCCATACAGTATTGACTGCTTATAGCTAATGCTACATTTTGGGAATTTAAATTTGTGTATGCAAATTTAATTTTGTTTTCACAAAAAAATTTCATTTTAGAAATCAGCATGATAAAACATCATTGGCTTAGAACTCACCTTCCCACAGTGAGCTTTACAGCATTGGTGAAAACTCCGTTCAGGAGCAGAGTCAAAGTCACGGCTGAGGACACACAGACACACACACACACACTTAACACCAACACAGTACTGACATAAGATCATTGTGTCATCATCATAAATTCTTCAAAAACTATATACAGTCGTGGCCAAAAGTTGAGAATGACACAAACAGAAATTTTCACAAAGTCTGCTGCCTCAGTTTTTATGATGGCAATTTGCATATACTCCAGAATATTATGAAGAGTGATCAGATGAATTGCAATTAATTGCAAAGTCCCTCTTTGCCATGAAAATGAACTTAATCCCAAAAA
>JAOUQW010000009.1:30130-51283 GCA_028565825.1 Olivaichthys viedmensis
GGGAGGGTTAAGGGCCTTGCTCAAGGGCCCAACAGTGGCAGCTTGGCAGAGCTGAGGTTTGAACCCACAACCTTCTGCTCAGTAGCCCAGTGCCCTAACCACTGAGCTACCACTGCCCTCATTTGGAAGCCATGACAACGGGCCTCTTCCTGTAGCTACATCCCAAACCGCACTAACTAGTGCGGTAAATAGCGTGTCAAAACGACACTGTGGTATGTTTTAGCTAGCAAAGTATTTAACAGCCACAACAACATTTTCCTGGACAACTGGCCACTTCCTGCAGCTACGTCCCAAAACGCAGTAACTACTGCGCTCAATAGCATGTGAAAGCAGCACATATAGTATATACTACTTTAAAAGTAGTGATATTTAGCTAGCTAAGCACTTAGCAACGTTAACGTTTTGCCAATTACCATGAGAACTGGGCTCTTCCTGTGGTTACGTCCCAAACTGCAGTAGTTACTGTACTAATAATGTGTTAAAATGGCACCCCTATATACTACTTAGTACATAGGGTTGGCTAGCTAGCTTAGGTTTTATCATCTACAACAACATTTTCTGATTACCATAACAGCTTCCCACTTCCTGTGGTTACGTCCCAAACCGCAGTAACTACTGTACTAAATAGCATGTGAACCTATGCACCTATGGCATATAATAGTTAGCAAGTCGTGTTAGCTAACTAGATAGCAGCCCCAATAATATTTTCCTAGTTACCCTAGGAACAACAATTGGCCACGTCCTATAGCTATGCCACAACCACATTAACTAACACGCTAAATGGGATAAAACCGTTACCATAGCTGGCGTACTATTCTGACATCGATGGTGTCGCAGACATGAGGGACTTTTGATGCATTTCTTTCTTTCTTTCTTTTTTGCCACCAAACCCAGAAACCACCTTAAAACCACAGTCTTCATGGCTAAGGCAAAATGAAATGAAATGCAGGTATGAGACAGTTAGTTAATTATGATAAAGTTAAAAAGCAACAAAACTAATGGTTCAGTGACATATTAGCGTTCAGTTTTTAAACTTAAGCAAAACAATGCTTTTTCATGTAGCCAGGTAAGGATTTCTTTAACCAGGTAGTTAGTTTAAAGGCTATATTTATATCAACTCCATCTTTGTTAGTGCTGTGTTCTGCTTGTGTTGTAGTGTTGAAGTAAAAGCATATCCTGCTGAAAAATCCAGCTTGCTCTGACCAGCTTCCAGCTGTCAAAACACAGGTCAAGCTGGTAGATGGAAATATTACCATTGTGACACGTTGAGATGCTCGCGGGGGTTAGCGCCAACGTTGGCCTCGGCCTCCGAGTCACAAGACAGTCAAATCCCGATCTATAAAAACCAAAGTCCTGCCCCCCGCAAGTATGCCGTTTCACTCTGAAATACGTCACGTTGCGGAAGAAAAAGGCGTTCGAATTTCCGTTTCACCTTGTCTTTTAAGTGAGACCCTGATTTACTAAAGGTTTATAAATACAGGGCGGTGTCAATGCAAATAGATTAATTTACGACCGAATGGCGGGTATTAATCTGATGCACGTTTAGAACCAATGCTGCAGTCATTGTTACAAGGAGACTAAGAGAAAGGAGAATATGTAGACGTCAGAACAGACTTTTCTAAGCTGTGTCAACAAACTAGATATACGGTACATTACTTATCTAGCAATGCTATTTTGGATCTTTTGCAGGAGCTGAGAGACGATTTAGAGCCAGTCACGGGAAGGAGTGATGCAATACCAAATTTTCGGCTGTCCTGTCCCAAGTCCTGAATGCAGTGTCGCGCAGTATGGGTAGCTACATAATGTTTCCCAGCACTCGGAACGCATTGAATGAAACCAAACATGCCTTCTACACTGTTGTTGGTTTCTCAAATGTCATTGGCGCCATCGACGGTACTCATGTGCTCCTTGTTCCCCCCTCAGACACTGAGCATGTGTATAGGAATGGCAAGCACGGATATTCGTTGAAAGTGCAGGTCGTTCGACTCTAACGTTGTCATGTTGTGGCCAAATATCCTGGATTAGTACACAATGTTCTTTGGTCCAAGTTGCAAGATGGCCAGTATGGCGAGGGCTGGCTTTTAGGTGGGTTCATTTTGTAATGTGTCTAAAACCAATTCTATTTAAGGAAAACAAACAGGCTCATATTTTATTTTTTTAAGGGGATAGCGCATACCCCATACAACTCCTTCTCCTTTCTTAAGCCAGCCTATTCTTAGGAACATAGGTACAATGCAGCCCATATTCACACTATAAATATTGTGGAGTGCACCTTTGGCGTACTGAAATTCTGGTTCCGTTGCTTGCATAGTACTGAAGGAGCACTACAATACACCCCCCAAAAAGTGGCCCAGATTGTGCTTGTCTGCCATATGTTGCGCAACATTGCCCTACACCATAGCTTGCACATTGAGGAGATAGAAATGGAAGCAAAGAACATACCCACAGGCCCCGTGTAGTTTAACCTCCCAATTTTTATTTATTCAAAATTTGCTTTATAACACAGAATACAATAGCTGAAGTTAATGAATTATAGCCAAACCAATGTTATAATTCACAACCTATTATAGCCACATGGAAGAAAAAAATACTGTGACACTAAGAGTATATGAAGGGAACACAGCTGCACGAATATGAGCCATGACCAAAGTTTATTGGCACAACAGCACAACACAGTAACTCCACCATTTATTTGCCTTCCCTCTAAGCTCATCCTAAACTAATACCCCTTTGCTACCAAGGACACACACACACACACACACACACACAGTAAACCCTCACATAGATCACTTAGAACCCTCACACTATTTTCTGTATCATACCCTAATACTACATATCCAAACAACACTTTAACACAAATATTGAATGTGTATTTCAGCAATATCTATATACAGAGAATGTAATAGCCACAAAGCATCATGGGATCCCCATAGATTCAATACAACAATGCATCATTCACAGGCTAATATAAACTCGAGGGGGAAAAAAGTGAGTATGTATCGTGTTCTCTAATATTGCTTTCTCAACATGCAGCTCTCGTTTTCTCAGGTTGTGCGTAGCTCCCCCATTGCGCTTCTCCTTTCCAAATCCCATTCCATTCCCTGGCCTCTCTAAAGTGGAATTTGTGGGGCATGCTTGTTGTTCGGTTGGATTGGAAGACCTCAAAGCCTGCATCCCCATTTTCAATTCCTCTTGTCAGGTTATTTAGGGCCATTGCCAGACAACATACAGCACCGCCCGGTTTCTTGCTGCCAGAGGTGATGGAAAGTTTGTACCTCCTGTGCTGTGGATGGGACTCCATCTACACGGGCTGCAGACTGGCAACTTTTCTCCTCTAGCGACTCTTTATCCATGTCGTCATTGACAGAATGCTTTTAAAGCTCTGCCATGCCTGATGAGTTGGGCTGATTCGGGGTTTGCGGCAACGATGGAACTTCTGATTGAGATACGTTACATAGAAAGACAATGATATTTTTGTTCTTATTAAATAATAAGAACAATAGTAAGCAATATGCATGTGACACATTGATTATTTATAGGAAATAAATTTGCCTATTAGGGAAAAGTTGTGTGTTGCCTTATTGTGAAGTTACCTACCTTGTTCTGCAACCGACTCAAGAGAGTTGTACCCGGATATTCCAACCACCTGCTCATGGCAGAAAGTCAGCTGCAATTGCTGCTCAGTACTCATAAGAGACAGCTACTAAACCTCAACCTGTTTTATGTGCCAAGGTTTTATTCTATGCTATTTTTTCTTTTGTTCTTCTTCATAGGTCCTGCCATCTTCTATTAACTTCCACAGCGTGTTGGCCTATATTGCATTTCTATGTGCATGGTTTTCTTTTTGCTATATCTTATTGGCATACTTATTTCTTCCTATTCAACATTCAACATTCTGCCGTCTCAAATTTCAGTTTATGTTTGCAGGAGATCTTTTTCATTGTGGTTATCGAGAACAAATAGCATACGCAAAATCCCCATGTAAATATTTTTTCCCCCGCCCACTTGACGTCATTTACGGCTACTAACTGCTCATGCAATTTATCAGATGGCACGAACAAATTAGTAGGTTTTATTTGAGATCTTAATAAATCAGGGTCCGAGTGGCTCACTGATGAATGTTTTGTCATCATAGTACAACAACACACACACACACACACACACACAAACAGCTGGATCCACAATGCACCAGGGTGCTTTCCAATGCTTATTTAATGCTTCTCTCCTAGTTTTTGTAATTATTTTAAGTCATGGTGCTTGTATGTGTGTGTGTGGTGGACTGTAAAAGAGAGTGTGGTTGGTGTGTGTGTGTGTGTGTGTGTGTATTCAAGGCTCTGTTATCATTGTGTTCTCAAGATAAAACAAAGGTTTTGATGTGTGAGGAACGATCACAGATCTGAGGAGAGTAAATTATGGGATGCAGTGTCGATAATAAAAAATAAAAAAACATTATTCATTGAATTATTAACTGTTTATTTTTGATTGCCGTCTGTTTGCAGATAACGTTGCCACTTTTAAAATTTCAACAACTACAATGAACAATTATGTCACGGTAAATCGGCTCCCAAGAAATGGATCAGGTTCGCATGGTTTTTAAAAAAGAAAAGAAAATCACACCTTGTTGCCGTGGTAACAAAGAATAGAGAGAAAAGAGGGAGGACGGGTAATAAAGTTTGGTTTATTTGCACTCAGCGTGATGAAAGCTAACGACCTCAAAAACGCTCAAAATGTCTTTTGGGAACAGATGCTGAGTGTAATTAGTGGATTTAACACAATTATGCACTCCTGTCTTTATACTTTCATCATCTGAAGAATCGCTCTCTCTTTTGCGCTATCCTTCATGGGTTTATAACTTTTATTTCTTCTGAAAACACCAACTGTAAATCAAAACCAGCTGTAAACAGATCACAGCACGTTGGTCTGTGTTGTAAAATAAATTACAATCAGTAAAATATGAAAACTAAATAATGAATACATCCATACATAGTCATTCAGCTGTTTACAATCTGAGGCGGATCCAAAGTCCAAAATTGTTTCTATTTTATTAAATTATTACACATGAACAATTCTGTCAAATTAGTTTTTACAAACAATTAGCAATCTGATGCTTATATCCAAAGCTAATCTCTATTATTCACAGTAGCGATGCTAATTTCTATTGCTAATCTCCATTATCCTCATTGTAATTATGCTAATCTAGGATACTAATGTCCATTATTTGCACTATCATTGTCACGAACTCCCCATTATAAACACCCTCTCTGGATGCGCGTCACGGTTTCTAGCATGAGGAGCGCTACTTCCGTGTTGTATGTGTTTTGATTTGCCATGTGCTGTTGTTTATGTTTCAACATATGACTTTGTTTTGATCTCTGTCTTTTCTCCACCCACGTCTTGTCATTGGTTTGTTAACCTATTGTTCTCACCTGCTTTGTGTTGTCCCCTGATTAGTCTGTGTATTTATACCCTTGTGTTTCATTGTCTCGTGGCGAAGTGTTGTTGATGCTTCATACATTTCCAATCCTTGTTTTCCTAGTCTGTCGTGTCGTATGTCCGTCAATTCCGAGCATTATTTCCAGTTTCTCGTTCCCCGTTTCCATGTTTCTTTGTACTTCCCAGTTTTGACCCTTGCCTGTTATTCTGGTTCTGATTATGGATTGCCCTATGTCACGTTTGTCTGCCTGTTCTTTGACCTACACTTTGGATGATTATTGGAGTTCCCTTTCATTTAAAAAAAACCCTGAATCTACGCACTTGCGTCCTGCCGCTAAATATGTATACCGCGCGTTGCATTTGTTATGCTAATCTTTATTATTCACATGTAGAATAGATTAGAATAGAATACCTTTATTTTCATCATACAAGTACAACAATGAAATTAGCTTTGCATCTCTAATTGTTACATGAATAGAGAAATACATACATAGGTCACCAGCGGGAGAAGGTCACCAGCTGCTGTCTTGAGTCCTCTCAGAAAGTACAGCCAATACTGTGCTATTTTAACCAGTGAGGTGGTGTTGGCAGCCCACAAGAGATCCTCTGAGACGTGGACACCCAGGAACCTGAAGCCGCTCACTCTCTCCACCATGTTTCTGTTAATGAAGACTGGAGCGGAGTCATCACATCGAGACCTCCTGGAGTTGATAATGAGCTGCTTAGTCTTGCTGGTGTTCAGGGTCAGACTGTTATTTGAGAACCATCTGCCTGAGAACAAGGCTCTGCCCTCCTTTCTGTAAGCTGACTGTCTGAAATCATCTGATGTCATCTGCTAACTTAATGATGGTGTTTGTGGCATGTGCAGGTACACAGTCATAGGTGAAGAGGGAGTAGAGGAGCGAGCTCAGAACACACCTCTGTGGTATGCCAGTGTTCAGTGTCAGTGTGGAGGAAATGTGTGTGCTCATTCTAACTGTCTAAAGGAGTGCAATTTGGAAACTAATGTTATGGTGTTATGATGTTATGGTCAAGTTAAATGCAGAGCTGTAGTTAATCAATAAAAACTGGGCATATGATCCTTGGCTTTCTGGGAGGGTTAGGACAGACAGTGTGGACACTAAGCTTTAGTGTAATGTGGTTTGAAGGCGTTGTGTGTTCTGAGGAGATTTTGGACCTCCCTATTAATCTAAGGGTTCTATTATTTGCTGTGTCATGATGCTAATCTTGGATACTAATGTCCAATATCATGGTAATATTTGCTAATCTCTGATTGTTCTGTGTTATGATGCTAATCTTTACTATTCCCAGTCTAACAATGCCAGTCTAGGATACAAATGTTCATTATTTGTGATTATGCCATTACTCCCAGTGTAATGATGCTAATGCACATCCACAGATGGTGTTAACATACCTTATAGTAAATAGCATATGTGGTTTGAGACACATCCCCAGTAGTCTGCTGATGGTAAAACGTGATGATGTTTATGTGGCCCAGTGAAAAGTTAGGTGGTTTGGGACACGTCCACATGTTGTAATTGATAAGTGATACCAATAAAGCTATTGAATTGAATTGTATTAATAAAGGATTAGCATTTAGTTTCTACAGAGCCTTTATACTGAATCTCTCTCTCTCCACTCACTTATCTTCATCAACTCGTTTAGACGGGTTGTTACTCCTGCCGTCTCTCTCAATTACTCCTCCTCTCCACTCCTCTGTCTCCATCAGGCACCATTTAAATGGTCTATTTCTCCTCTTCTTATCTCTTCATCTTATCTTTCCACCACTGCCCACCCCACTCCATTTCTCCTTCCTTAGCCCTGGTGCCGAATGTTTTCCTTCCATTCATCACCCTACACTTGTTTGCCCGTTTCTATTTCTCGGTCTCTCAGTCTTCCTGCCTCTCCATTACTCTTTCTCCGTCCTGCTAGCTTTCCAGGATTAGCTTTTAACCAACACCATCCATCCATCTGCGGAGTCTACATCTTTGACTCCCACTACTACTCACTTTCCATCTTCCTCTATAATTATTTCCTTCCTTCTTCATTTACTACTTTATTTTACTCTTTTACTTTTTCTTAATTTTATTCCACTCTCTTTTTCTTTGTTCTTTGCTTTTCATTATTTCTCTACTTTCTTTTACTTCATTTTTTTAATATTTTTTTAATACTTACATTCTTTTGTTTTGGTTTTCCTTCATTCCTTATTACTTTCTTTCTTTACTTTCTATACTTTTTCCACTCCATTTGACTCCAAAGAGAGGCATTTAGATGAAGAGAGAGAGAGAGACAGAGAGAGATGGAGAGAATGAGAGTTGGAGACAGAGACAGGTGGATAGAAAAAGACAGTAATAAAGATGGGGAAAAGACAGAAATGGATTAAAAGGAGAGAAAGAGACATAGCGAGGGGGAATAAAGAGAAAGAGCAATGGGCAGAACAACAGAGAGACAGAGATGAGAGAGAGAGATGGGGAGGGGGAAAGAGATGGAGAGACAGACAGATTAAGACAGAAAAATGGAGAGAAAGACAAACAGGATGAGAGATGGGGAAAGTTTTATCTCAAATAAATTGAGAGAGAAAAGGAGACAAGGAGAGGAGGAAAAGAAAACTGATCATCATGATAACGGAGATGAAGTTAATGATTCGCAGTTTAGGTTAATACACTGTTTTGTGTAATAGGCCCTGACCAATATGATAGATTTGTCATGATACTAGTTTAAAGGAGGTAAAGATTCTGAAAACCAAAAATATTGTCCAACACGCAGTTTATGAAGTGATATAATTTAAGGCCCCATCCACTGCACTTTTACACTGCACACATCAGCGCTAGCTGCCTCATAAAATTGTTTTACTAAGTGTTGTAAATAAATAAATCATGGAAAATGTGCTTTTTGCATTCTGAATATAATGCTGACTTTTTATGTCATTTCCAAACCAGATTGTTCTCTAATTTGTCACTCAACAACAATGCAATCTCCGGGAAAACTTAAACCCTGACAACTCTTATGATCCCTGTTTGTTTGTTTTTGTCTGAATGGTGTGAGGTTTTCGAGTTGAAACCGAGAAGAAGTTCTGGCCTCTGTCTCTCTCTGGTCTCCAAAAGCCTACTAAGAAAATATAGGCACATATGTAGGCTGTTGTTAACAATGCACAGGTGTAGACGATCACTCGTTCTCCCAGACAACTCCTTCCTTCTGCAGCCGACTCTCGACCATGCCCACACCCGACTCAGGCCGGGAAGCTGTCCAGCCTAGCACCGAGTCCCGCTTTGGCGAGAGAGGAAATCTGCCACAGCCATCCGGGCGCCCGGCCTGCAGATCACCTCAAATCACCGCAAATCCAGATACCAACGGGTAATCCAGGCATTGGCATCTTTCATGCAGTGGAGCCACTGGAACGGTGCGTGATTGGAACAGAGGGTAAAGAGGCGCCCAATTAGGTAGTACCGGAGGGTAAGTACCGCCCACTCCTTTTTGATTGTGCTGCATGTTGTTTCCCGTACGAACATCTTTAGACTCCTCCCCCTGGTATATCTCGTCCATAAACGTGGCTAAGAGATGCCTACTTTCACAGGAGGAGGCAATGTGACTGACATGGCAGATGACCAAGTACAGACCTTTTCCCGTAGTCCGTCAAGATTATCTTGTTTACTCGCCACTTTGCTTCAAACAAAACTTGTCCATATCTTAAAGATGGTTTAAAATAGAAGTTTGTTTTCCTGCTGGAAATCGGCTTGGAAGTGCGGAGCCAATCAGATTGCAACATTCAGGATTCTGAAGCTTGGGGCCAGAAAAGGCTACAAAAGATATCAGATGCTCTGTAGCGTCTGAGGCTAAGAATAGGTTGTTGTACAAAACAACATCACATGCATAAATGCGGTTTTCCTATAGAACATTTAAAGAGACATTATTGATGCTTTATCAGTGTGATTTCTCCTGGAATATATAATTTAGACCCTAGTATGTAAACGCTGCAGTATGAAGACTGTGCATACCTACTCCAGCTATTTCCTATGATTAGCGCACACACAGACGGGAGCACAAACAGCAGACATTGTATGTGTGAGCGAGAGGAAGTAGAGGTTTATGATGTTATTTCTGTGGAACAGAAGACAAAAAGGAAGTGCAAAAAAGAAAAGAATGAAACAGGAAATTAAAAGGAGTGGGTGTGTATGTGGTTAAAGGTGTTGTTTTTAGAACAGTGTGTGAGGTTTAAGGTGCCATCCTGAAAACATTTAAGGTCAAATGACACACTTTCCTGTGCTGAAGTGGAGGAAGAATAAAACACACACAGACAGGAGAAAAATGTGTGTGTGTGTGTGTATGTTCATTGTACAGATAAACACGAGACTTAGATTTACAGCTAAACATCTATAGTGGAGCGGCGTGTTCAAACAAGACGCACGCAAATTTGTACATGCATAAACGTGTGTGTAAGAAAACCGAAGGATTCTAAGGTTTCTGATGTCCAATACTGCTATAAACATAGTAGGTGGTATCACACACACACACACACACACACTCTTAATCACTCGTGACTGTCGGACCTAATCGTGAGGAGTGTAAATAACAGGTGAGTTTGGAAAAAACACACAGCAGTGCATCTCTCGCTCTCTTTCTTGCACACGCGCTGGCCATCTCGGCCTCAGTGGTTGTTCCCTAAGGCACACCCACACACCTTCCAAGATGGATCACAGATTCCAAAGAGGGAGACGGACAGAGCAAGGGGGAGAAAATGGACAGAGCAAGAGAGAGAGACAGAACAAGGGAGAAAGGGCTATGAAGAGCGCCAGAGGAAGCGAGAGACAGACTGACAGCGAGAAAGAGAGACGGAACGATGAAAATATGTTCACCATGTGATTTGGTTAAATTTTTCTAAACCACAACACCGTGACAAACACAATTACACACCAACACACAACTGCTGGTTTATATTACTGATGTAAGAAGAGCAGTGGTAAGGCAGTGGAATAGCAATACAATCCACAATCCATATGGATCTAATTAGCACAGGAGCCACAGAAATGAGCGAGATTACAGATTATGAAAAGATGAGATGATAGAGAGAACTACTGAAGCCTCAGAGCAATCCTCTTAACAATATACTAGCAGTTTTCCCTCACCAAACAACTGAACCCTCATGCTGCTGCTGCAGTGTTGGATGGCATTTAAGGCTTGGCAATGAGAAAATTTAATTTACAGAATGTTTCCCCTTACCCCAAATGCTGATGTGGTTTAAGACACAGTATGACATAAACAAAACTTCACGAAGTGAAGTTGGAGGAATTGTTGCGGAATTATATGATATATGGATAATAAAGTTTCAATCTGAGCTTAAATTTGTAAAGACGGACTAGTATCTATGCCATTTTACAAAAACGTTTATTTACAAATAAGATTATGTTGCTTCTTAATGCCATTTGAAGCAAGTACATGGTTTGGTTTGGTCATGCATTTCCATTACTTGTTACTTACATTAGCCTTGTAGGTAATGATTGATTGACTACATTTGGGGCAAGGGGGACATTGTGTGAAGTCGATTTTTTTGCGGAACCATTCCTTTAATGTTGTCCTCTTTGTCCTTGGAAACTGCATGCAGATACTAAGGTAATGAAAGTTGTGATATTTGGACTTTATAGTGCTGTTAGAGCTTTAGCCAGAGAAAAATCTGGTTTGTTTTATTGAGAGATTCTTCAAATGCCATCAAAAAATACTCCAAGGCTTCTGGGAAACACTCCAGCACTCTCCACACTCCAACACACACACACACACACACACACACACGAACCAGAAAACCTGGTTCAACCAGAAAACAGACAGAGCACTATTTATATAAAAACATAATCAAGGCTGTTCTGGGAATTTACCTGCAGAGAAAGAAGCAAGTGAGAGCCAAAGTTCTGCAGAAGAACTGTGGCAAGTTCTCCAAGATAATTGGAACAAGCTACCAGCCAGTTTCCTTATAAAACTGCACGACAGTGTGCCGAAGACGATTGATGCAGTTTTAAAGGCTGCTCACACCTAAAAATGATTTGTTTGACTGTTTACTGCTGTGTATAGTATTTATTTTTATATATATTCAGGAACTTTTAATTTCATTATTTGTATTTTATTTTTGCTTTACAGAATTTCTTTCCATGTGTCTAAGACTTTTGCACAGTACTGTATATATTTATAACATTTTAAAAAAATAAACTTATTCTATTTTTTTTATTGTTTACTTTTGGTCAAAAACCTCCAGTTTAACTTTTTTGGATGAAATCCCAGCAGCAGTTGCTAAATGACATCAATAAATTGGCATAGCTACATTGAACTTCCGAAGGGACACTGTGGACATAATTACTTGTTCAAGAGTGAAATGTGCTCTTGCATCACTGGCAATAGTCCAATTAACAATACTCCGTCCACATGGCAGGCCTTGGGAAAGAAAATGGCCACCAGTGATATTTAAAACCTTAGCCATACCTGTGACAAAGGATTATGGTCAAGAGACTTCCTCAAGGAATTTCCAACAGTTAAGGTAATACTGATATATACTGTATGAAAAATGTCCCATTTAAAAAAATGGCAACCATTTAAAAAAAACAAATAGCCACAAACACACAAAATCCATTCCAACACGACTACTCGATAGTGGTTATTTCATGTTTGAGAATTATTATCGGTGGTCGAGAGGCCGTGTGTATTACCCATAATGCACTGCAAGTGCACGTCTGCTTTAATGCTGAGAAATGGCTGCGAACAGCGAGTCAGTTTACCAATGTAACATTCAAATAGTGTGTAACACTGTAACAAATTTAGCTGTGCTATTTGTAGAGCGCTCTCTCGAACGCCAACTGCTTATTACCAAATTTGCCTGCAGGCTCCTCATGCTTTTCCTTTACACTGATTTATGTTGTACCTTTAGACCACAATAATGCTACAATTATTGTAGCCTAAAGGCAGCCTAAAGCCACAATAATGAATGAGTGTACTCCTTTTTAGTGACACTTCTTTGAGGCGCAGTATCTCTGTACACTGTGTTAAACCATGCATTATTTTAAGTTTTCTTTTTGAATGTTACTTGTTTGAAAGAATCTTCTATCACAGACTAGAGTTTGTTATATAGCCAACATGTCTTTGGAAATGATAATGACTTGGCTGGCAGTCGATTACTGAAATGGGTTTACATCCATAGGGGCAGCACAAAACAAAAAAACAATTGGTTGCAGTAAATTGCTCAGATCAGTCGTGTGGTGCAATGTCCCTGTTCTCCCAGCTTTCAGTTCATACCTGCAGTTGGTTTCTATGAAGTTTACTTTCAGTGGAGCTTGGGAAAAACAAAAGAGAAAGTCATAAACACCATTTTGGCTCCATTTCAAATACATATCAAGCACAACAGCCAGTAGTCTAGTAGGCGTCACTGTCGATCACCACAACACCGTATTGGTAAAATGCTAAAAAAAAAAAAAAGGTATTATCATATGAAACAGACGAAGTCAAAGGCAGCTGTATGAAAGCATTACCCATATGGGCTCAGTTGAGAGAGATGGAACCTGGTAGGAAACCTGGATTTGAACATAATGAGAATTTTGTGGTAAAAAGATTTGTGCAAAGATATCAAACCCAACCAACTGTTGACCTGTGTTGGCCTAATTTGTTGGCTGTTTATGTTCCATGGTAGGCAATAGACTAACCATGCAATAGTTTCTTTTAAGTTTTTAATATCGGTATTAATATTTATATGATTAAAATAACCATATACCATATGTTTGTATGTCTTTTATGTAGCCACATTGCAATCTTTTAAAAGTTATAAATTTTTTCGTAATGAAAAAAGAGAATTAATTACAAAGACATCATGCGAACATGATTGGATAGCATTTGATCAAAATACATACGCAGGTGTAAACACACACAGCGCGCATTTCGATCAAAATGTGATCGGATCGCCTGGAGTGTATCCAGCGTGCGCTGTGATCACAGCGACTATTGAAATATTCCAAAAAACATAGCAAAGAACCCTGGGATAACAAATAGAAAAGAACCAGGAGGCAAATGGGATAGTGTGTGATTCATTGTAGTAGTATTTTACTGTCACTCCGATTGCAGTAGTTGCACACACAGCTTTGTGGTCACTTATTTCGCTTCCTGAATTGAAACGCCATTACTACTTTTTGGTTAAATATAATTGCTATAAAATACAAACATGTTTGTATTTACACTCAAACCTCATAAAAGGCTAACAGAGTTGGCATATGAATGCAGCATTTAATGAATACCAATATTACTGTGTTACAGATTGCATGTTAATGCAAGGTGTAAATGGGGCCTAAGAGACGACAACAATTCATGCTCTCTGTTAGGATCATACATAAATACAGTGGGATCCAAACATTTGAGAGCACATTGAAAATCCAGCACCATGTTTCACTGTTGTTTTGATCCACTGTGGCATCAATCTCTCTTCTGTTCGTGCCATAAATCTCAAACTCGGATTCATCAGTAAATAGGACTTTTTTCCAGTAATCCACTGTGAAATGATGGTATGTCTTAGCCTGCGTGCTTTGGATACGATTGATGCAGTTTCAGCAAAGCGTTTGAGTGCCGTACAGAGGCAATGAAAAAAAATCCCAGATTTTTCAATGTGGTCTCAGACTTTTGGACTATATATTACAATTTTTGCATTAGCTTAACCCTAGTTTGCCTCTTTGTTAGTGTATTTACGGTAGACGTGCTACTCCAGCAGTTAATGTAGTTTGCCACCCCATGTGGGAAATTAACACTACCATTTACTTGGCGCTAATATAACACCAAGCTAGTGGAAATTAGCATCATCAGAGGCAGTGATTGGACAAACAAAAGCTCCTTATAACATGAGTGACTAGGTTTCTTATGCACAAATTTAAGACTTGCATAAAAAACAGGCGGAGGGAAAACACATTCCTACTCTCAGTGTTAATTTGCTACAGTAACACTATATACACTTACAAACATGAGTGAGGTCGGAACGTGATCATTCTTCACATGGCTAAACTTGTAGAGCCAGAGTTCCTCCGGCTGGATCTGTCGGCTGAACGGGGCCAGTTCCTCAGTCACTCTGAAATAAGACACAAATCATCATCTCATCAGCTTGATGCAAGTCTTTGAAAAATTAAATGTCCACCATGACTGCATTTGGGGTAAGAGGGATGATCAGACAAGAGTTTGGTGTGTGCAGTTTTTCTTCAGTGGCTAAAGTAATGGAGGTCTATCTCACCCAAAATCTTTTCCATAAAAGCAAATGTCTAAACCTCATATACTTGCTTCAAACGCCTTTGTTAAGTTCCATAAGGTCATTTTGAAATAAATTCAAAGTTCAAAATTGAACTATATTGTCCACATCATTTCCAGGTTTTAAGCTATAATTCTGCCTAGGAGGCACATCGACACCAAACTGTGCCATGGCCAAAAAAAAGAAAAGTGATTTGGGTTCAAGGATGGCCGCCTCCATAATGCTACGGTGTTCAGCTACACGGTGAACTCTTGTTTATCTTTAAAGATTACAGCAAGTCACACTGTGACCACATCAGCACGTCTGTGTGACGTCACTGAAGTACTGGATATGGTTTGGGGCAAATATTTAGAAAAAATATTTTGGGTTTTGTACATTAGCCATGTAGCTCCAGTGTAAAACTAAATATGCCAATGTCAGACACCAAACATGGCTGACCAATTCCATTTTGGGTAAGGTGGGTGAAATTGAGTACATTTCATTTTAACTGGACTGTTCCTTTAAGCTCCTGTTATTCTGTATAGTTTGTGTGTTTATTTATACTGCAGTCTGAAGTTGTCTATTTGCATTGGCGTGGTCGCACTGTGAACCCGGAGACACAATACGTCACTGACAGATGGCATGATGATAAAGAGATGTAAACACTTACAGGAAGACAGCCAGCAGCAGCAGGCGGACGACCACCTCAGCGATGAACTCCTGGTCCAAACTCTTCCTCATCTTTGGATCAGATGTCTTACTGCTGCCAACTTCACCTAGCTAGTGTTACACTATTTTAAAAAAGGTGCAGTTATGTGTTACAGCTTCTACAGTTAGTCACTATTACAAGTGGCTATATCTTTATTGTTTAATCATCTGTAGACTTTATATGCTGCTACTTTTGATGGTTTATAATCTGATGCAATAACAAAATCAGGGTGTGGTCCAAACAAAATGACCAAAGTCTACATAGGGGATGCACCCAGAGCAGCTTTTGTAAGATTATTTCAAAATAGAGATGAAAAATCACTGCTTTAAAAGGCCCCTTTTAGTTGAAGGGAGCGACTGATGGACACTTCAGTCCTGAGAGGCTTTGCAGTGTTTTTGGTTTGAACTAAAGGTGTTCAGCTCGGTTAGCCGGATAACTTTAGCCCAAACTCAGCACCGGCCAACAGAAATGTTGTTTCATGTCCTCTCAGATTTAAACTTGAAGGATGGTCACATGAGTGTGTTTTTGTGTTTTCACACATGGAATGCTGTGTGACCACTTACGCTCTCTCTCACTGTCTACACCTCATAACAATATTCATCGATTATTATTCCTATTAAGAAAGGTAACAGCGTTTAGAAACAAGGCTGAACTTTAAGACTTCCCAAAGAACTCCAATCTATAAATCAATCAATCCAAGAACTAAATAATGTTGATAGGAAAGAAAATAACTGTAGTTGTCAGTTTAAATAGAAGCAAAGTCAAATTGTTTTGGTCAACAGAACGTGAGCGCATGAAATGGAACTTAGAATGTCAGAACTCCTACGTTCCGTTCCACACGCTCAGAACGTCAGAGATGGCATTGGTGTTCCCTTTCATGAGCTCAGAACTCTCAGGAGCGTTCCATTTTGTGCGCGCAGAACTCGCAGAGACGTTCTATTTCACGCGCTCAGAACGTCAGAACTCTCAGGAGCGTTCCATTTTGTGCGCTCAGAACAGCAGAACTCGCACAGACGTTCTATTTCACGCGCTCAGAACGTCAGAACTCTCAGGAGCGTTCCATTTCGCCCGCTCGGAACGTCAGAACACGCACAAGCGTTCCATTTCACGCGCTCAGAACGTCAGAACTCTCAGGAGCGTTCCATTTCGCCCGCTCGGAACGTCAGAACACGCACAAGGGTTCTACACTCAGAACATGAGAACTTGCGAACACGTTCTATTTCACACGCTCAAAGAATCGATTCTGTGTCACGCGCTCATAACGGCCGCACCGCCGCCGCACGCGACCGAGCTACACGTCAGCATCACCATATGATCAGCGTAAACCTACATTTCCGACACTTGGTTCTTTTAGCCCTTTTAGCCTTAGCTATTCTCATCTCCGTCCATTGTCTGCCAGATACGGACCTTTATGAATAGGATTCGCTCCTCTTTTTTTTTTCTTCCACCGCGCCTTAAACCCGAAGCAGCCGCTGGAGACGCGTTTGGCGAGGTTTGTCATGGATGAGTAAACATATCCAACATGTCCAAAGCGGCTGATGCGTAAAGGTGCGGATCATCTCCCTCTGCCCGGTGAGGAGAACCCGGCCTGGCAGGGAAGGAAAGGGAGGCGGAAGCACATCAACACGTCACGTTATTCACGCGCCACCTGGAGGCTGTTAGAAATATGACGCCACTTGGGAGGAGGCTGCCTAGGTAGGCAGCATTTTTGGGCAGCGTGCGCCCGAAATCAAGGGGTTTGTCGCGATGCTTAATGCAGCTTTTTTCATCAAAATGGAAGCTCACATGGAACATGCCATGTCGACAAGTCAGCAGGCGTGAATTTCACGTTCACGTGGGACCAAGTTATGACGTATAAGACCCCCAATATGGAAAGGTGTCCCTAGTATAAAAATATACCGCAACATCGAAATGCTTCGATATAAAGAATATGTCCACAAAAAATGAAATAACAAACTATATGTGGATTGCAAGAAGCGGAAAGTGAAGGAAGGATGAAAGAAAAATAACTCGGCTCTAAAGAACTTAACAGTTAAAAGTTCTGAAGTTCTGAAAGAAACTGGGGGGGGGGGGGCAGAAAAGGAAAAAGAAAGAAAACAGGGGGAAAAAATTAATGAAGGAAAGAAGAGGAAACAGAAAAAAAGAAAACTTAAGAAAGAAGGGAAGAGTGAGGGGAAGAAAAAAAAAGAAAGACTGAAAAGGTGGGGAAATTAAAAAAAAAAAAGAGAAAAGAATGCGAGAAAAAAAGTAAGAGAAACAGAACAAAATGAGAAAAAGACAGGGAGACGAAAATAATTCACAGAGTCGCCAGTTGATCAGATCAACCTACCATATAGTGTAGGTGGCATTGTAAGTGTACAGATACTGACTGTAGTCCATGTGTTGCTCTGCACAATGCATCAGATGCTCCGTCATCCAGGGAAAGGGACCACCATAGGACCACTGAGCAGATGTTATTTGGGTGTTGGATCATTCTAGGTACAAAAGTGACACTGACATGCTAGTAGTGTATGTGGTGCTGGTACGAATGTATCAGGCGCAGCAGCGTCACTGCTGAGTGGAAAACAATTCACCAACTGGACAAGGTCAAGTAACGCACTGTGCATGGACAAAAATGAGCACTAATCTCTAACTTGTTAGTCCACAATCTAAAGCGCCTGATACACTACCACATCAGTGGACCTGATAAAATGGCGACGATGTGTTTTCTCACATCAGTTCTTAAATAAAAACCTTTCTGCAGAAAATGTGAACATTCAGTAGAGTTTTATTGAAGTCGAACCAGGCAAGTCTGAGAACGAGTAAATCTGTGGAATGTCGTTTCTCTGAATAAATTAGGAATTCTGAGGAAGAAAAAAAAAACCCATCTCAAAAAAGTTGGTCAAATAAAAAAATACAGTAAAAGAAAGTTACAAAAAGAATGTGCCTATACGTTCACAAACATTCAGAAGTAATTTTACAGGCATTCTTTAGACACTACAATATAATGATCGTGAAGTTCTTTACCTTCTACTATGTACAGTTGGACGAGCTTCACTCCATAATGTTCCATAACACAACACTGTGGCTACACCCTGCTCAGGAGTATAGTGTTCTATGAAACTCGGAGAGGACGCTCGATCTACTCAGGTAATATCATGTACGATACTTTTATTCAGTTGGAGTGTATACTGCGACTCGACGCGCATGGTGAATTTTACATTAACACTTAAGATTTACACACAACAGAAAAAAGTCCAGTAGCAAGATTCCTTAAACAGTCTATGAAAGGAATGTTACACGTCCTTAACACGTCAACACAAATGATTTCCCATGGAGCTGGTGAGATGGTATTATTTAAAAAATATAAAAATTTTACAACATAAAGAACAGGCACCACCATGCACAAGATGATTTATGACACTTTAAATCACATACTTAAAAAGAAAAAAAGAAAAAAGAAAGAAAAAGAAAAAAAGGTACAGTGCACCAACACTTTTTAAGGAGGTAAATACAAAATGTCTGATATGGCAACAAAGGCTCGTCTTCAACGTCCAATCAGTAACACCATGCCTTTTAGATCATTGAATGAAATTTTAAACTGATACAAATTCTACGACTACTCGAAGGCATTTGATCATCAAAAGGAAACGGAAACACTTCAATTGTATTGATATAGTCAAAGGCCAAATATAAGGGCATTAAAAAAAGTTGAATATTTCATGTCAGGCCACCAAACACACTTGGTGAAAACGACGGTTTCGCTTAGACTGCGGCTGGAGACAGAGTGCACACTGCACAAATGGCATTGCTCACTCGAGGAGAAAAAGTGCTAATGATGAACAAAAATTGTACCTCATCATCTAACCTGCTACGGAAACGCATTTAGCTCCAAAAAAAAGAAAAGAAAAAAAAAAGAATCCAGCATGTCACTTATTTGTCATAATTATGAGACACTAGGCCTAAGTCCTAGCTAGATGCGCACTTCCTAAAGGAAATCTCCGCTTAAAAGAAACTGAAACGTGATGGAGTAAAGCGAGAGCGCGAAAAGATCATGCAAAAGGAAGACAAAACAAATTTTCAAAAAAGGGAAAGAACAGAGGGAAATCGAAAACAAGAAAGAAACGACAAAAGGGAAGGAAAGTGTGTGATTATGACGAGTGTGCGTTCCACTGAGCGAGAGTTTAAGTGAAGCTGCTGATTGGTCGGCTGCTGAAACGGGCATTATGACATCAGCGGTCACTTAAAATTCTAATTTTCCCAAACATTCCTTCTGTGCATTTCAATGGGAATGTTCGACGCTTTATACTACACTCAAAAATGTTAATACAAAGTTTATAAAACCCCAAAACCTGCAGCGCATATCTCGCTGAAATGATCTGCAGAAAGAAGTTTGAACCGAGTTTGCATGTTAAGCGCTTCTGGCTGCACTCATCACCCAAAAAAAAAAGGGAGGGGGGACAAAAAGAAGAATAAGTGTAAGGAATAACAGCATACACAGTAATTCTGAGATCTTTTCAGGTATCTTATGACAAAGCGTCCTACTTAACAATGACAAAAAATAGTGATGTGCTGGATTTTCTTTTGACCCCATGAGTAGAGTAAACGCGCTTCCACACGCAGCACTGCAAGGCCGAACACGAGACAAAACGAAAGCAAAGTGCGCGAGACGTGAACAGCGCTCCACGTTTCAAGCGTACAGGACAGGAACGCTGCTGGATGCAACATTTGAAAAGCATCGTTTTGGCAGTGACGGACTTTCACGGTTGATGCACTCGTTCACATCTGTGAAAGCAATCGAAAAACAAACCAACAAAAACAAAAAAGGGGGAACTCAAACTGGGTCCATGTTTTCCCGTCGCAGTCCTGGACCGACACGAGCTGAATACTGCGCACTTGGAGAACAATAGGAATTACATAACGGGATGGGAGGAAAAACGAAAGCGAACGTAGCGCCCGTTGTGGGATAATGAAGAAATCTTCTGGCTTAGCAGCTCGGCAGGTGTTAAACTTAACGCTCGGGATGCACACTGTCTTGGTTGTTCACTGTTATTGAGACATTAGCAATACTGATATATCACAGAAAGCTGCGATATGCAATTTTAACCACAGACCCTTGGTCCAAATAGTGGCGAGCAATCTTTAAGCAGGTCTCATTACGGGTTCAATAACGAGCGTGCGGCCCTGCTGAACACACTGTTACACTGGGGTGGACGTCTGCCATAATCAAAAAACTACCGAGTTTATAAAGCAACTTCTATTGAATAGTAGTTACAAGATAAGATACATTTTGGTCTCCGTCAGAAAACCCATTGATATGCCTTGCTGATTTGTTATAGGCAAGTCTATGGGCGGAGAATATATGTATATTATTATTATTATTATATATTTTTTGCCTGCACGTGACCAGGAATCGTAAGCTGGAAACTCATTCCCACATGGATTCTCCACCGTAGACTAGGCCCGATTAGTTTACGCATGGCTTGCGTTACAGCGCGCGCACGAGTCGGTGCCATTCCCGCAGCGTTCTCACTTGAATTAGCAGCAAGAGCAAGACACCAAAAATATCCTCGTGCACGTAGCTCAAGACTAAGAAGGAAATCTGGGTAATTAAGGTACACCTTGATTATGATACCTTAAAAAAAAAACCCAAAGTGGTCACTATTGTGTACAAATGAGGTTTTTAAAAAAAAAAAAAAAAAGAAAGAAAGAAAAAAAGATTTACACTAAAACCATCACCGGGTGTAAATTAAAAAAATAAAATTATGATATTGCCTTCTCGTAATTGTCTTTACTTAAT
>JAOUQW010000009.1:51383-62533 GCA_028565825.1 Olivaichthys viedmensis
AAGAAAGAAAAAAAAGATTTACACTGTCAACATCACTGAAAATAAAAACGAAGCTCTGAGTAGTTAAAAGAAAAAAGGAAAGAAAGAAAAAAAGATTTACAGAAAAAAGGAAAGAAAGAAAAAAAAGATTTACACTGTCAACATCACTGAAAATAAAAACGAAGCTCTGAGTAGTTAAAAGAAAAAAGAAAGGAAAAAAAGGACAAGACAATAAGTAGCAGTGCTTAAGGAAAATAAAAACACTACATAAAAAAGGAATTTCCTTATTGACTGATATTCCTATCGGCACAACACCAACGACGGCGGAGTGTTTAATACCAAGATGGCAGTGTTCAGGTGTTTATCATGGCAAAATAACGCTGATCCTCATAAAACCAAGAAGCCAACGCTAAAATGTAAGTGCTTAACTGCGATTTCACTGAATCAAACTGTCACGAGAAGGTGTGCGTCTGAACTGAACACAGGCTGAGCGAGGGATGGAAAAAAGGGGCACATATACAACGACATTAAGAATAGTGATATCAAACTCACTAATACCAATGAACAATACTGTACACCGTGAGCGGATGTAAACGTAGTCATAAATATATTCGTGATATATATATCTTACAAATCACAAACGCATGGGTATGAAGAGGCAGCACGTAACCAAACCGGAGTCACAGTCCGTTGTTTTTTTTTAGTTTTTGTTTTTACCACAACTAGCCGATATTCAGACGTGTAGTGAAATTCTAGCTTTGTGTAGTAGAGAATCTGACCTACGTGTCTCATAGGAATCCTTTCTATTTACACTGAGGTACATTGAATAAAGTTCTCAAGGTGATGTAGGTACCGTAGAGTGCGTAAAAGACCTCGGTTCTGCTCCGAGGCCGAATTGGAAACCGGCTTGAAAACAAAATATCGGTAAAGTGACGATTCGTGGGTGTTGTGTGATTCATTTCCACAATTCTAACGCACTGTATCTGAAAGAGTGAAGCCGTAAAATTGTGACTTTTTTTTTTTCGACTCAAAAATGATCGCCAGCTGCTGTAGATCTGGAACGGACAACAACCAACTTGTACGTATAATGATTTTTGAACTGCACAGCCCCCTAGCTGCATGGAGGGCCTCTCTTTTCTGAATTCCAGTCACTATGTTTAATTATTTTTCAGAATAAGAGCTTTGGCTCAGTCACTCAGCCATTCCTCCTTCCTCGTCCTCTTCTCCCTCTATCTCTGCATCTCCCTCCTCCTCTTCCTCCTCCCTCTCTCCTTCCTCTTCCTCCTTCACACTCAGGGCAGTGGGCAGGCTGGGAGCTCGTTCTGGGTCGTGTTTGGGGCAACAGGGCCGGTTCTCCTGAGCGGACAGCACCAGCTGCCCCGCGTCGTGATCCTGGCAGAAGGAGGCGGGGCAAAAGTGACAGAACGCAAAGGCGGGGCGATGGCACACGCTGCACTGGTGCCACGGGCATTCCCAGCGACCTGCACACACACACACACACACACATGTATGAGTCTCAACAAAAGACTAACAGAGTCTATTTGGATTAATCACTTAGTGAATCAACGAGTCCGTAAATGAATCATTGAGTAGGTCACTGAATCATCAAGTCACAGAGTGAGCGAGTCAGGGAAACAGTCAGTAAGTCAGATAATGTTAACTAAAAAGCACTCCATGTTGTTAGTATAGTTATTTACAGGCTCACTCTGGAGTGAGTGTGGCTTAGCGTACCATAAGGGGGCGTGGTCAGGTTGAGGCAGAGCAGGTGATAGGCTCTGGGACAGTCTTTCCTGTCACACATGACGAGTTCTCCACCCTCGCCACAGCAGTAGCAGTAATAATCATGACTGCGGCTCTCTGTCTTCAGCTTCCTCTTCCTCACCTTCAGCTTCGAATTCCTTACCTTCTCCTCCTTTTCCAACGCCACAGCACTCTGAAGGACAGGAGAATGTTACACACACACACGCACATGAGACAGAACAGAAAGAAAGAAAAGACAATGGAAGAAAGAGAACACAACAAAGGAAGAAAAATAGAAAACAAGCAACAGAAGAAAAAAAAAGGGACATCTAAATGCAGAAGAGCAGCTCTAGCCATTAGTGTTCTGCGTGTGTTATTAAAAGAGTACACACACACATATTAGAGTGTGTTTGTCAACATGGTATGTATGCATGTGTGTACCTTTGGCCGGACTCCCAGGAAGCCGCTGCAGTTCTCAGCTCCGCAGTGACACGTCGTCCTCCCGTTCCCCAAACAATCCAGATTATAGTTAAACGTCAGCTCAGTGTCTGCACGCGCAACACACAAAAACCACAGAAAAAGTGCAACTCCATTAAGTGCCTGTTGGAATTTTTTCTAATGTTACATTACTTTTAGGACAAATGCCTTGCTTTATTTTGTATATTTAATGAGTAAATTAATACATCATTAAGAAATTTGTGAAAACAAGTGTGCTTTTTTTCCTACATCAAGTAACACAATGGTCATTCAGCCGAAAAAGTTGAGGAAACGCATTTCGATAGACTTACAGGCGACTTAAAGTAGAACATGAGATCTTAATAGTGAATTTTTTGCTTTGGAACACGTAAATATTTTAAATGAAATTTTGCGCCATAACAATCAGCTGAGGAGAACGTTGGATTAGTGTTTGCTCTCACCCGCAGCGATGTCACACAGCGTGAAGAGTCCAATGCGGACGTCTCCGTTCACCGTCCATTTCTGTGTCTCGCAGTTCGGACTGCAGCTGTGATTCATGAAGCGGGACAAGTTCCCTTTGGGCCCAGCGTCAATCACACGGTCCTGAAACAAACACATCCAAAACACAAATAAACGCCTTGCATAACAAGCCAGCATAAACACTGTAAAAATAAACAGCATACTGCTTTTTGTTCTCCCAGTTTTCCTTCAACATTAACATAACTCTAGAACTACTTCAGACGGTGTCCCGTCTTGCCGATACAGCGGCACATCCCAATTATAAGACCAACAAATCCTCCCTCACACCGGCAGAGATCAAGCACATGGCACACCTGGTTAAAATAAAATATTTTACCTTGGTAAGGGTGAGCATGTAGAAGTTGGTCGCATGGTTCTTGTTGGCGTGGCTGATCCGCTGCCGACACTCCTCCAGATCGATCAGTTCTCCAACGTACTCAATCACAAAGTCTCCCTACAAACACGCACGCCAAGAGTCGTCAGTTTAAACTCTATAATTACACTTCTGCAACATAAGGTCCCGTTTCCAAGGGAACTTACAAAAAGGAAAGTGTGACCAGTTGTTTATCAGTTACAGTTCTTCTGAAGAGAAGGAAGTGTTTTAACAGCTCAATGATTTGACTTGTGTCTGCTAAATGATCCTTTTTTTAATCCCCTTATTATTAAAATCAATAAATGTAAGCGTAGGGGTGTTAAGATGCCTGTCCTGATGTTGCCGAGTGACCGGCATCCCTGGGTGGACATGGACAGCGCTTAAGTTCAATTTAATCACCCAATCACAAACTTCACCATGTAATAATCACCCTAGCCTTTCTTTTCACTTATTTACTAGGATATGAACAGTAGCTATCTGACGTTAAGTATCTAGTAACTAACAAGCTAGCTGGCGTTCAGTAAACTATTCTGGTGATGTCATATGATCAAATTTGCAATTGGCTGATCAAATTTAACTTGAGCTCTGCCCTTGTCGATGCAGGGAGGCCCATCACCTGGCAAAAATCAAGACGTGCTGTTAAAGACGTGGATATTACGTTCATCCATATTTTTCGCTGACCTTTCTGAGGTCCTGTTTGGTTTTGAGGCCCCAGCCGCGCGTCTCCGTCTTGATCACTTCCATTTTTGGATACTGCCGTTTGGTGAAGCACTGGTTTAGGCAGCGCTCGGCGGCAGCACACACCTGCGGTTGACACTCGTACTGCAGCGCCCGATTTACGCACTCAGAGTCCTGAGCGCATGGACGCTCGTCACTCGGCTTGCAGTTACAGCGTGGGATCTCCGACAGGTCGGCCACACGCACCTGCACCTTCCCTATAGGCTTATTACACTGGGCGGGGAAGAAAATGTAAATAATGTTTAAAAAGCAACAAAAAGAGAGAGAGAGGTGTTGTACTGTGAAAAGAGCGAGTGAGTGTGTGTGTATGTGTTGTACCTTAATGAGTTTGTAAGGTGGAGGCCGTCGTGAATTGCGTTCCTGTTCCAGAGCTTCTTTGGTCTCACGTTGAGATTTTAGCTCCTGAAACCTTCTCGCTGCCTCCTCGAGAGCTGGACACACACACACAATAACATCACCGTGTTATAAATGTTATTTCCAGGGCCAGTGCGTCACTTTAAATCGGATTTTTTTTTGTGTGAACATTTTATTGGGTTTTTACAATATGAAAACCACTGCACACACAGGATGACGATCAATACGACAATACGGTTGCATTATTCAACTTTTGACCGTTTAAGGTTGAGAATGTCTAAAACGTACTGTGACCAAACTTTCTTGAAATAAATACCTGGTTCATAACCTTGTTTTAGAATTGATTTTAAAGAAGCCGTTCCTACAGGATTTTTAAGGCCCTCTATAAAGTGGTGTAAATAAGGGACAGTGGTGTTTCTACATTGTTGTGTAGTGATCATCCTAAATCCACTTTAATTATAATCTTTTTTAATAAAAAAAAAAAAAAGCAGATACTGTGATGCACTGAAAACCGTAATGCTGGGTCATAAATTTAAATCACACTCTATTCATACCTTTTTTAAAGGTTTTGTTAATCCCAATTTGTCCCTCTGCGAAGTTCTTGTCATTCTCCAAGTAAGGGAAAACCCGGCCCTGGTGGATCCAGTAGTAGTCGTGTGACCCGAAGAAAAAGACAGGAAAGTCCCCGATGTCGTGTTTCAGATTTTGGATGTTGGACGGAACCAGACGAGGGTTACAGATCTCAGCGGGCCACCATCTACACGAGCGAGAAAACACACAAATACTGACATAAAAGAGCGGAAAGATTTTCTTCACCTTTAAGGTTAATACAGGGATTAAAGTGAAATTCTTCATGATTTGGAGCGTTTCATGAAGTGGGCCTTGAAAATGCAAACTTTTTAGTCCTGGCCCTGAGCTGTGTACTGACGAGGAGACGCAGCACTGATCTGATCTCAGTCGATATGAGCTGTTTAACCAGACGCCAATCAGACAAAAACAGCGTTAATCCAAGCAGGCTATCCACATGGGCTTAAAAACAGCATAAAGGGGCATCACATTGGAAGGGATAAGCGAAGCTGACTTTGCAGGGCCCCTGGGTGGATGTGTGATATAGTCGGATCTGCAAGTTACACAAGGTCTAAGGCCTTAATGTAGGGCTAAAACGGATAAGCTGCAACATTCATTTGCTGCTACATACAACAAAATCTCATTTGTAGTTAGGCTCAGCTTTTGCACATTACTCCACCTGGTTGATCCTGTTTTTCTGTGTAATTAGTGTGTACTGCATCATGCACTGTCCGGTGCAAGTACTGTATTGTACTGCACTGTTTTGCGCTCGTCTTACACTGTCGCAAACTTTGCAATTCTGTCTATGGTTGTCCTGGAGGAAAATGATTGCATCCCATTGGTGTACTTGTATAATTTTGCAGTTCATGGAAATGTGTGTGGTGTGTGTCATAAACTGTGTTCTGCGTTTTTACCTGTAGTTACCCAGCTTGACCCAGACGATCTGTTTATAGCGAGGTTTCTTTCCCGCTCTGCATTCACTACAAAGCCAGGCTTCCTCCGGCATCTCCATATTTAAACACGACGGGTGGAAGGAGGCGGGGCATGCCTCGCAGCACAGGAGTCTTCCTCCTACACACACACATTAAACACACAAATGCCAGTCAGCTCATAATCACCGGCGGCCGCTATTCTCCAAACCTCACCCGAGAGCAAGTATGTCTCAAATGTTAAATGCGCTGAAGACGAGTGCCGCATTTCATGGCTGTTTTTATTGCACCCACGTCGACTTCCCCTTGGCCATCTTAAGAGAGTTACTTTATCAGCTCGAGTGAAGTGTGTTAGATGAGGGATCGAGCTGACAACACTGTAGACTTCAGAAGCACAACTTACCCAGAAGGCATCGCTGCAATCTGACGTGGTTTCTTTTTCAAAACGGCGGATAAAGCTGTTTATAAGTGTAATCAGGGGCAAGAATGACAGCTGATGACGCTGCATTCAGTGTTAATCTCGTCAACAAATTTACTTACGATGTACAATAATGATGACAATCAGCTGATTGTTGATAAAAATATGATGATATGAAAATAAATTGTGAGGGCGACTTTAATGAACTAAATACCCTTTATGAAGTCGGTCCCTGTACAACCAGAAATTGTGGCTGAATGAAGTCGAGTATATAGTGCAGCTCAGAGATCCCAGATATCCACTATACCCTACGTAGACAGCATATAAAATGGACATAAAGACATTTGAGATTCAGCTTAACTGAGTGTCCGAGGAGCATTAAAATAAATAAATAAATAAATAAATGTGGGTGAGCTGAAGATGACAGATTACTGCGGGTAAATAAATGATAAAATCAAACAAAATTTGAAACAAAAGTTTATTATAAAAATGATAAACATGTCTCCTTGTGATTTTTTTCTTTTGGTGATTTTCCTCATGAAGCGATACAATTTTTTACGCAAACACGACTGCTAATATTCGCTCTGGTCTGAGGCAGTATAGCATTTTATGTAATTAAAATATTGAAGGAATAGTGAAGTCATTTTGTAGGTTTCTTTTTTTTCCTTCATTGAATACTTTCCCTGTCACTATTTGGATGATGGCTTTTACTTTTACTCGTCTTTTTTATTTATTTAAATAACAGTACTTCCACTTGAGTAAGGTTTTAACCCTGGGTGTCGAGGACGGATCGGGACACATTAGTGTCCACATTACAAATCTAACACGTCCAAAAGTGGTTTGAGTGATCGGCTCACAAGACCCATTTGATCCTGTTCACACCTGTACTGAACGCTGTCAGCTTGGATTTTAATGCCAGGTCTGAACGGGGTTACAGGAGCCATTTGTGTTTGTGGAGGCTGGAGGCATGGAGCCCCAAACACAAAAGGAAACCTTTTTTAACGTATGCAAAAAAAAAAAAAAAAAAAAAAAAGTGTTGATAAACGGCATGTTTGAAATTATTCAGTTACTACAAATATGTTCAGTTTGTCAATTAAAATATGATTCTTTTCGTGCCGTTTTAATCAGTCAAATGGACTAAAATGAATCAATACGTCATGACTCGAGTGACAAACAATGACGATCAAAAACCTGTGTGAAAATGAACACTGGCTGCATTACTTTACTCCGCTAGCAAGTTCGCTTCCTCGCTAGTGAGCACGTTATGAGAGTTATGACACAACTCTGAACAATCTCCGATACACACTCCTCGTGCTGCAAAGGCGCACTCGTGTGATGTAGTGGATGACGCACACTTCAGAGTGTGTGAGGGGAAGTGAACGAAGGTGCGTTAAAAAGGACTGAAACGCAGCATGGCTATGGTGCGCGCTCTCGAGGGTGAGATTTGAGGAATTCTGAGTATTTTCACAGTAGTTTGATTTGAGACACAGCCACAGCAAATGGATTAGATGCAGGATGAGCGGCATGCACATACACACGCGCACTCCAACTGCGCTTCACATACCTGCACTAAATAGCAGAGGCAACACAATCGCAACCAAAACTATTCTGGATGGCAAAGATCTGTGTACCAAATGACTAGGCCAACAAAATTCAGGAGGACAAAAATGCAAGAATTTGCACCCCGACATCCAAAATAGGTTTGGATTTTGAAGAAAGAAGGATGAGCTTAAAGCAAACGTTAAACACAAAACCAAAGTGATTTAAAGGAAGTTCCTACTTGGCAGTGTGATGGGAAAGCGCAGCTCGAGGACTCAAAATAACCCCGTGTGACTACATTTTTATTAAATTTAGCCATAAAAAAATAAAATAATAATTGTACACAATGTTTTCTTAACCCGAATGTAGTCAATTAGCTAAGACTTCTTTGTGGTCTGAAGTTGTGTACTGGAGCGAAGAGGCTAATGTAGCCACCAGTTTAGCATCATGCAAACTGATGATTTAGACATGCAGTTTGCCTGATGCTAAACTGGAAGCTATAAGCTTTTACTTTTCTTTTTAGCTACTTCAGCCTCGTAGATTCAGTGCAAAACTACACACCAAACGTGTTAACTGATTGACTGCGTTTGGGGTAAGAGGGACGTAATCTCCATTTTTTAAATCTACAGTTTTACGGGTTTTTTTGTTTTTAAATTGTGGATCGATTGTGCTGTGTCCTTTTAATCCTGTGTAAAGCACTGAGCTACATTCTATGAATAAAATAAGCTTCTCATCATTACATGTCTTACACCTTCTGCAATTCTGGAAAACTAATAGCCAGCTGCAAGTTAGTCAGTTGCACCAGTTGAACTCAAGTTTGATCATAGCCTAGTGCGAATGGAAATTGCCCCGACATTTGAGTTTAAAAACGACCAAATCATTTCAACCTAGCTTAAAGTTATAATTAAAAACCATCACCGGCCCGTTAGTAAGTGCACCGTTTGCTGTAAACAATCCGATAACGTGGCCGTTTGCTTCGAGTGGTAGGAAAACATGGCAGAAAAATTACACTGCGGTTTGCGCGGCAACGACTTCTTCATTACAGACCCTTTGATCAGCACGATGACTTTCATTTATATTCACGCTTCCTGTTTTGGTCAAACGGAAATACAGAAGATCACAGAGCTCCGAGTCGAGATCAAGGCGATCCTGTTTATGGTCAGCTTGTGTTACTGATAAGCTGCAGAGGGTGAAACACGTTGCGACAGTGTTTTTGATGTGTGAGCACTTGACGTGGTTTTGATTCGCCCTAAGCGTCTGTGGTGTGACCAACATTCTATACAGCGCTAGTTTGACACTAAATAATCAAACTGTGCAGTTTAAAACTTTACACTCTGACTCACCATCCAACTGAAGTTCAACTGGTGCGACTGGCTGATGGACTTAAGCCACACACACACACACACACACGGTCTCAGCACTAATTTAGTATAAGCATCTAGCAATTTGTGCACACGTACACCAGGCATGTGCTGATTCTCATATTATGATAATTACCTAAACTTTTACCACGGTTTGCAAAATTATCATAATATTGTGTTTTTAAACCATTGCTCAGAGTATAGGAATGTTTTTCACACCTTCATGGAATTATGGAATTGAAGGCTTTAAATTTCCAAAATAAAGACCCTTAGAGGACAGCTGTCCTTTTGCTGCCTTCTGAATGGGAGACACTATTTCAAGAGCACGAATGCGTTCCAAAAAAAAGCTGCCTACCTAGGCAGCCTCCTCCCGAATTAAATATTTTAAAATGTCCATGACAACAGCATATACAGTACCAGTCAAAAGTTTTTTGGACACACCTGCTTATAGTCGGTAGTTTCCTAAGAGTTTAGAATAATAATGAAGGACATTAACACTATGAAACCACACATATGGAATTATGCAGTGACCAAGAAAAGTGTTAAACAAATCAAAACTATTTTCCATTTCAAATTCTTAACAGTGTCCCTGATTAAGCTTTGCACGCTCTCGCCATCTTCTCAACCAGCTTCATGAGGGAGGCTTTTCTTAAACTTCCCAAATAGGCCGAGTGACTTTTGGTGTTCTCCTTCTCCTAACGCTCTAAATGATAAACTACTTGTTTGAGGAAACAATTACATTTTTAGCAAAAACTACATTTTGATTCAGAAATAAATGTATACATGGGCATTAACTTCACTATTTACAATTGAAACAAATTTAAATTAATATATATTCTTCAATCTGTGGTGTCCAAACCTTTGACTGGTAGTGTATAGTGTACGATATATTGTATCACTAATTATCAGCGCATGCCTAATATAGAGCAAGACTGAGACTGCATATTGTTACGCTAAGCAATAACACTGAGCTGTTATTACGGGAGCCGTACGTTATTTTAAGTCCAGCGTTTGCATTAGTAACTGCAAATTAGGAGAACTGAAATAAAACAAAGCAAAAAGTAAAGGCGTGAAAAGCGACAGGGTGAAGGAGCGAGAGCGAACGTGAGGTTACCTTTGGCAGGATTCTTTTGGGTAGCTGACGAAGGAGAAGGAATCAGAGGTAATTTCATCAACTCAGCACGATTTGACTCAGTCAGAAGGTAGTGAGACTTAAACGTATAAGAACTTAATACGGTGTCAGTGAGGTCGTGCACTAAGCGCCCTACACGAGACAAACAGGAAAACCCGTGAGCAGTCAATCACACTCCCCATGATCGCAGAGAACACACTCACACTCACACTCGCACTCACACACCACACTCACACACCACACACACGGACTATTGAATGGGATGTAGGGAGTCCTGGAAGGAGAAAACACAAATCTTGGGGGGGATTTCAGTGTTGGCCTGGGAGTCATGATGGAGCTTGTGGTTAAAATGCTAAATGCTGTTGGGATAATTCTATTGTGCATTGTTTCTTTTAAAAAACAAAAACAAATTCTGTTAGAATTAGTGTCTCAGTATTTGGTCTGTGTGTATTTCTTTATTTCCATCAGTTGTAAAGCATCCTTGGGTGTGAGAAAGGCATTATACAAATAAAAGCTATTCTTATTTGTATTTTTATTATTAGCAGTAGTAACATTATTATTATTACTTTTTTCCATCTCTTCTCCCACACCAACACCCCCGTCATCAGGATTTCTACAGACAATACAGAAAAATGATCAACACTCATCTTCTATTCATAACGAGTTACAGATCGACTGATTAAGAGGAAAAGATAATTTTTATTCTATGAATTTAAAGGCTGAAGGTGCAATCAGTGATACACTTGTTAGCATGTTCATGCTATGGTCACTTCACCTGAGCATCTGAAAATGATGAGATAAAACGCTGGTCTGTTTCTGTTTTGATGTGAATAAAGATATACACTCACGGAGCACTTTATTAGGAACCAGTACACCTTCTCATTCATGCAATTATCTAATCAGCCAATCGTGTGGCAGCAGTGCAATGCATGAATTCATGCAGATACGGACCAGCAGCTTCAGGTAACGTTCACATCAACCATCAGAATGGGGGAAAAATGTGATCTCAGTGATTTTGACCGTGGCATGATTGTTGGTGCCAGAC
>JAOUQW010000009.1:63872-76248 GCA_028565825.1 Olivaichthys viedmensis
GACAAGATAAAAAAGAGGTTAGAAAACGGCATTAAAAAAAAAAAAAAAAAAAAAAGGAGACAAAAAAAAAGAAAAAAGAAAAAGTGTACTATGGTTAGAAAAAGCACATTTGCATTGACAAAGACAACACTGAAGCAAAAGGCCATTAATTAACATATTCATACTGTGTGAGGATTATTAAAGGAACAGTCCGGCCAAAAATTTAAATATACACAATGTCCCATTTTACCCCAAATGTTGTCGATCAGCCAAAACATGTTTGGTGTGCAAAGTTTACTTCTCTAGTTTTTCCCAATGGAGTTACAAGGCTAATGTAGCTAACAAGTAATTGAAGCTAATAGCCTCCAGTTTAGCACTGTGCAAACTGCATGGCTAAATCATCACACACTCGCCTCAAACGGCTTTTTCGAGTTATTCCGTTTTCAAACAGACTTGTTTTTGTGGTTTCTGACACTGTTCTTGATAAAAATGGACAAAAGGACATGGCTGAGCTAAAAACAATTGTAGTGGCTATCATGAAGCTGAATCACTTTTTTTCCCCTCAGCACATTGTTTAGTATCATTTGGCGCAAGCTTTAAACAATGTCTTTTAAGGCGAGTGTTTGATCATTTAGACATGCAGTTTGCACAATGCCAAACTGGAGACTATAATGTTAGCTACATTAGCTGCCCAGCTCCAGTGCAAAACTAAAAAAGCAAACGTTACACACTAAACATGTCTTGGCTGATCCACTACATTTGAGGTAATGTGGGGACATAGTTTACATTTTATTTCTGGTCGAACTGTTGCTGTAAGAGAAACACACATACAATGTTATTATTAAAGGAAAAGCAGGCATTAAACATGTTGTAGTAGTAGTGAGTCAGATGGACTGGAATGTTGAGGATGTTTCTCCACTAATCTGAGGGACTTCATAGTGCGTTACCATGTGTTAGTGCGTGTTACAATCTTAAAGTCACAAACATTTGTCACCACTCATCTGGGAATTTCACTCATTCTTAACTAAACATGTTTAAGTCATGCTTCAGATCAGATCGGAACTTATGAAGAACCTCAGATGATCAGAAACACGTCTTTAAGATTGACTAACATACACTAACACTATAAAGCCCTATTGAGATGGTGTTCGTTTCTCAGAGTGATGTCTGTAATAAAATATCTGCTTGTGACAAAGAATGAACGCAGAACGAACGAGTGTCCAGGAGGTTTTTGTTCCTACCAACCCAAATGTTTGCGTCACACAGAGTCGCATGATCACAGTCATTCAATCTTCTGAGTGACTATTTTCCTGTTAATGGACTCCCAAGTGAAGTGATGTTCAGAAGACCCAATGCCAGCAAGTAACCTTCTAACTCTAAAGTTGCAGGAAAGGCATCTCGGTCTTACATAATTCACAAAAAGCTTGTGTGACTGTGGCATGTTTAAAGCCTATAAAATACTCTTGCAAATCTTCCTCATTGGGACACTGAGTTTTGGGTATATTTTATAGCTATATATGTATATATATATATTTATATATATTTTTTTTAAACAAAGTGGCCGAGCAGGGCGTCGGTAGCTACGGGAGTTTGTTTGCATTAAACAGTATGCCTAAATAGGCAACAGGAGGCAATCAAATAATAGTTCGCGCTAGTTCTTCAACATGGGCTTGTCAGGGCCATTAGCCACTTTAGTTCACATTAAAGCGCCTCAAACTAGAGCAGAAACACAACTCCAGCCGCTCTGACTCTCACTACTGCCTGCGGGACTGAAACTATCAACATGCAGTAATCACACTTCCTGTGAAAGAGCCAGCTGTGTGAGTGTGTAAGGTTTAGGCCTAGCCGGCTGCTCCGGCTCATCGGCTCTGTGCTGAGTGGGGAACGAGTCTCACCTCGCGAGCAAACGAAACACCAGCCTACGTTTACGGAGGAGCCGAGATGGCCGTTCTTCCTCGTGCCCGAGTGACTGCTGCAGACAATGACGTGAGGCGTAATCGCTATGCTCCCAGCCGCTATACACACATCGCCCGCATGATAGGCTACAGGACAACGGATACAGCGCATCATCCGGCCTGTGGAGAGACACACATTCACACAAACTTAACCCTTTCCATATGGTATGACAAGGTGCTTTCGCTGGCCAAATACATGTAAAACATATGTTGTAAACAGCATGGCTCAAAAAAAAATACTTTCGAACGCAAAACTAGATTGTGGATATACTTTTCAATTTATAATAGAATAATAGAAAAAATTACATATTAGAATAATAGTAAGTAAACTGAACACACGTCTAGCTTAAATACACTGCCCGTTTTACACTTAATAAATTGCCAATGCTAATGTGAGAAACCCTTGCAGGCTATTATGAGTTAGCATGTACATTAGTTTGTTAAACACCAAGCTAATTAACCAGCATTCTTGCTGTCTGGCTGTAGGCAACTCTGCTGCTAAACCCTGTGGATACTCTGTGTGTCCCCTCAAAAGCATGAGTCTATTAGAGGTTGTGTGATGGTGTGTGTGTGTGTCCGTGTGTGTCACACCTGTGTTGGCCTTTTGCGAGTCTTTCTCCAGCCAGCAGGTGGCGCAGCAATGCTGTGGGCACTTCAGGCCTCGCAGCTCGGTGGCAGTGCCCGCGTATTTCCGGACACAGGACTCGTGATAGAAACGGCCACATCCACTCACCGAACACGGCTTCACATCTCCATCAGCGCGCTTACAGGAGAAACACAGGTGGGAGCCTGGGGAGAGACGGAGGGAGAAAGAGAGAGGGAAAGAGAGAGAGAGAGAGAGAGAGAGAGAGAGATTTATACGTCATTTAAAAAAAATCATATATAGTTAATCATATTTTCAATTTAACGGATCAGTAAAGTTAGCAAGGCTGACAATGACTCAAAGCTATACCTGCACATGAATAAGCTAACGTCAACATAAACTCAAAGCCATACCTGCACATGAATAAGCTAATGTTAACTTAAACTTGAAGCTAAATTTGTTTGTTAAACTAACTTCAGGTTAAAACCAAAGCCAAATATGCATATGATTAAGCTAACGTCAACTTAAACTTATATTAATTAATCAATCAATAAATAAATAAATAAAGAAGTACATTTGTACTAAAATAGGCTAATGTCAATTTAAACCTTAAAGTAAATTTGTAAGTTAATTAAGCTAACATCAACATGCACTTAGGGGACTGGGGGGGCGCGGGTGTGGTGGGACGGTGGAATTGTGGTTTGGGGGAAACTGAGAGGGGTGGGGTGGTTGGAGGGTGTTTGTGTGAGAGACACTGTAGTATGTTTTTATATATAATTTGAAGTTACTAGCTAGGAACCGAACTCATGTGTGAGAAGACGGTGAACAATAATAATAATAATACATTTCATTTCTATAGCACCTTTTCACTTTAGAAAGACAAATTTAATAAAGAGCGCACACGCGCGCACACACACACACACACACACACACACACCAAGGATGCTAACAAGAAAATAGTAACACGTAATGGATCTGACCTGTTTTGCACTCAGTGCAGATGTTTTCTCCCTCCGTTCCCCCAGCTGAGGCCAAACACTCGTGATGGAAAAACCTGTTACACTCGCCCTCACAGCACAGCAGGGAATCGCCAAATGACTCGCAGACCTGAGCGGTCACACACACACACACGATATATCTCAAATCTGCCCTCTCTGCAATCACTGTGCAACATTAATACTGCAGGATGAGGAGTAAAGTCCCTGCTCAGGTATTTTTTATTAAAAGTAGTGTTTCTCAGTAATGGTTCTAGTTTGTTCTTATGTTCTCATGTTTTCACGTGATGTTGCCAAGTTTAATTCCAATACTGAAGAATACAACTACTGAGAATGGTTAAAATATTCACAAATGTTCATGATTCCAACCAAATATCAAAAGAGACGTCGGTCGGTAACGCACCGCAAATAATGAGTTCAAAGACCCATAATTCATTGCAACAACACAGCGACGGCAGTTGAGACAACTTGTAAAATAAATACATTTCATATAAATAGGTTTGGCCCACATTTAATTATCAACACTTATTTAATTTTATTATTATAATTAGTAATAAAAATAATATAATATTAATAAATAGTATAATTATTTGTAACCTTGGACAATATATTTATTGATGTACAATTCCTCTTTACACACACCCCAGTCTGGACTAATATATATGGTTTTGGTTTTATTATTATTTAAAAAAAAAATTTATTTAACCTAATCCCCTCTTGTCTGATAACACACACCTGACACACCATATCCTTTTTGGAGGCATTACTGCCCTGCCGAGAGACGTTCGAATCCACTGACTGGGCGTCCGAGCCATCAGCGTCCACAGTAGCAGGACTGTCATAGCGCTTCTCAAACACACTCTGCACAGAAACAGAAACACACACCATCGAGATTCCATCACTTTAACAATATAAATAACAATAACCAACAACAAAAAAAAAGAATAGACCAAGAGCATCTCTACATGTTTACTCTCATTAAGAATGAAATAAGTTATTATGAATATGCAATTTGAAACGCACCCATGTCTTCGCACCATCCCACCCCCATTCCTTTACCCACCTACCCTGGTGACGCTATGCTATATTAGCAAAAACGGTAAGTTGTTATGCACTTGCGTTAACTGATGTGGTTCCATGCGACTGTAGCCAGAACTGTCAAAATATAGCATTACCATAACAACCACGATTTATTCATCACTAACATTAGCCATGTTTGCAAGCCAGCTAGCTTAGCACTCCTGCTTTGTAGCTAAAAGTTTCTATTTAGCATATAATTATGCTAAACCATGCTAATTATTAGAGCCGTTATTATAAGACCGTGGTTCAAGCCGTTCATTTATTTTGTGAAGTCACAAACTGAGCTCATACATAACGCTCCCCAAATCAGTTTTATACTTTCAAAATTTCACAAATTTGCTCCAATTGCCAACCTATACAAGCAATATAAACCATCGAAGAGGAGTTAGCCATTTAAACATTGAATTTTTGAGTACATGGTACTGCAGGTGTGTGTGCGCGCGCGTCACCTGCATGTCGTTTTGGCCTCTGGAGTCAGAGTCGGACGTGTCTCTGTAAATGTAGCTTGTAATTTCAACATCCGTCGAGGCTCGACTGCGTTTCTTCAGCGGTTTGCATGAATCCGAGATCTCACTGGCTCCTGCAAGAGCAAAACACTAAGTTCCACACTAAACACAAGTGTAAACGTAATGTGTGTCTGAGTATGTATGTGGAAAGAGACTGCTGCTTTGTGTGTGTGTGTACTGTGCATCAGTCATGGGTTGGGGGAGGCAAAACTGGAGGGTGAGAGTTGATAGTTTGTTCAGAGCTTTAATTGTGATTACATTTGAGATTGTGTGACAGGATTTTGTATCACCTTTATTATTTATCTTCCGTGTACCTGCCCAGGAACTGCAAAGAAAATTGAGCTAGTAGCTACCTCTGGTGCCAATCATCTCTTTTCACTTATGATTAATGTTTTTGGACATGGTCCCTGACCAAATAAACATAAACTAACCTAAAGACACACATATATGCAGGTTTTAATATGAAGCTGTGCTTGAGTTGAGGTCATTAGCTACGTCCAGTGGTCACTACCCAGACATGCAGACCGAGACATGCAATATTAGAAAGAAAAAGAAAAAAAAAGACAGCCTTTGTCGTCACATATACAAGTATAGTACAGTGAAATTCTTTTCTTCGGATATCCTAGCTTGTTAGTAAGCTGGGGTCAGAGCGTAGAGTCAGCCATGAAACGACATCCCTGGACCAGAGAAGGTTAAGGGCCTTGCTCGAGGGCCTTGAACTCATGACCTTCTGATCAGTAGCTGCCCATTTACCATAAAGTTTTGTTTTTTTAAAAGAAAAGAAAAAAAAAGGAAAAATGTTCTACACATGTATTTGAAAAATTCAACAATTTCATCCAAACAGTAGGGGAGGGGGCAATTGGACCTCCTATAAAATAAGAACAGTACGTCACCTTATCATATTCTGACATTTGGTACGGTAGGACTGAGCCATAGGCCATAGTGCCCAGTTGTCATGGTAACTGGAAGAGCGCCACTGTTTAAAAGCTTAATGCATAGCTAGCTGGCTAAAATGTTTTTCCATTTTCTTTTCACATCTTTTGGGGGATATTGGGACATAAACATTTAATGGTGAGCCTGTATTTAATTACAATTGATTAGATTATAAAGGTCCTGTTACAAGCGCGGTTAAAAATGAAAGGCTTTTCACACAGATAAAATAAACTGGGAATATGGTGTAAAATATTGAAACAATCACATATTCAAGTTTCTTGGGGATTAAAATAAAGTGAGCAAATGAATAATGAAGATTGCAGTACTAAAGTAGTGTTGAGAGGCTCACCTTTCTGTGATCCCGTCCTAAAGTCCATCTGAGGTGTCATCTCCGCCTGAAAGACAACGTGGTCAATCATTATAGTTGTAATAATTCGGTTATAAACGTCTATAGCTCAGCTGAACACCACACACTGTTCTTATTTCATCACTTCTCAAACACCAATACATTTCACTCTATTGTAATTAGTAAAGGTATGTGGCTCTACCTGTTCTTTCTTCACCTTCTTCTTTGGAACTGGATCGACGCTCTTCTCCAACTCTGAGCGACTCCTCACACACCGCCGCTGCAGCTTCCTTTCTATCGACTCTACACACACACACGCATTTATGCAGGTAACATACACGCACGCACACATTTGCCCACACATACTAATCCATACATATAACACTCAGACACACAAACTATCATTGACTCGTGTGTGTATACAGTGTGCATAGCTGAGACCTGCCGTGTGTGTGTGTGTGTGTGTGTGTGTGTGTTTACCGGAGCTGGGTTCAGTAGCAGGGGTGTGTGCATGTTCTGCACTCTCAGGTTCGCTCCATGCTGTTCTCTCCTCCTCACTGGAGAACGTCTCACCCTCCGCTTTATCACTCGAACCCTTCCATAATAACACACAATCATAACACAGTGTTATTGCAGTGTTACAAGATTATCATTAACCTAAAAGAAAGTACACTAGCTGGCTAGCAAATTAACGCTCTGATACGACTCTGTACAGTGTAAATCGCAGAGGAAATCGCTTCAGCTACATTGTCCTCACTGTGGAGCTTCGAGCGTGTTCCTGCTGAGCACATCTCTCCACCCTAATAGAAGACAGCCCCCGAACCACAGATACCAACAGTATGTAGTCGCAATGACTTTATGAACTTTTTCCATGACAAATTTGAAAACATTAGACAGACAATTCAGAGTATGAATGTAACTTCAGACAATTCGATACCCAATTATACAGAGACCAACGCAACCACGTCAGTGGAGCGATTGGAATCCTTTACCCCAAACTAACAGCCTGATTTAATTTCAACGATCTTGAAGAAATACTCCCAGAAGCAATTAAACCTCTTTAAAAATAATAAACTCCTCCCTTATTGGCTATGTACCGGAATCTTGATTAACCATTGATTAAGAAACCTGTCCCATGTGAATTTTTAACCTATAGGCCAATATCAAACCTCCCCTTTATCTCCAAGAGCCTAGAAAATGCTGTAGCTCAGCAGCTGAGCTCATACTTGCATAGGAATCACATACATGAAATATTTCTGTCAAGGTTTAGGCCTCATCACAGTGCTGTGACAGTGCTGGTTAAAGTAGTAAATGACCTACTACTGGCCTCTGATCAGGGTTGTGTCTCCTTGCTTGTATTACTCGATCTCAGTGCAGCTTTTGATACCATAGATCCCAATATTCTTCTAGACAGACATGGCAATGTTGTTGGGGTTAAGGGAACAGCTCTTTCCTGGTTTAGATATTTTCTGACTGACCGCTATCAGTTTGTAAATGCTAATGGTGACTTCTCTCTGCATACAAAAGTAAAGTTTGGTGTTCCGCAAGGCTCTGTTCTAGGGCCACTGCTTTTTTACTTATATATGCTACCCCTGGGTACAATTATTCGTAAACATGGGCCACAGGCAGCTAGAAATAAGCTTTCTGATTATATAGTAACTCTTGATGGCCTTTCAGTTGCATCATGTGCAGCAGTGAAAAACCTTGGTGTAATTATTGATGCCGGTCTCTCATTTAAAGCTCATGTAGATAACATTACTAGGACAGCCTTTTTCCATTCAAACATTGCTAAGCTAAGAAATAGAATGTCATTACATAATGCAAAATAACTAGTTCATGCTTTTATTACCTCTAGGTTGGACTATTGTAATGCCTTACTGTCTGGATGTTCAAGTAGGTGCATAAACAAGTTCTTGTTAGTCCAAAATGCAGCAGCCAGAGTCCTTACTAGAACCAGAAGGTTTGACCATATTACCCCTATTTTATCCACACTACATTGTCACATTGATTATAAAATACTACTAATGGCATAAAAAGCACCAAATGGTCTCGCCCCACAGTACCCAAGCGAACTTTTGGTCTATTATGATCTACCATGCTTCGATCAAAAGGTGCAGGTTCTTTATCTGTACCTAGAATAATGAAAACTGCAGCAGGTCACCCGCCCCATCTCTCACACGATTACTCAGGTTTGTCGATGGTGGAATGGCAGGACGCTGATGTCTCAGAGCGCCCTCATGCCCGTGTTACCTTCTGGCTCTCCCTTTTAGTTATGATGTCATACCTAGACCTGCTCGAGTCCCCTCTTGCACTCTGATCACATTGTGCACTCTTAAGCCACTGTATGCTCTTGTCATACCTAACAATCTGTTCTCTTTGTCTGTCGAGCTACATGTGCACTCCTGCTGCCCGATGTGATGCCGGTGCCAGATCCTGGCACACTTCTCCTGCTGTGGCTCCTCTCACTCTCTGGACCTGTCTGATTGATCCTAATGCGCTACTTCTGCTCTGCTCCACCTGCTTCTTCAGCTTTCTGCATTATGACTCACCTCCTGCATCTGTGGATAATCTCACCTGGATAGCGTAGACCTGCACTTCCTAAGAACTGCTGCTGTAATCAGAAAGACTGTCTTCTGCTCATTCCAGGACTTCTATACACAATGTCCTTTCAATACATTTAGTACTGTTTGCCTTTTCTCTATATGATTGTTTACTGTAATGACTTATAATCCCACTATCCGGTGTCACCCAGAAGAGGATGGGTTCCCTTTTGAGTCTGGTTCCCCTCAAGGTTTTCTTCTTTATGTGGTCTCAGAGTTTTTCCTTGCCACTGTTGCCTCTGGCTTGCTCAGGGATCTAGATCCACATCCAGATTTCTGTAAAGCTGCTTTGTGACAAGGTCTATTGTTAAAAGAGCTATACATATATATATAAATTTAATTGAACAATCTTTACACACTCGTTGATTCAGGCTGCAAGACAGGTGCCACACATGTCAGAGCTGTCAAGGGTAGGGGACAACTGTGCATTTAAATAAAGTATTGGAATGCAAAAGCGAGTCTCACCTCCGGTGACTGAACCCGCTCTTCACCTCGATCCACCTCCTTTTTTGGCTCTACCTTCTCTTTGGGCAGCTGCCAATCACACTTAACAATCTCCACGTTGAGTTTTTTCATCGTGACGGAGAGCGGCAGCAACTTCCGAGCAGCTGCCGTTCGCCACGGAGTCCGGATCGGAGGGGGCGAGGCTTGTGCTTCCGGTGTGTCACTAGGTTCTGCCTCCTCTTCCTGAGTGTCTGAAATACTGCACTGGCGGCGAGGCTGCTGACGTCGTGGGAGTGTGGCGGTGTCATCCTTCTTTATGCTCTTGGAGCGTCTCGTCCGCCGTTTTTTAATCCTTGTTGTGGTCACAGGGTCGTCGCTAGGGTCGTTGCTGGGCAGTTTGTCAATGTAAATGAAGGTATAATTCTCGTTTCGTTCCTCGCGGGTCATGAGCAGCGCCGCCTCAGCATGGCCAACGCCCACCTCCCACTGAGCACGCTCTCTCTGAGACTGAGGCTTCAGCAGCTACATGTGAGCAAAAAGACCCTCCGTTATACAATATACAAGGCTGATATACACTGTTTAAGGCAAATATACAGTATGCAAGACCAATATACAGTATCCAAGGCCTCTCATTCAGAATAGTCAATATAATATAAAATGTAGAAATATGCATGATATCGGTCCTCATAATATTTTGAAAAATATGTGTAATACATGTGCGCAAGTAAAATGTGTAAAAAATAAATCTGTTTACAAATTAAAAGTATGTGTCTAATAAAGAATCTGTATAAGAATTTAAATAATGTATAATACAAATGTACGAAAATTTAAATTAATCTGCATGAAAAATTAAATAAAAAAGTGCACAAATCTGTACAATAGAAAATGTATAATAAAAAAAAAATCTGCATATTAATAAATAATCCGTATAATAAAACATTTGTTTACAAATATAAAATCAAAAAAACTATATATAATAAGAATCTGTATATTAAAATGATTAATGTTTAATGAAAAAAACTCTATAGTATATAGAGATATACAAGTAATATATGTATATATGTGTATATATACATATATATATATATATATATATATATATATATCTGTCAAATAAAAATCTGTATAAAAAGAAGAAGAATAATCTGCATAAGAAAAAAATAAATAAAAAATATACAAAATAAAATAAAAATGAACTTCAGAGTAAAATCTGTATACAAATTCTAATATATCTGTATAAGAGGAAATCTGCATAAGAATAAAAAGGTGGACCTTCTGTCTCTCAGTGGGATTGGTGGCTTTGCGTAAGGTTTCCACCTTCAACTCCTCAAACTGACTCTCTCCTTTATACACCACAATCCTCTTCTCGTGAATCCACGCCCGCTCAGCCACACTGCCGAAAAACTGCACATGGTACTCCCTGTGACCTACACACACACACACACACACACACACACACACACACACACACACACACACACACACACACACACACACACACACACAAGCAGCAAAAAGGCCATTAATCTGCACAAAGTACATTTTAATTAAAGGGGGATTAATACAGGTGCATAAAGCAAATAAGGACACAGTGTCACTGATGCAAAGCACCAGTATTAGATTGGTGCTTTTTTTTTTGGACTGTGGGGCTAATAGCTTCACCTTGTGGAGATTCTTCAGCCTGCTAAACATGAGTGAGTGACTGAGTGAGTTACAAGCCAGGTCCTCAACATGCTTTACATCTCAAAAGCCACTAACTAATGAACAAAAAGCATGGAAAACACCTGTAAAAATGTAAATAGCATGGGGGGGGGGAAAGCATGTTAAAAGCATGAATAAGGCATTTAAAAATGTAGATAGCATTTAGAGCATGGTAAAAAAAACATGTAAAAATGTAAACAGCATGAAAAAAATAAAAAGTAAATAGTAAAAAGCATGTAAAAGGCTTCCAAAAATGTAAACAGAATGGGGGAAAAAATCTCGTAAAAAGCATGTAAACAGCGTATAAAAATGTTAATGGAATGGAACGTCATGATTAAAAACATATAAATAAGTGCAAGAAGAGTAAATAGCATGTAAAGGCATGCTAAAACTTTGTATAAAGTCATAAGAATGTGAAAGTGTCTAAATGCATATAAAAGCATGCACAAGCAGCAGTGTTATTACCTCTGGTGTTGATGCGTGTGTGGACCTTTAGCTGCGGGTCGGAGGAGACCATGCAGGGCCACCACGGGTACGTCCCCACTTTAGCCCACACCAGATCCCCAATCTCATAATCCACACACATCGAGGACATGGCCTTCTCCACCTGCACACGATAACCATCATCCACCTTCAGTGATTTATGATCTGCAGTGATTTTAACAGCAGCTTTCGCCACCATTTACACACAATCATCTGGCTTTTAATTACATTTTACACTTAGATGTTACCCATGTTTTAAAAATATTTCTGACAATCATAGCAAAGGAAAAGATAAGAATGGAAAGGGACCACCACTGGCCAGATATTATTTGGGTGGTGGATCACTCTCAGCACAGCAGTGACACTGATATGGTAGTGTGTGGCACTGGTACGAGTGGAAACTTCTTTGTGTACAACACTGCAATTTTTACATCATCTACAATTATTTATATATATATATACACACATATATATATATATATATATATACACACATACACACACACATATACATACACACACACACACCGAGCACTTTATTAGGAATACTATACTAATGCTGGGTAGGGCCTCCCTTTGTAGCCCATCCACCTCAAAGTTCGACGCGTCGTGCATGCTGAGATGCTTTTCTGCTCACCACAATTCTACAGAGTGGTTATCTGAGTTACCATAGCCTTTCTGTCAGCTCCAACCATGTGCGTGAAAATCCCAGGAGATCAGCAGTTTTAGAAATACTCAACAGCCCATCTGGCACCAACAATCATGCCACGG
>JAOUQW010000009.1:80873-101806 GCA_028565825.1 Olivaichthys viedmensis
CGCCTGATCGTGCTTTGGATACGACTGATCCAGTTTCAGCAAAGCGTTTTAGAGTGCCGTACAGTGGCAATGAAAAATCTTGGATTTTTTTTTTCTTTTCAATGTGGTCTCAGACTTTTGGACCCAACTGGACGTCTGTGGACTGTATGAACCATTCATGACCGTAACAGACTACAGAGCCACATGCAGTGCCGTTAGTGGACCAAAACGTACTAAATTTTGGTAAGTTCATGCTCTTGCGTGAATTATCACGCAAGAGCATTTTTTCCCCACCCCTTCATTAAAACAAATATGTAGTCCAACCTGAAAAATACTTGTGCGAGAGAAAATAAAAGCTTAAAATAAGATAGTGTGTGCACACACACACACACACTATCTTATTTTGGCACTACAGCTGGAAATGAAACAAAGTAACTTGAGTGAAACACTGTTGCTGAAACATTCAAGGAGAAATCACGTCGAGGTAAAACGCTGTTGCTAGGACAAATTAGCTGAAACATTACTGCATCACCTGAACATTTGCTACTACTGTAATAACATTCACTGAAACTTTATTGCTTAATTTCCTCCACTGAAGCGTTGTGACTAATTAACTGAAACACAGACACTAGGTTGCATCTGCTGAAACACTCTTGCTAAATTTGTATCACCTTCAAAACATTGCTCCTTCATGTTATGACCGGAAATATCATTGCTAACTTAATTGGAACATTGTTTGCTGCCCAAGCTAGCGTTAGCTTTCTAAATGTGTGCTACATTACACAACAAATATCACGCCCCAAAGATTGCTCAGCCTACACTCATCATCGGCCACACTGTTTACAAAGCGATAATCCATTAAAATGCTTGCTTAATACCAATTTTAACCGCACATATATGCTGAGATGATGATAGCATGTTGGGTTTAGCAATGCCCTGGTGCTTAAAATGCTAAAGAGACCCGCCGTGATATCAAAAAAAGAAAGAGGGGGGGGTTTAGCAAAGATGCTAAACATGTGTCTGACATGTTCATCTTTTCAGTTTGCCGTCAAAAATGAGACAAAAGGGCAATATTGTTGACTCGTTTAAGCGTTTCTTCCTATGCTATAAAAGCGCATATGACAACATGCATGCGCGCCTACGAGCCAACATGGCTGCCCTTTAAATCACACTGGCCCGTTCACATTTGTAACATTTGCGAACAGTGTCCGTTATTTCAGGCCAAAACCAGGAGGGGGGGAAAAAAAAACCAACCCCCGACATTAGACGTTTTTTTCTTTTATTATTTAACCCCCCTCCACCCCCAAAAAAAAAAAAAAAACACGCCAGCATGCAGGGCTACGATTCATTTTGAAGCCATACGAGCAAATAACGAGGCAAAAAACAACAGCAGAATAAATAAAAAAAAAAAAAAAAAAAAAAAAAAAAAAATGTCGGTACCTTCAGCGTTTCCCATTCTAAACAAATACAGCAAATAGTCTGATTCCGGGTGCAGAGATCATAAATATAGACGGATCTACACAAAGGCTTTGAGCAGAGCGCTGCAGATAAACGGAGCTCCGCTCGGGCAAGGCTTAACTCGGGTGAGGCCCGATGTTTGAGTGCAGATCGGGGCAGATTGGACTCCCATAGATTTAATTCAAGCCTTTGCTCGCTCTCTCCCTCTGGATGCAACAAAAGCCCCTGTGCGCTCAGCGGCCCGGTTGCCAGATTGGACTAAACCGGGTCGTCATATCAAAAAGCAATGACTTAAAAAAAAAAAAAAAAAAAGGCTGTCGGTGTCGCCAGACTACATTTGCTAGATTTAGGGGTTTCCAGATTCGATCGATCAGGGTTGCCAAATTGGCTTCATCACGATTTTCGATTTCGATGGTGCGAGGTTACCAGAATGGGTGGATCAGGGTTGCCAGGTCAAAAGCAAATCACAAAACAGCTTCATAATCTAATCGATTGATCGATCGATCGTTCAGGGGTGTCCAGGTTTGAACAATCAAACCAAGGGTTGCCAGATTGGATTGATCGTTTTGACTGGGTCAGTCAAGATGACGATATAAAAAGCAATGACACAAAAAAAAAAAAAAAAAAAAAAGTATTAACAAGGTTGCCAGATTAAAAGCAGTAATAAAAATGATCAGTATAATCTGGAGGCTCTGAGTGAACCAGCGCTGTAACCCTGCCTAATCCAAATTGATCAGCCCAATCTGGCAGCCCTTGATTAGTCCAATCCAACAACCCTGATCAATCAATTTGATTTGCTTGCACATGGTTGCCAGATTGGATTTTATCAGATTGGATTGCCAGCAAAAGGGTTGTCAGATTAAAAGACTTGACAAAGATAAGTATTCATTCCAGTAATCATTAATATTTTCAGTCGGAGCAATCTGGTTACAGATTGGATTATTAGCCTACGAGTTGATTAGATGGGCTTGGTCAGGGTTGCCAGGTTGTTCTAGATCCATCAGGAATCAATCAATCAAGATTTCTTGTTTGCATTCAATAGAGTTGATCAAACATGGTTGCCAGATTGCATAAAAAAATGTTCAGGCCAATATTGGAGGATTTCTTTTTCCCAAATTGAATTGATACTATTTTTCTTTTTATGGCATTGAAGTGAGCATGTAGGCTCGTTATATAGACAGGACAAAGGCACAGCCTGTCACCGCTGCAACCACTAAATCTTTGTTAACAGACATTCTGCGGGCAACAATACAGATAATATTTTGATACGTGTCTTTAACAGAAACATACATATTTTAATATTTTGAACAAAGTATAATAATCACATGTCACATTGAAAATTGCTTCACCTGCATCTGCTATTGTCTCAAAGTTTCCCACCACCTCTGAAGCCATGCTCCTCTATCTCACTGGAATTATGGGATTGAATCAGGATATTGATCAGATGTAGTACACCATTCTAGTCATTTTTGTCTGCTGTTGGATGAAAACAATGGGAGTTGGCACTTATCTAGGATAGAAGTGCAGAATGTAACTAAATAACCAAAGATCAAATAATTAATATGCATTTTATTGATCAGGACTCGTAAATCAAATACCTCTCAAGTAAAATGCCATGTGGTTAGAAATACTCTTGGATCTTTTGAATTTGAATATGAAAAACATCTTAAAAAAAGAATTCGCCCAACTGAGAGCTAAAACACTTTATCTGGCAACAGTGCTCAGCTGAAAGGGAAATCTTCTTGATTGGCTGCTCTACATTAAGCGAAAAGCATGGTGGGATAGGTAGTTTTTTGTTTGTTTGTTTGTTTGATTGTTTTTTCTATACGTAGCTTACTATGACTTTTTCAATGAGCAACATCGAACTTACTAATTATAAAATATAATTATATAATTATGCCATTATATATTTACTGTAGTCATACTGTACACTGACCACTGAAGGCTTCCAGTTAACGAAACACTTGGTTAACTGTTTATGAAGTGTATAATAATAATAATAATAATAATAATAATGATAATGATAATAATAATAATAATAACTTCCTGGATAGGCTTTACTTGAAATAAAAAAAATCCATACACCATTATAATAAAATGAACGAATTGTCTGTAACACAAATGTCCACTGAAACCAATATGTAAGATTTAACAGAAAAATTAAAATTTGCTGCACTGCATGATATGAGCACCAGTGTTGGTACTAGATGTAATCTGGATTATCTAATTTTATTACAAAAATCAAGTACCTGTAGTCAGAGAATGGTCCAGTTAAAGATACATGTATTGAGATGCAGTTCCTTTTTTAAGGATTACTTGATTACACTTGAATCATAGTTTATTAAACCACAATTTACTGAGTTTGCCCATAAAAGCAGTGTACCTATGTTCCCTCAGCTCTATGTTCCTTCAATATGTGCATTAAAGGCAAGGGAACTTGTGAAAGGTTTCTAAGAAATGGTTTGGCTCATGATCCACCAAAGTTAATACCTCAGAACACCTTTAGGTGGTATACATGGTTTTTAAATCTAATTTCAACAACACGCTTTTACATTTGTCTTGCAGGTTATTAAACTGATTTAAAGATCATTTAATTCAAACAATATCAGATATGATTTACTGAACATGTGTGTCAGAATATGTGTGTTTGCTTCGTGTTGCATAGCATTGAGAAAAAAATTGTGCTGAAACATTGGGCCCTGGGAACATAGGGTTGAGTGCAAAAGTTTGCATACCCTTACACTGAAATGATGAAACCAACAAGACATTTAATGTTTTTACAGATGTTCCTTCATTATCACAAGTAACAAACATGGTCAAAAGGTGTATGTCAGGATATTAATAGTGAAACAATCAAAATAATATTTCTGCATTCTTAATGTGGACTTTTATTCCCCCTGAATTTAAAGACTCTTTCCAGTCTTCTGCTATTTGATTTGGAATTTTGTGAATCTCTCTGGCACTTGTTTTTTTTGTTTTGTTTTTTCAGTTCCTCTTCCTCCACTATTTGGTCGAGTCATTTTTGTCTTTGTTTCTTCCTTTTCTGAATGATGGTTTTCACTGTTGGTAATTTGCTCGCTAAACACTTTGAGATTTTTTTTATCCACATCTCTGCTTCAAAATATTAAAAAGTCAGTATTTTCTGTTTTAGCTCTTGTGAGAACTTCCTGATTCCCATTGACTCTTCCCTGCTCACAGCAAACTGCATGAGAGTTTGAGCCTCTTCGTGTCTTAAGTAAGACTTAACAAAGTAAACAGGTGTTGACTGTTTTAAGTTATTAGACACCTTAATGAGGCACATTTGAATAAATGAATGCAAATTTGCTGCACTGCGTGATGTGAGCACTTCAGTCTTTTGAGCTAATGAAGATAACTGCTGACTGAGACTCAACTGCTGTAATATTTAACCTATGCTGTAATTATTATTTTTTTAACCCAGACACCAAGGGGGTTGCAAACTTTTGCTCGCAACTATATATCTCCATCTTTTTGGTTAGATTTGCCTCAACTTTACCAGTCTTTCTGGATTTACATTAGTCATCTTTTCCTGCAGTAGATCTACTCATCCCAGTTAGCTGTTAATAGTAGATGGCAATAGAACTGTTATTTAAACACATAGCTAACTAGCCGAGGTTAGAACAGCGAGAGGAAATCTGCAACGGCTAAACTTACAATGCAAGATTGTGTAACAGTTGCAGATATGTGCAAATGAATCATTAGAACTTTGTGGACGTGTGTAAAGAAGCACTTTATATTTGGCTCTTTATCTATAACAATAATAAGGGAGTCACTGACGTTTATCTTTCTCTTTTTGTACTTTCATTAAAATAGTATGAGATTATTCTACACAGATGTTTAAAGAATCGAAATAAAGCTGTTAGATCAGCAGCAGTCCAAAAGTATTAGATTAGATTACATTGTTTAACTAATCTAAACGATTACATTACTGATTCCATCTTTCGTCGTGTCATTTCTAGCCATAACTGTCTGTTAACACACGAAACTGTAACATGGTTGGTGTTAACACGTGCAGTGTACATCTGAAGTCGAGTCATATAGCCACTGGAATAACACATACAGTCAAGTGCATGGCTCCGTTTATCCCCTGGCTTAAAATATCAAACTCGGCACGTGCATTACAGGTGTGAACGGTGTGTGTGTATTATTACAGGGACTGGGATTGAGACAAAACCTGTATTATCTTATAGGTAATTACAGTCAACTCCAGAATTATTGGCACCATTTAAAAGAACAGGTGGGACTGTATAAAATAAACATGACACACAATTATTCTAATTTCCCACTCCAACATTTGGAAAAAACTACTTGCCTATCCTCTAACAAAATAATTCTCATAAGAACTCAATTTTTATAAATTATAAAAAAAAATTAATATTAGTATTTTCTCTCAAAAACATGTGCGGAAACATTATTGATACCCCTAAAGAATATTTCGAATCCATGCAAACAAATCGTCATCCTTAAAAATAATTCTGGTTTTCAAAAATCGGTCTCAGTTTCAAGGAACTCTATTGGTGCCTTCGACCAGATATGAGGTTGCACACATGTAAAATCCCTTTCTACACCAGATTTTTCAACGCAAAAGAGACAGGCGGTTGTTGACCTGCACAAGCCAGGTAATGCATATAAAAAATACATAAACAGTTAAAATACCATTAAGCACAATCAGGACCATAATTTAAAAAAAATAAAAATCTTTGAAAATTTGGTGTAGTACATTTAAATGTGTGGATAGCAACACAACAGTTACTCAGGACTGACAGGCCTTATTTTGGTTTATGATCATTTCTGTCCAAACGTACATTTAGCCTACATAAAGAGAGTTCCAGCCGATTTTATCAGTATAGATCCACATCTCTCCATAGACCTGCACTGATTTACAATTGAATCTGGCTTCATACGTCATTTCGTGTGTTCCAGGTATCGCATGTGTAATTTCCAGGGGAAATGATTGGCCATCGTCTTATACCGTTCTTGGGAAACGCACTTATTCTATTGGTTTTATTTCCTGTCAATCACACTGCGCCCCTTATCCGGGCATCACAGTTTCTCGGCAGCCTATTGGCCAATCGTCACTCAGCGCCCGTGTGAATACCCACGCCCGTTGGTGTTCTTGTCTGTCAATCAGAACTCTCAGTACAGAGTCTGAGCGGAGAAACCGGGGTTAGCTCGCTAGCTAGCTACTTTCAGTCAATTTAACACCGGATTAAACAACAACAACAACAACAACAACAACGCCGCCGCTGTATTAAACTAAATAAAAGGTCGAAGTGACAGTTGAGGAGTAACTGGTTATCGTGAATGGCTCATATCGTTTCGAGAAGGATCCGTTTTCTTGCCGCGCCGTCGACGCTGAAGAAGAAATTTGACCCCCGTAACGTTATCGCCGAGTGACACTCCATTTTCATCTCAGCCGAGTCAAAATGGTTTCCATCTAACAACTGAGGCTTGATAGGACACGGAACGTTTCATACAGGTATTTCTCTTTCTCTTTCTCTTTCTCTTTTTTCCCCCTTCCACTTCTGGATACCACATTTTTGCAACTTGAGCTGGCTATTTACGAAACTCACGCGCGCTTTGGATGTGGGCTGCGTCCTAAACAGCTCCGTGCTCCCTACACAAGTGCACTACATGTGGTATGAAGCAATAGCTTCTTGTGTCCTATTTAGCGCACTGTGTGTCCAATTGGGCGTCGACTAGTCTTGCGGCTTAAACCCTACCCTACAGCGTATTAGTTCAGCCTTGGGTCATAACAAACACCTCCCAGGTGTTTACGACAGTTTACGCTGAGTAATTTTCACGTTTGACGGTTGAGAGTCGGCCTTGTAGCAGACCCCAAACAGCTCCACGTTGAACATGTAGTGCACTATGTAGGGAGCAGCAGCAGTTCTTTTCAGTTCGGATGAAAATGAACAATGAAACGAATGTTTACGTCTGATCAGCTACCTGTTCCTGTGAGTTGCAGTGGATTTTAAAAGACAGATAGATGTTAGAACATTGTCACAGTCACGTGCTGCCGTTATTTCCCTGTGCTGGACTGTTTTTTTTTAATGGTCTGTTATTAAACATGGCCGACATGTTCTGTGTGAGTGTGTTATAAACATAGAAAGCAGCAGTGTTGGGTTACAGCACGTCACCATGGCAGCGTGTTTGTGTAAACAACAAACCGGAAGTTGCTTGAGTGTGACATTAAGCTGCTTTATTACACTGAAACGTTTTGGTTTTTTATTTTTGCAGGGCGGCGAGACCTCATCATGGCAGTGTTTAGTTCGCAGGTGCTGCTGGCAGTGACGAGATCAAGGTGAGATCACATTTAGATTTAAAAATGTATGTCTTTTATCAGTCCTCCCTTCAAAGATCTGATTGACTTGAGCATTTAATCACACTGCTATTTTTTTTAATGATTTTGTTCAGGCAACTAGGTGTGTGCCGATAATCGGTTATGCAGCGTCCTATAATGTTCAACTTGCAGTCTTTTGTTATCATGTAAACTATTGTTAGTGCAGGTCAGGTGACTTTGTGTAGTTCTATTAGGTTTTGTTCTTCTGTTTATAGCTGTGTTATAATCTCCAAGTTGTGCACGCCCTCAATTTGGGAGCATCATGGAAGACACAGCTCATTAGACTTTTTTCTTTGTTTTTTTTTTTCCCCACCGGACGGTGCGGCAAATTACCCATAATTTCCACGTTGTCACTATTTCCACCACTAAGCGTGCCGTGCCGTACCCAAGTACCCATGCTGAATTTGGTTACCCTTCTTGCTCAGGTACTAGCGAACCGGGACATGCGGGTGGAGCTGAAAAATAGTGCACGACTCCGTGTGTGTGTTTTTTTCACTCAAACTTCTCTATATTTTCACTAAAGATTAAAGTATTTGCACACTTGGCTGTGTTTGGGTGCGCGGGCAGCGATTAAATGAAAGTTTGCTCCTCTGTATTTTCACGAAAGTATTGGCACGCTTGTGTTTGGGTGCACGTGCTGCTATTAAAACAAACCCGCTGTGTGTTGTGCTTACTAGTTTACCGTATGAGAGAGAAATGTCGCAGTGCCGTGCACATTTTAACATCAAATGAGATCTGCATGGTTTCAATTCAAAATCGTTTAAATTTTTTTTGTTTATTTCGTGTATTTAAAATAATAATAATAATAATAATAATTTTACTACTCGTGCCTATCAAGTCACCATCCGATAACCTCCAGAGAAACTCCTCCTACGTCTACGGGTAGAGTTGTGTGATGGGGAAACCGACACATGCACTCGGTCGGGACACAGATAGCCCTGGGTTCGGATTTGTTGCCGAGCCACGCAGCACCGTCTTGTTTGGTGGAAAAATGCCATTTTTATTTGTTTTATTTCCCACACTGTAGTTTTTAACTTTTAATTTCCTACAGCTGTTCTGTTTTGAGCTGAGCCCAAATTTGAAATCAACACAAATTGTGTGACTGTTAATTTTTTTGTGTTTTTATATAAAGCGTGCTTTTTACACCTACATTATTTGGGTCAGTTATTTTGAACTTTGGTGCGTTCGCCACCTTAGTTCAGTTTGTTTGGCCAGGTGCGACCCAATCTTTCGAATTCAAGTGCAAAAGTGATTTGAAACAAATAAAGGAAGTGCTTAGCATCATGTGTTTGCTAGGTTAATTGTAGGGCACTCGTGCAGCGCGAGTCGTGGGTTATAACCTAGGGCAGTGATGAGGTTTGATTATATGGGCTGACAAGCACACGGCAGCTTTTAGAAAACACACCGGTGTCGGGAGGCAGCACATCTCTGAGTGATGATTCATTAACTGCTTAAAGTCCAGCTATGTGTTCGCAATGAATCCTCTCCTCCAGCTCCTCATGAACTCCACAGGAGTTTAATAAATGAAAATGGGAGGTGCAGTTGGCGATTCACTTTGTGTAACTACACAAGACTTGGAGCCAAAAATGTCACCTTTTCTCCTGGCCCCTTTTAAAACCTGTGGGGTATTTTTCTTTCTTTTGGATAGTGCGAACCCCATCCGTACCTTAATAAAATGATGACCATCTAACAACTTAAGGTGTTGATTTGAACCCAAGCATGAACTGTCTGAAAGCATTCTTAATCTAGATGAATAACTTGTTTTTTAGTTCTACATTTAACAAAAAAGCAAACCATAGACTAAAAATGCGCAATAAGAAATGGCTTTCACATAAAAACGACAGAAAAATCAGTCCCATCGGTGTCGGAGCAAGTCAGACTGCAGTGATATTTGGGTAAATAGTGTAAAGATCCCATTCTTTTGCTTTTACTTTTGGACTTGCTTTCAGTTTCAGTTTGTTTTGTTTTGATGACGTGTGTGTGAATCCTGTAGCGCTGCACTTTATTTCTATAGCATCTATCATATTTAAAGTTGGTGGTGGTAGCAGCAGTAGTAGCAGTACTAGTATTATTACATGTCTCTGTCAAGATGTCTTTAAATGTATGGCAGGTGCCATAAAAGCTATTATTATCTTGAGTTATATCGTGATAATTGTCTAACCTTTCAGCGCGGTTTAAATCACATCAGGATTTTTATTGGTTGGATCTTTTGTGAGGTGTACACAAGGACTAAAGGACTTTGGACAAATTTGTCCCAAATAGGGACCTTTAGAAGACAGCTGTCCTTATGCCGCCTTCTGAATAGGACAGTTTATATTGGGAGCAGAAACACTGCCTACAGAATGAAACCGCGAGGTAGTGACGATATTTTGAAATATTAGATAATACCTTGAGTGATAAATCACAATATAACCGATGTTTGGCACATGTCTGCTTGAGAGAAGCTATCATTGGTGTTTTTGTGTCTGTGGTGTGCTTGCCTTCTCTTGGCCTGCCTTTGGAACTTACTGCAATTATTTTTTTTGGGTCTTTTCTCCCTCAGGGGATCGTATTTGCTCTCAAAACGGCATGGCTGTTCCCCTCTCTCCTCCTCCTGTATCCGTTACCACTCCGAACTCTCATCCCGCACCATGCCCAGACCCCTCTACTTTCACATCTCTAGCACCACCCACCTGCAGGCCTCCTACGTTCCCGCTCGGACCCTTCACTCCTCCTGCACCTGGCTCCAGGATGTGAAGAACACACCTGCAGAAGGCGAACAGGTGAAAGCGGACATCATTACTGAGCCCAGCAAAGCTGTGACTCGTAGATCTTTGGGCCAGAGAGTGCTAGACGAGCTGAAGCATTACTACCACGGCTTCCGGCTGCTGGGAATCGATACGAAGATAGCGGGACGCATGGTGTGGAGGCTGCTACACGGACAACAGCTCACCCGCAGAGAGAGGAGGAGGGTACGTTCAGCGGAATTTACACATGCAAAGCCCCCCCCTCATTATTATTTTTTGCCTGTGGCGCTAACAGTGCCCCGTGTGGAGAATCTTTAGGCTGCTAGAAATTAAGGCGGAGGGAGGGAGGAAGGAAGCGAGGGACGGGTGGATGGAAAACATTTTTTTGTTTGTTTGTTTAGTGTACGTGTTTCAGTGAGTGTCAAAGGTGACTAACCTCAGGAAGTTCATGGCTCCGTCCCAAACCCTTTAATTCTTATCTAGTCAGTATTCTTACTAGAACATCAGTTATTTTAAGAAACGCACAGAATCCGTTCTCACAAGACAACCTGATAGTCGTCATGTCGAGTGTTCATACACTGTTGTTCTTGGTGCGTTACTCATAATGCACTGTGAGCGTACAGCAGGTTTAACACTTAGATAATGGCTGTGAGGGGCTTGTTGGTTTACAAACGTAACATTCTGATAAGTGTGTAATGAAATAATGTGTCAAATGAACTGCATTGTCTGTAACAGGCTGCATTAGTACCTAGTTACAACTCTTCTATTAAAAGCTAATGGATGCACCCTACATAACACAAGCAATAGCACAAACTCAGCTGAGACCGATGACCTCCGCATGCTTTGTTAAAGTCAGTTAGCTAATGCTGTTTTTTTCCCCCTCCTTTGTAGCTGATGAGGACGTGTGCGGACTTGTTCCGTCTTGTCCCCTTCGTGGTGTTCATCATCGTTCCCTTTATGGAGTTTCTGCTTCCTGTGTTCTTAAAGCTCTTCCCCGAAATGCTGCCTTCCACCTTCGAGACCGAGACCAAGAAGGCAAGTAAATTAGCTTGAAGTATCTCTGATAACTAAATCGCGCGCGTGAAATATCGCGGTGTATTGTATAAATGATTATCGGCCCTTGCCTGTTTACGAGCTTGAAGTATGATCATTTAAGGGCGACAGAGAAGAAGAAAGGTGGAGCATAGAGGTGAAAGAGGGATGAGATATTGTCGTTTATAGTTTTAATTGTGTCTGCAGGAGGAGAAACTGAAGAAGGGATTCGCGGCTAAACTAGAGCTGGCCAGGTTTCTGCAGGAGACGATCGCCGAGATGGCACGCAGAAACAAAGCAGCCGTGGGAGGAGACGAGACGCAGCAGTTCTCCACATACGTACAGCAGGTGAGAGAACTAAAGTAATAAAGTAAAATGGGTTCAACCTGCTCTCTTAACTCCTCCTGTCAAAACGACCTTTATATACTTTTAGTAAAAGTGGGACGGTATTAAAAATTATTGACCATTTATGTGCTCAGCTCCGTTTCTCTAACAAACATAAGGACTCTTTTATTTTTATTTTTTAAAACATGTGATTATGATGATCAGGCCATTTTGACCTGACAGTGACAAAAAAAACCCAAGTGTGAACTCTTGCATGTTTTCAGTGTCTTATCGTGCGTTCACGTCAGCTCACGATTCCACAGCGGTTCATCTCTGATTTAGAAATGTGTAGTTTCTATAGCAATGCACACCATGCCAAATCTATAAAAGCTAGCAGTTCGCTAATCTATATTTTAGCATCTTTTACTAGTTTGATTTAAGATAGCTTGTAGCATTTATCTTTCTAAAAGTCTAAGCTGCACTGATATTTATGAGGTCGTTATTAGACGATGATGATGGGGAATGTTTTGATGGATATATATATATATATAGCGTTAAATCCTGGCATTCCACTCCTCACTGCTGTTGTTTTGCTTGTTTGTTTATAATATGATGTCACACACCGTCGAAAAAAGAAAATTCAAATAAAATAATTCATATAACTTTAAAATTTGATTTACGGGTGTGCGTAAAGAGCTGCCGTCTCACTCTGGCGGTTCTTTGCAGGTGAGACACACGGGCGAGCAGCCCAGCACGAAGGACATTGTGAAATTCTCTAAGCTTTTTGAGGATGAGCTGACGCTGGAGCATTTGGAGCGCCCCCAGCTGGTGGCCCTGTGTAAACTGCTGGAGCTGCAGCCCATCGGCACCAACAACCTGCTGCGCTTTCAGCTCATGATGCAGCTGCGCACCATCAAAACTGACGATGAGGTAACGACAACGACTATGCTAATGATAAAAATCCTAAAAATGTGACAAATGAGCAACAGATTGATGTGTTTTTACATTAAACGCCATACAGAGTCTCAAAAAAATCAACATATCTTTCTGAAAGGTGTCAAATCTAAAATGTTTACTTGTTACTGATTTTCTATTTGGATCCTGCTTGTGCAGCTTCAGCTCATTCTTGCTTTCTAATAAAGTCAGTAAAGTAATAATAATAAAATGAAAAATAAATGATTATCCTCCTGTCTCTCTGTAGATGATCGCTAAGGAAGACGTCTCGGTGATGACCGCAACAGAGCTCCAGAGTGCGTGTCGGAGTCGAGGAATGAGATCTCTCGGTCTCACAACAGATCAGCTACAACAGCAACTCCAACAGGTACAGCAGCAGAGGCAGAAAAATAACTACAGTGTACTTCAAGAATAAATGTAGATGTTGGAAAAAAATCTGGAATACTACACAGTGGTGCTCAGTGGTTAGGGCACTGGGCTACTGATCAGAAGGTTGTGGGTTCAAGCCTCAGCACAGCCAAGCTGCCACTGTTGGGCCCTTGAGCAAGGCCCTTAACCCTGCCTGCTCCAGAGGCGCTGTATCATGGCTGACCCTGCGCTCTAACCCCAGCTTACCAACATGCTGAGATATGTGAAGAATGAATTTCACTGTACTGTACTTGTATATGTGACAATAAAAAGCATTCTATTCTATTATATTCAGTGCACAGGTAAACAGACAGACAGGTAAAATAAGTCAAATCCAGGCAATAAGTGGTGTGTGCTTCAGTTATGAAAGCAGTGGATAGAACAAACTGTCAGTACACAATGTTTCTTGAGCAAACGGGACCTTTTTAGATGCAGGTCTTTGTGTATTGTAACTGTGTTGTAATTGTGGATTGACTCTTATAAACGCAGTGTTTGGTGTGACCAGCTCTCTGCACTGTGAGTCTATTTTAATGTTGATATTTTAACCCTGTGATTAATGGCGGTGCAGTGATTGGATCTGCACGCGAAGGACAACATTTAGTATTTTAAATTCTGTGAATAATGCCAGGATGAGGACATGTGAAAAGGTTACATCGTTAATGTCGTCATGCTGGGTTGTGTGTTGCAGTGGTTGGATCTGCACCTGAAGGAGAACGTTCCTCCATCTTTGCTGCTGCTTTCCAGAGCCATGTACCTGACGGACCTCAAACCTAAACCTCCCGTTATTCCCCCTGTGCCCAAACTGGAGGTAATCAAGGTTTAAAAAGCACACAAAGTGATATTTTGATGAGGGGGGGGGCACATATTTGCTTGCACACACACCACTGATAAGTTGTCTCAGAGTTCATGGCAGTGTTATGTAATGTAACCTGTGTGTGTGTGTGTGTGTGTGTGTGTGTGTATAACAGAAAGCTCCTGTTGAGAGTGGAGCTACAGCGAAGCCCCTTTCCTCTTCTGTGGAAGTGCTGGTTGACTCCGCCCCCGTCATCAAGGACAGGAAGGTTAGCAAGACTGTTCTTTGAAATGTGCTTAAATGGATTCCTACAAGCGTTTGCTGAAACACTGGCATTTGGAACACAACCTATATATATGAAAAAACCTAATCTGCCAGAATGCTATAGTCATGCATGAAAAATGGAATGGGGACATGTTGTGTTCGTCATCCTGAGCATTTTGGTATCATTTATATTAATATGATATGATATTAACACCATTTTTATTGGTGTGTGTCAGGCGGAGGAATTGGTGGAGAAACGAGGTTTGGACATGCCATCACCAGAAGCTCAGTTAATCCATGTAAGTGTGTGTGTGTGTGTGTGCTGGAATCCGTCTTTTCTAGTTGAACAGTAGTGGAACTTCACCTCGTGCCTCAGGATTTCTGTACCAGTCCCGAGACCATTTATTGCTTTAAGGCTCCCAAAAACCTCATTATCCAGTTTCTTGATCTCACGACTGTATAAAGCTGTAAAGAGGAGGACCGTGCGCAGCACACAACAGATTCAAAGCTTCTAGTCAACGTTAGCAAGGCACAAAGTTCGAAATTTCAAGAAAAGTTCTTTAGTCACATGACTTCCGAATCGACTCGTCACCACTGATGTCCACTCATCACACACAATGTTTTGCCCATATAAAATAAAATAAAAAAGTAGCTAATACAGTTGATGGGATACAGCCGCTATCCAGCTCACCCTCGTGTGTGTGTGTGTGTGTGTGTGTGTGTTCCGTCAGGCTAAAGAAGCAGAATTGGCTCAGAAATCCAAGATGAGTGCCAATGGACTTTGAGAGGCTTCCTTCACCTGGAAGAGAGGAAGATCCTCATCACACTCTTCCTCTTCGCCAGCCGTGAGGGTGCACACTCACTTTCTGTTGCTCTCATACACACTCCAGGATCTCTGCGATGAACTCCGAGCTCCCCATGCCCTTTTCCTGTGGTCCATGACCTATTTTTCAAATTTTTTCTGTCTCAAAAAATAGAGAAATAGAATCCGAGCCGAGGTGAGGGTCAAGAGGGAAATGTTTTGCGAAAGTTTGCATTATTTGAAGAACGTGTACAGCTTCAGCAGAATCCTCGTTCTCTTTGGCTTGCACAACTTCATTGTGTACATTTTGTAAATAAATTGTAAAATATTACCGGCACATTATTAATATTAATATTATGATGTCGAAGCGCTACTCCGTTGGACACACGGCTGTGCCATATGTAAACTATAAAATCGATGCGAATCAGTCATGGTGTTTATTTTTATTTTGCGTACCGGAATGCAGGCGGGTCGTGTGTCATTTCCTCCATGGAGAGGAATGTAAAGTTCACGCCTTCAGGAGGTGCCCTTAATCTGTGTGGAATCTGTAGGTACACATTGTAGGGCCTGTAGGATGAACTAAACCAGTTTTCAGTAATGCACTCAGCCTTTCAGACCCGCCTGTGTGTTTTGCATCGATGCATAAATTAGTGTGAACTTAAACAAATTTTTTTTTTTTTTGTAACAGAAACTTGAGCGCCTTTTTATCATCCTTCTCGAGACCCCTTCTAGGATGCATAAGTCCGATCAGGGTTTGTATTTCAGCTGAAGTGGAAGATAAATGAATATTGATCTAATAATTGGTAGACATTTTAAAGCCCTAATCAGGAGTCTTGTGACAAACATGCAGCATTTTTTTTTTTTTTTTTTTTTTTTTTTTGTTGTTTGACTAAATTGTTTTTTCCTGAGGTTAGAAAATAATGCTGTATATAATTTGATGCATTGTTAAGTTAGCTGAGTAATCTTTGTAATCTAGTGGAGCCATATCACTTCGGACTTTTAAAGGTGCAGCTTGTAGGTTTTATTTTAGGAAAATGCTTCTAAACTTGCAACAAAACAACAATTTAATTCTGCAAGTAGAATAAAACAGCAGTGATTCTCAGTATTTCTCTGCAATCTATGCATCCTGTGTGTTTGTGACCTGAGAATTTTTTTAAATAAATGCAAAATAACTTCAAACTAAGAAACAAGATCCAATCCATAGACCCTATTGAAATACTAAATAACTTTGTTTTTTCATCATGCTTTTAGATTTGTTGTAGGGCTTGGAAGCATTTTTATATTTTGACAACGACATACTGCAACTTTAAATGTGGGCAGTGTTAGCCTCTTGCTTAATTTATCGAACTGAGGAACTTTCTGGAAAACTGGGGTGGGGGCAGGAACAACATCTGCTAGCTAACTAACCTTTTGATTATTAGCCTTTATATAATCTAAGGCCTTTTAATTATGTCTTACATTATGAGTTTTTGACAGCGACCCCCATGTTGGTTGCAGCCCACACATGCACAGGGTGCCTAAAGTTTGTGTTAGCATTATCTTGTCTTTCACTGTTTTATGTCCTGAAAAATATTTATTTGTGGATGTCCAGTTCTACTAGTTCTGGGTATTATCCAGCCCAATGCCTCCCGCTCTCCTGCTAGCTAAACTGCCATCTTTCATTATTCAGTGAATGTTGACAATTTTGGAGCAGCATGATGTTGGGAGAGGTGCCGTGGTGGCTGTGAATATGCTGGATCCTAAAGCCTGTCATGTTTAAACCCACAGTCAGAATAAAAGTGAAACAAATAGGCTAGTTTATAGAGTGATTACGTCATTATGGTGGGGCACGGCAGCATGTTACTGTGGCATGTGTCCTACCAAATCAGGTCCGGCGCTATATCTTCTAGAATGAGATCCAGATCTAGCTAGAGAAGATGGTGAACCCCCATAAAGTGTTTTACAGGTCTTTGATTCCTCATTGAACTGGACTTTGCTTTGTTCTGGGCAAACCATTGAAAATCCATAACCTTTTCAAAGCGTAGCAGGACCGTGTGCGCGCGTGTGTTTAGTTAGTTAAAGGCCTCTGACTCTGAAAGGTTAAAGTCCCAGGCAATATAGTGTAAAATATTGTATGATCCCAAACATGAGTGTATATCACGTTTCTGTCTCATTCAACAGAATCACCAGCTGTAGAAAAAGTAAAAACTGTTTTGGTGGGTGTGATCTAATATTCAAATGAGCACGCTTGATTAACATCCCTCTGTCCGAGACTCCCAGCCTGCTACGGCGCTCAAGCAGAACTGAGCACAACGGTGCAAGAGAGGAGAATCGGGATTGTCCAACCCTACATGTCCATGTTCAAGCAGGAACGCATAGTTTTGATAAGAGCTGTGTGGACCGGATGAGCGTGGAACTTATGCAAGCTTTACCCAAGGTTAGCCCCACCCACTTTACATTGAACAGGGAAATTGCGATGAACTATATGTAGACATTGAAAAGTCACCAATTCCTCAGACGTTGTTGTACTGCAGCTTGTGAGACCAACATTATCCTCATTAGAAAGCAATCAGATTTTGGGTCCTTGGGACTTGAAACTGGGTGGCTTAGTAATTTTCTAACATCATATAAAAGACTTCAGACGGTCTGTGTTTATTTTAATAGTCATGACTCTAAGGATTTTAATTTATGAAGTTTGTTATTTTTTAACATCACCTAAAAAGCTGCCATTTTGAGTCGGACCATTAAAACTCCATGCCTTTCCTTTGGTGCTTTGTTTGTTTTGTTTTTATTTTTTTATGTACAATGACTGTGTCCAGGAAACCTAAGGTGCTCATGACTTCTCCTGTGCTTTAATGTTCTTTTAAACACCTCATCGACTTCCCCTTCTGAAGTGTGCATCACTTATGTCATACAAGCACAAAGGAAAGAGATTGTAGCGGGTGGCGGATTCTTCAACAAGAACAGGAAGTCCGTGTCCCTTATCAGCTTGTTAACTACGGGGATTCCACCAAGGGGAAGTCGGCAATGGTGTGATAAAGTCTTGAAACGCAGGGTGGCTCTCAAACCTCTGCGAAAGAGAAAAACACAAGTGTTATATTTTGACTATAAATGTAATAAACGCTGTTATTGCAAGGATGAAAAATTGTTGCAAATGTGATGTTGTTTTTTTTTGTCCCCAGATTCAGTTTGAATCTGGCCCTTGTTTCTGATCTACAGGAAAATAAATCCTCTGCGTGTAACAGTGTAACTGAGACTCATTGTGTGTTTTGTGTTGCTTTATTTATTTATTTTTTCTCCCCTCTTACAAAAACGCAGAAGTAAATTATGTAATAATGGAACACTCAGCACCTACAGGACCCTTTTGGACACACGTGTGAGCACACACTTTTTGCATGGGGTTATCTAACACAAGTCAGCTTTATTTTTAGAACCCAAGATTAGCAGCTTGTAACAGTAGCTCTGTTTTTAAAAGCACACAATATCCCAACTAAGTTCTTAGTTCGTCTAAGAAACTCGACTAAACCGAGATGTTTGCATGAGTTGTTTAAAATCGTCCATTGGTGTGAATGGAAGCTTTTTATGGGCTTTAAAAGACATCGCCAGCCTTTGAGCCACTGTATAGATGAGGTCAAATTCCTCATAAATTTAGGAGGAAAAATGTTAATGTTTTTCAACAAACAAATTATTCTTTTTTTTAAATCTGGTACAAGAAAGCTGAAAGATGTTCTGGGACGGACTGGTTCTGTTGCAAATGGTGTGAAACGTTTTTCACACGCTTAAAGCTGGGATGATGTTTGTGTTTCCCCTAACAGCTGAAAAGTCACCAAACACAGTACAAAAGGTCAAAGGTCTCGGCTTCTGAAGATCACCTTCACTTCAGTTTGTGATCAGCCATGGTGTGTTAAATAACAGAACTTCACAGCAGGTTTATTATCTAGAGCTCATTTAAACTCAACAGGAGCTGAGCAACGTGCTGTACTGTGAGATCAAGCTGAAACGTAAATAAAAATAACCTAAACTAGATACATAAAAAGCACAACGTCAGAAACACTCCGTATGTGAACTCCAGAAGTGTGGAATTAAGCGCATTAGTGACGTCTAGTGGTCGAAGCGATGAACTACACGTTCTAAAATCGCGCCATACTCACGTGAAATACAGTTTTCACTACAGCAGACATGAACTCTTCGGTTATCTTTGGGGTCTCAGAGACCCCAGGCACTCATCAAAGGCTAAAAAAACATGATTAATTATGTTGTTGTTTTTTTTTGCTTCATGCTTTTTGACTTTTCTGAATTACATGAGAACTGTTGGAAAAATAAGACATCAACTTGTCAGAAGTCCTCTACAAAAAATGACACACTTTTTTATCCTTGGGGTCTCAGAGACCCCCAGCTATAAAATATGATTAAATACTGCAATTTGTCCCGTTTTTACACCCTGATTGTTGTTCAGATGAAATGGGGATAGCCCTCTCACAATACCCACAATGTTCCACTATGCTCCAGATCATTGATTGCAGTACTTACAATGCTTTTGTATATTACCTACACTTTTTTTTAATTTTTTAGTATCTTTGATTAAACGGGAAAAGATTCATCTAAAATTAGAAAACCTAAGTGCGCAATAAATCGAGATCTAATTGGAAAAGGCTGAGATTGTATCACTCTAATTAGACACCAGCACTGTCTCGGAGTCTGTTATTTACAGAATTAACCGGTTTACCCTCCCTTTAATAAAGTGTGCCTGCCTTTAATAAAGCATCATTTAGAGGCCCATTAGGATCTGAGAGTGGCCAAAGGTTCGGGTCTTTGGTGGAGCACTTATTTAATGTTTTTCCTTATTTAATGGCCATTCTGCAACCTTTTTTGTGTTGGCTGTGGAACTGATAACGATTCAACTAATGAATGAATCAGGTTCTTTATTATATTCTTCTTTACGTATTGTCTAAATGTAAATGTTTCATAAATGATCACGGATTGACGAGCAATTTAATTGAACTTCTCGTGTCTTTCGGAGTGAACTTTGTGCGTTAATCCGAGTTATGCGAACGCTGACGCTGGCTTTATTAACGCCGTGCATTGTTCGCGCAAGTTGACAGCATATCCAAAATGACGTCATATGAATGCCCTTGATAATAAATCAAAAAAAAAAATAATTAAGCACAAATAAATGCCTCAGTAAAAGCATCGTTTAGGCTTTCCTCTTACTGTAAACATGCACCAACTCTCTTTTTCCCCGCAGTCTCTCAAACTGACGCGCACTGCAGCCAATCAGCGACGAGCATGGGATTGTTCAATGAGGACCTAACCCTTTACGTTTTGAGTTAATGTTGGTGTGTTTCTGGATTTTTGGTTTGTTCATGTGTTTTGCACTTACGCGCCACCATCGTTTATTCCACCTGCTGACTTCATTCTAGCTGGTAGTGTGTCCGAAATATTAGCATTAGGGTTATGAATCTCTGGCACGTCATGATTTCATTGCATTTCAATTTAGTGCGTGATCATTAATCAGAAAATAAATTAGCAAGATTTTCCATTCGTCATGATGATGTAAACCTTTTATAGTTGAATAATCAAGCTTCGAGATTCTCAGGCTACAAGTTATTTATTCATATTCTTCTTCTTTGTCATAGTATAGCTCAAGAAGTAACTTGGTGTGGTCACTGGACGAATGTTTGTGATGTTGTGTCAATTTTGGTGTAACCAAAAGTTACAGCATCTTAAGCCATGGTGTCCCTTTTTTAAGGGTCCAAAAACCTCCAAAATACAGTCGAGCCGGAAAGTCTGCACACCCCTTTCACCTTCTCCACGTTTCATTACATTACAGACTTATTCTACAGTAGATTGAGT
>JAOUQW010000009.1:115568-126330 GCA_028565825.1 Olivaichthys viedmensis
TAGTGATTACTAAGTGTTTAAATACCCGCTTGTGTCCGTCCTGTGTTGTATCCTGTTGTTTGTGTGTCAGCACGCCTTTCGCAAAGTGAGTTTGTCTTTGTTTCCCCCCGATCCTTGTTAATATAAAATAAAGATGTTTAATGTTTTGAGCGGCTTCGCGCTTGTGTCCGCACCCCCGCACCTGCACTACGTGACAATTTGGCACTAAAAAACTGCAGCTCAACTGAACATTTCATGTTTGTAAAAAACCAATGGGGCAACGGCTCTGGATGTTGTAGTTCCATTGCAGTTCCACGAGTCACCGGCAGGGCAGTGGCTTCAATCAACATGGGGTGCAACCACAGATCTCCATATTAGAGCCTTGGATAGCTGATGATGTCATTTTATGCACAGCGCCGTAAAGCCACTTGGCCGCCATAGTGGTGCTCCCTCTCCTCACTGTAAATGCAGATAGATAGAAAATGCTGACACGTTTTCCTGCAACACCCACTTTAAGTGTTGTGGCGAGTCATTTCATGTGTAAGTATCTGTGTAAAAAATTAATTTCCTCGCTTTAAAAAAAGTCACTGACGTTAGCAAGTGCATGTGTTGTAGCCAAACTTCTAGATAGCTTGCTAGTTTGTGCTACATTTTTGACTAAGTTCTGTTCAGCAAGTTTCTTCAAGAAAAAATGTGTAGTCTAAATCAATGTGAGTCTATGGGCCCGCTAACTTTCGGGGAGTATGCACTGCTGGAGCGAAGGCTTCACTAGTGCGCACTCGGTCAGCTATCTGGGGGCTATCTAGCTATCTTTAGGCCCTCTATTATTCTCCCTTTATATCCAGCCCCTTGGACATGTAATTTGCAAACATAATGTAGGCTTTCACTTCTACGCTGATGATACACAATTATATTTGTCAGTTCGGCCAGATTCAGCTACACAAAATGGAAAATGTGTAAAAGACAAAGGCTTGGATGAATAGAACTTCCTTCTCCTAAATTCTAATAAAACAGAAATACTGATGTTGGGTACCAAGTTTGCCCACAATAAGGTCACTGATTTCACCCTAGAGTTTCATGTTTATTCTGTGAAACCAAAATCTACAGATAAGGACCATCATTTGATTCCCATGTAAGTAACATCTCGAAAACTGCTTATTATCATCTGAAAAACAGCCAAAATAAGAAATATGCTAACCCTACATGAGAAACTAGTGCATGCTTTCATAACCTCTAGAGTGGGCTATTGTAACTTATTGCTGGCTGGCTGCCCTGCTGTCTCTTTAAGGAAGCTTCAGCTAGTTCAGAATGCAGCAGCCTGCGTCCTTACCAGGAAAAGAAGTCCCGAGCGTATTACCCCGGTTCTATTCAAGCTAAACTGGCTGCCTATTAAGTTCTGCATAGACTATAAAGTGCTGCTTATGATGTTTAAAGCTCTAAATGGTTTCGCTCTGGCGTATCTTGCTGATCTTCTGAAGCAGTATAGCCCATCCCAAGTGCTTAGCTCAGCTGAGGCAGGCATCACTCGCAGCTCAGCCGGTGGAAGATGTTTTTCTTATATTGCCCCTAAACTCTGGAACAGTGTTGCAGAGAACAAAGACCTTTAGTCTTTGTGCATTATGTCTCTTCGAAAAACGTTCCCTAACTTGGATCACTAGCTTTTCCACCAATTTTTCATAGTATTGTATATTGTATTGAATATCTCTTACAGTCAGTGCACCTGTCCACAGTTAAATCTTTCACCACGGCTGCAAAAAGGCTGCTCATACAGATTAAACATTTAATCCAGTGTAGCTATAGGATGTGTGAAATATGTGTCAAGGGTTCAAAGGTGAAACATATCTACTCACTCACCCTGCTGTTATGGAAGCTTCCGGATAATTCTGCGGCCTTTAACTGTAATAAAAAGCACAACGACTAGCAAGTTAATGTTTAATTTTACTGGAACAGACTGAAGTAGAAGTGGGTTTATCGCTAGTGTGCCAGTCAGAGTCGCTAAGAGACACTGACAAAGTAAACTCAGAGACCTGACGCAGTCCAGGTAAGAAATATTCTATGCCAAATCTAGGCCTGGGGCAGGAGTCGGTGTTGGTGATTTCAGAATTAAAATTAGAATCAGGTTTATTGCCAAGTAGGTTTTCACATACAAGGAATTTTCCTTAGTATGTTGGTGCATAACAATAAACATAGAAGGGAAAATAAAAAATAAAAAGCAAGTACCGTAAAAGCCAAGTCAAGAACATAAATATAAAAAAAGTACAATAAAAATATAAAATATAAAAAAATATGTACAATATATCTGTTTTTGAGATGAAATGAAACAAAAGAATGAAGGAGCTGTGCAGGATGTGCAAAAAACTTGCCAAAGAATGTGCAAAAGTTCACAGTGTGAAGTATAAAGAACATGTGCAGTGTACAGAGATAATAATCCAAAAGATGTGCGTTAATGTAACGCATTGAGACAGATTGATGATTTTATGACCGCGTGTGTGTGCTTAGAACACTATTTGTGACTGTAATAAAAACAATTCATATATTTGTAATTAAACAGACTTTTCAAACTGCTAGAACGTTAATCTGGTGGTGTTTTGTGTCAGGATGGTACAGAAGTCGGTGGTGGTGGGTTTGTTGGTGCTGTTGACTGCTGCAGTCGGGACATTTTTAGGTGTGTTTTTTGGCACTAGGGGTAAAACCTCCCCCGTCGTCACTGAGAGTTCGTACACACATGCCGCTGTAGCAGCAGACGCCGGGCGGTGCTCTGAAATTGGCAGGTGAGAGCTAAGCATTACTTGTATATGTATATGTGACAATAAAGGAGCTTTCTATTCTATTCTATTTCTATTCTAAGCGCACACACACACACACACACACACGGTCAAAAAATCATCAATCAATACCAAGTCCTGTGAGTTATTACTGTTTGCAGCACCCTCTTGTCCACTACGTAACACAAGTGCGAAGTTATAGCACAAGGGGAGGAGTGTGTAGGTGGGAAGACTATTCACCAGGCACACACTCAAACTATACTCACCGAGTTGCCAGTTTAACTGTAGCTAAAGACATAGTTTTTCATTGCGTTTTTTAAATGTAGCCCGACTGTTGTCTGTAGCCTATATATCGTGATGCATATTGTGTATCAAGAAAATGTCTTCAAGTATTGCAATACGACATTTTTGCCATATCATCCACCCTTAGTGGTCAGAAACTGATACAGATGAGGGGAAAAAGGACACACACTGTGCATGGAAAAAGACGAGCTATAGTCTCTAACTGTCTAATAAAGTGGACAGTAAGTAACAGCGACCCAGCAACGCTGCTGCGCCTGATCCACTCGTACTAGCCTCACACACACTGCCATATCAGTGTCATTGCTGTACTGATAATGGTCCACCACCACCAACATGATGATCCTATGGTGGTCCCTTTCCATTAATGGATGGGGTAGAGGGCGGCTGATACATTGTGCAAAGCAACAGATGGGCGGCAGTCAGTAATTATATACCTACAAAGTGCACCGATATGGTATGTGTACCTGATAAAATGGCCAGTGAAGAAGACCGTAGCATGTTTCAGTGTGTGTGTGTGTGTGTGTGTGTGTGTGTGTGTGTTTGTGTGTTTCAGAGACATTCTCCTGAAGGGAGGTTCTGCTGTAGATGCAGCGATTGCTGGACTGTTGTGTGTGGGTTTGATGAACGCTCACAGTATGGGGATCGGAGGAGGCCTTTTCCTCACCATCTACAACGCTCACACAGGTACACACTCACACCAAGCCATCTGTTACCAACTCCCTTGACACAACAATGACACATCTGTCTGACAGTACGATCGCTGATAAATTGGCCTGATGCAATAAAATCCCAATATAAGAAAACTGCTTTTTGTCAGGGGTTAACTGCGCGGAAATATCTACAAACAAATTACAATACGTGAAAGTTCGTTCTATTCATGATTGATGCAAATATGACAACTGAAAAATATTGGGGGACAGGGGTCAAAGGTCGTAAGGGTAATGAGTGGAATATAAGCACATACATAGACAGGCAGACATGCAGACAGACAGATTAAATAAAAAAAATGAATAAAGTAACACTAAATAAAACAAATAAACATTAAATAAAATCATAGGCGTAGTTCTTCTCTAAATCCAAAGTTAGCATTCCTACTGATAGAACCAATGTGTCACTCAGCACAGGCTCATTGCTTGTATTGAACTTTTTTGTTTTTCTTATTATTTAACAGGAAGAGTGGAAACGATTGATGCTCGCGAGACTGCGCCCTCGAACGCCACTCAGGACATGTTCGGGAACAGCACGGATCTTTCTCAGAAAGGTACTTATTAACCAGTTACACAATCCAGAGGAACAATTAGCTGCATTGTGGTGGTTCATGATGTCAGGAAGCTCTAGATAAGAGCTGCTAACTGTTACACACAGGCTGTGTCCCAAACACTAGTGTTTAATAAAAGACATCTTAAAAGAACATGTGGATTGGAAAAATGTACACAGATACTGCATCACAAAGAAGAGTTGTTGAAAAAAACACTATTGTAGCCTGCTAGGTAATCAGCTAGTTAGCTGTAAGCATATGAGTTAGCGCTCTACATGAATCAACACACTTAGACAAAGCCTGACAGAGGACACAGTGACGCTAAACACACGTGATAACGTAGCTAACTTTTCGCTTTATATCAATACACACTCATCTGGATGTTACATTTGAAAACTGACACGGTGCCATTTCTCAGTGTTAAACCTGATGTACGCGCCCTCACACACCGAGAATATGAAGAAGTCTTGTTCGAACGGATTAAAATAGCATTAAGGATTAAAAAAGCTGATGAGCTAGCGCCCCTTTGAGATTTTTAATACCAAGCTAGCGGGTATTGTACCTTCTCACACCGGATACAGATACATGAGGCCTGTCACAGACATCTATATATTCTTCATTTGCGTGTTACAGTTTTACAGTGAATCTCTCAGTAAATATCTCTTTAGGAACCGCTCAGTTCATTCAGTTAGCACTGCTAGCATAGCTGTTAGCATATTAGTTAAAAAAACACAAACATAATCATCAGTTTCATCAGCTGTCGCTTCACTGTATGACAGAATAAAATCTGCTATGCATCTTAAAGTCTGTAAAATACTCTTGTATAACGTTTGACATCATAAAAATATTTGCTGATAAAAATACTGCTCATACCGCTCGACAACATGCAGGGTCGCAACAACTATGTATCAAAGCTTATAATGCCCATCATAGCTAAAATAAATATAATAAAGTGATATTTGCACACTTTATGACAAAAATAAATCAAATGCTAATTAAAATAAAATATAGGTGAGTATGAGTAATATTGCTATATTTTATGTTTCAGTTCCGTTTTCTTTTTTGTTTCAGTTCCGTTTAAGATGCAGACGTATGAGGCCAGTAACAGGCGTCTATATGACATATTTTTCATTTGTGTATTGCAGTTTTACAGCAAATATATCAGTAAACATTTCTGTTACACATTTGCAATGTTCATAAACATCTGAGCAGCACACAACTAGGAGAAAAGTGTAAAGAGATTTTTTATGTAAATGTTTTGAAAGGTTTCTGCTGAAGTTGTTTTGTTTTCAGGTGGCCTGTCCATCGCCGTCCCTGGAGAAATTCGAGGTTATGAGATGGCTCATCGGCGTCACGGCAAGCTGGACTGGAAAGAGCTGTTTACACCGAGCGTCGAACTCGCAAAGAACGGATTTCCTGTGGGTAAAGCGCTCGCCAGAGCCATTTACGAAAAAAGAAACAACATCCAAACAGACAAAGATTTATGGTAAATATCCATCAACACGTCCAAATACCACAGATAGATCAGTTTCTTTTTTTCTTTCAGTTCTGTGTTATGTGTATCAGTTCAGTGTTTCTTCTTTATGTTCCAAGTTTTTCAGTTCTGTATTTTGTTTTTCAGTTTTGTCTTGTGTTGCAGTTCCGTATTCTGTATTTCAGTGTTTTTTGTTTCAGTTCCGTGTTTCAGTTCTGTGTTTCTTGTTTCAGTTCCGTGTTTTCAGTTTCGTGTTTCAGTTCTGTCTCTTGTTTCAGTTCCGTATTTCAGTTCCGTGTTTTCAGTTTCAGTTCCGTGTTTTCAGTTTCCGTTCCGTGTTTCTTGTTTCAGTTCGTGTTTTAGTTTTGTGTCTCGTTTCAGTTCCATATTTCAGTTCTGTGTTTGTGTTTCAGTTCCGTGTTTTCAGTTTCAGTTCTGTGTCTCTTGTTTCAATTCCGTGTTTCAGTTCTGTGTTTTGTTTCAGTTCGGCATTTTGTGTTTCAGGTGTGCGTTTTGTGTTTTAATACTTTGTTTTGGGCCTCAGTTCCGTGTTTTGTGTTTCAGTTCAGTGAATTGTTTCTCAGTTTCATATTTTGTGTTACAGTTACGTGTCTTGTGTCTCACGTCTGTGTTTTGTGTTATTTCAGTTTCGTGTTTTGGGTTTCACTTTTGTGTTTTTGGTTCAGTTCTGCATTTTGTGTTTCAGTTCCTTTTTGTGTTTTAGTTCCGTGTTTTGTGTTTCAGTTCTGTGTTTTGTGTTTCAGTTCCGTGTTCTGTAATACAAATGGAGATATTTTAAAGGAAAACGACACCATCACTTTCCAGAAACTAGCCGATACTTATCAGGAGATCGCAGAGAAAGGGGCCAATGCTTTCTACAACGGAACGATCGCAGAAAACCTCGTCAACGACATCAGGAACGCAGGTGGCCTTTTCTTCTGTACCATTACACTGTACAATCAGTGTGTGTGTGTGTGTTAAATGTTAAATTTGTAAGCTAATTTACCGCTCACAGTGGATTATGGGTAATGCATGCGGTTCCTCACACACTGAGAACAACACAGCATGAACACTTGAAAGTAAAATATCCACTATCAAGAAGTCTTGTTAAAACAGATTGTGTGTTGTAGAGTTTGGGACAGGGCCTTAAAATGGCTGATGTTCTAGTGTTGTTGCTTGTTAGTGTGAACATGATATAGAGTAAATGATTAAAGGAAAATGGCCAGATGCCCATAAATATATAACTCTTTACCAAAGATGTTCATAAGATAGTGGATTTAGTAATAAATATCTAAGCGAAAAACACCAGCATCACTGCTGTATTACAGAATTGGAATTTTATTTCTATAATTTTTCATTTGTGATTGTGTTTCTTGTTGCATATACACTGCTACATGCAATACAGTATAAACATGACAATCTGGTTTTTTTTTTATAGGGTAGGATCGTAAAGATGTAAAGAAAGTATAAGAAATCAATGATTTATGCTTTGAAATAGATAAGGAACAGGTAATGTGTGTGTGTGTGTGTGTGTTCAGGTGGCATTATAACGAAGGAAGATTTACTAAATTACACTCCTGTGTTGGATGAGAATCCTCTGAATGCACCAGTGGGTGAATTTACCATGTTTGTGCCGAACGCTCCATCCAGCGGCCCCGTGCTCACTCTCATCCTCAACATACTGAAAGGTGAGAGCACACCACATTGACCAAGATACAGAATACACATTCACCCCAACACCGATAAAAATACTAAATACACCTTCACCCCAACACTGATCAGAATGCTAAATACACATTCACATTCACATTCACCCCAACACTGATCAAAATACCAAATACACATTCACCCCAACACTAATCAAAATACCAAATACACATTCACCCCAACACTGATCAAAATACCAAATACACATTCACCCCAACACTGATCAAAATACCAAATACACATTTAACCCGACACTGATCAAAAAGCACATTAGATACAGCAGAAGTACCCATATGGTTCTGAGTCACTAGTAATGCAGAGATTTACTCAGCGTAGGAACCAGTGCAGTCAAAACTAATTAAACCTGATCTCACCATCTTACTGAGGCTAATATGGGTTTATGGATGTGTATCGATTATTGAATCTTTCCTCTGCAGGTTATAACTTCACAGCAGACAGCGTCTCCAACACTCAGAAGAAAATACTGACGTATCATCGTATAGTGGAGGCTTTCAAATTTGCATACGCTAAACGAAGCATTCTGGGAGATCCCAGATTTCTCAACATCACTGAAGTAAGTTCTTCATTCATTTTGGTACTGGAACCCTACCAAACAGTGAGCTGAGAGGAACAAGGGAAAGTAAAAGTGTTCATTAAAAAATGCTTGGTGTGTGCAAATGTGATCAGGATTGTTTGAATTGATCAGTACTGAGATGAAGAGAATATAGATTTAAAAACAATTGTTACAGTTGTATTGCTGTAAAATCTGCATAGACAGCTTGGACACTGCAAGTGTGGAGTTAAACTGTAATTAACACAGCACCTGTTTCTCTTTGATGATGTTGTTTGTCCATGTTTGACATACACTGCCATGACTTTTTATACTTTTCCCCTTGAAACATTAAATAATTCTCCAGTTTTTGTGACCAACGCACATGCAATTCGAGCACCCACTATTTGGCCTCTTTGGAACTCTTTGTTAGTTGCCTCATGTTGCTTTGAAATCTCACATATCAAAGTGCTAATTGTCAGACTTCCTTTATAGCCAACACACTCTGTTAGTTGGCAGTCAACCTAATATAACTCACCTGTGCAGCTGTGACTATAATTGTGGTTTAGTCACTTCAAAGTCAAGCATATGATTTTCATCATTTTCATACTCATCAAACCATTCAGTGGCCCCTCCTGCCCTGTGGATGGGGACATTATCTTCCTGAAAGAGACTTCCGCCATCAGGATAGAAATGTTTCATGATAGGATAATGGTGATCAGTCAGAATAACTTTGTATTGACGTGCAGTAACCCAGGGTGGACCCAAACCATGCCAGCAAAATGCCCCCCACAGCATAACAGTGTGTGTGTGTGTGTGTGTTTGTGTGATATATATATTTTACTAACATTACATATAACATTTATATATAAAACATTACATTTTATATATATATATATATGTGTGTTATATATGCTGCTTTATTGAATTTCTTTCAGTTTATCCAGAACATCACATCTAAAAGCTTTGCAGATTCCATCCTTCAGAAAATCACAGATAACACAACGCAAAACGAGAGTTATTATGAACCTGAATATTTCCTTCCTGAAAATCACGGGACGTCTCATATTTCTGTAATTGATGCTGACGGGAGCGCTGTCGCCGCCACCAGCACCATTAATCATTTGTAAGTGGCCAAAATGTCCTGCCCGTCTGTCTGTCTGTCTGTCCGTCAAGATGGAGCCGTTTAGCCATAACGAAAAACACTAAAATTGGGTTTAGCCATACAAATATGTTAGAAATATTGTATACTCTTTTAAAATAGTGTGTGGTTAAAATAATGATTACTGACCCATCTTTTTCCCTCAGTTTTGGCTCCAAGGTCATGTCCTCGTCCACCGGAGTGTTGTTGAATAATGAGATGGATGATTTCAGTTCTCCTCTAATCATTAACGGATTCGGCGTTCCTCCCTCGCCCAACAACTACATCACACCCCGTTAGTAAACTCTATCCTTCAACTTTATTCCCAGGAGTTAAGAATATTTAGGAGAACTCAGAACCTTGATAAATTCACATTAGTTTTGATTTAGTCTTTCTTTAGTTTTCCTTTGATTAAGATGTTAGAATGATGTTCATTGTTTGACCCTCCTGTAGTGTTCACTACTTGACCTAAACAGACGTGTTAGACATGATTTTAATTTGTGTGCTCTCGTAGACAAGCGTCCCATGTCCTCCATGTGTCCCGCTATCCTGTTCGATAAAAGTAATAATGTTAAACTAGTGGTCGGTGGCTCTGGAGGGACAAAAATCACAACATCAGTCGCCGAGGTGAGTAGTGATTTTTGAAAACTAGTTGTGCACTTCCTGAAGGAAATACGGTATTTTTAGGTTTTAAATAAATAAAAATAAAATATTTGAGTTAATGTTCCTGATTAAAGTGCTGGAGAGATGAAAGAAGGGGAGGAGGGAAAAAAGAAAAAGAAAGAAAGACTGATTATAATGACAGTGTGTTAGGATTCTAATGAATATGAGCTGCTTATTGGTTAGCTGCTATAACCCCCATTATGATATCATTGGCTGGCAGTTGGAATTCAAATTTTCCAACATTCCCACAGTGTATTTCAAGCGAGCCTTAAATGTTTGTCCTAAAATTTTAATGCAGTTATTGATATAGAATTTTTTGGGAGGTTCAGATTTTAGTCCCATTAGTCGATTTCCATTCCATCGGTTGTTGCTGACTGAGTAACAGAACTGAATGTGTGTTTAGGTCATTTTAAACTCACTATTCTTCAACTATGATCTGAAGAAAGCGGTTTCTTATCCCAGAGTTCATCACCAGCTCAGTCCTAACGTCACCGTGTTAGAGCCGGACTTCGACACGGTAAGTGAAAACAGCAATTAATTACCAACATTCGTGTAGCAGCAGCAGTGTATTTCCACCATTTTATCATTTACACTGTGGAGAAAAGATATTGGATATTGCAATATAAATTAGGGCTGCGGTAATAACTCATTATGATGGTATACCGTAAAATTTTTATCTGAAATAGTTATGCTAATCCACTATAGATAATGATGTCACATTAAAAACAGTATTTTAAGGTGTAACCTAATTTTTAAAGCCCTTTTTAAAGAGGTGAAATCAGAGAAGATTATATTTTAACATTGTCTTGGGAATATATGGTATCATTATGTTATATACACTCACCGAGAACTTTATTAGGAACCTGTACACCTTCTCATTCATGCAATTATCTAATCAGCCAATCGTGTGGCAGCAGCGCAA
>JAOUQW010000009.1:175648-188042 GCA_028565825.1 Olivaichthys viedmensis
GAGTGTGTGTGAGAGTGTGTGTGAGAGTGTGTGTGAGAGTGTGTGTGAGAGTGTGTGTGAGAGAGTGTGTGTGAGAGTGTGTGTGAATCAGGCTCAGTTTTCCTCAAATGGATGTCCTGGTGCAAGTTTCATGTATTCGTTTGGAGTGATGCTATGTTCAAAATGTGCTGTTATTTACAAATTTTCAATCCATTTGTAAATCTTAACACACACTCTGTATTGCCATGTTCATCGCCAGTGTAGAGAGCAATGATAACCCTTACCGGCACTGGAACAGGGGGGCCATAGGTTATTTCCCTGCCTCCCCACATTTGCACATATATATTCACGTGTCGTCGTGTCATGTTTGTGTTAGCTGAAACTCAGCCTCATTCAGACAGAGAAACCTCTCGACTGCTGCACACTTGAAGCCTGAAGTCCTTATCAGTGCAGGAACACGGAAAGTGAAGTCCGTCTTTGGCATCATCCCATCTACAAAATACACTCAACTACACCATACACACCATGCACATAACTACACACAGTGCAAAAAGTACAACAGTGTAGGACAAGAGCACACACACACACACACACACATGGTGTACATGTAGTGTATGGCATTAGCTGTCCCACACACTGCCTTTACTCTCATGCCGAGATGAGGCAAAATCAGGAAACTACATCTTAAGTTTATTATTCGTCAACAGTGGAGATGGAGAAACTTCCTGAACGATGATCACATCGGACACTTCCTTTCTGTTTGTGTACAATCTGTATAGACAGACGTTGAAGGGGAGTTTAAGGGGTTAAACTTCATGGAAAAATGTGTGTAAGGGTGTGTGTCGCTGTAAGGCTAACACCCTGAGCTTTTAGATGACTAAGGCTTTGCTGAATTTACACTCCCAGGTTACATAATTTGAGCAGAAACACTCCCGAACTCTCAGCATGTAGGAACCGATACCGGATTGTCTGGAATGTTCCACCTTGCTTTTTATATTTCAGTGTTTAGGGAGTGAAAGGAGACACATTTGACATGAGAATAAAAGCATCTACCAAATGAAAAAATTATAACGGAACATAATACAATAATGTATGGCCTCTCTTTCTGAGAATGTAGTCATTTTAATAATATCATAAAACTGATTAAATTGTTAAAACAGAATATTGTTACGTCAATAAGTCATTCCTTTGGTGAGTTTGGCTAACCGGAATCGGATGTGGGACGGAGGAGAGTTAGGCTAGTGTTATACTTGGCGTGTAACTACGCGTATGTAAGATGGAGTCCAAAAGTCTGAGGCCTCGTTTCCGTTCCTGAGAAATGGTTTAGAGACTACTACTTGTCCTTTGAGACCACTACTAGCTAGCCTTCTTTTGACACTACTTTTGCTGATTGGAGTCTCTTGTTCTTTATTCAGCACATTCTGTATCTGTGATGAAGTTGCTCTTCTCTCTCTCGGTGAACAAAGCTTTATGTGTTGGTCTTCTGATGCTGTGGTCACTTTTGGTCTGCCTGATCGTACTTTGGATACAACTGCTCCAGTTTCAGGATAGCGTTTTAGAGTGCCGTACAGTGGCAATGAAAACAATCTCAGATTTTCAGTGTGGTCTCAGACTTTTGGACCCCACTGTATGTGCGCACAGCTGCTATGCTAGCAGAGTTCACACACTCGTCTGCGTAGCATTCTGCGCAACTGGAGGATTAAAAGCTCTGGGAGGCAGGTCAAAGCTGAAACATGCCTGCCCGACAGGTTTCCTACAAAATCAACCTGTAAAATGTTTCACTCCAACTATTCTGGGACGCATATCTGTCACTGTGGACATACACACGCAAACAAGCACTGTTTGATTCTCTTGAAAACTTTCTGCCATTGTTATGGTTGTTGTCATAAGCTGTGTCTAAAATCGCATACTATGACATTATATTTCAAAGTATATACTGTGGCCAATCCAAAATCCCTACTCCCTATATAGTGCACTATGTGTGGCATGAAATAATGGATTTTACAGCCTTTATAGTGAACTCTATATCAAATGGGGATCCATTTCAGATCAACCACATGTACTAATCTATAAGATCTAAGAGGTTAGGATGTAGAACATTTTAGGCGAGTTTGTACATGAGAGATATGTTGAATTCAAACACTAACCATCGCATTAAAAATTCACGTGATGTAAACAAGACACAGCTAGAATTAGTTTAGTCTGCTGCTGATGTCGTGTCACATAATGCTATACCACCCCCAGTGTTCATTTCTGAGGACGCACACAACCGCGGTGCCAAAATAACGCAGGATACACACGTGTCGTTAAATCAAGTGTAAAGTAGCCCTTATAAGTGTAGAACACGCACCGATTCCAGTTTGGGCTTTTACGTCAGTGCCAGATTCTCTGGGGTGTTCCGCATGATTAACTTTTTCTCCATAATGATACACCCACACACACACGCGCGCACACACGCACGCACGCACGCACGCACACACACACAGAGACAACAACAACAACTACATCAACAACACATAGAGACATACAGACAGCTCCTCTATTAAAGCTGTAAAGGAAAATGCAGTGTTCAGTATTGTGATATTTAGATACACAGGAAGTGTCAGAGGCAATCAGGAGGTTAAACTCAATCAGAGACAGTAAATACAATAATAAATAAATATTATTGTCAGTAGTTATACTGCTCCTGTTTTAACGATGGTAATGATGATGAACAACGATAATGCTGACAGTAGTGCAGTGCGCAGAAAAATCAGCTGTGCTTGTGCAGTTTGTCCCTCCTTATCAGCAGGATGTTGTGTTTCCTTTATGGACATGAAACTCCAAAAATGTGCTGTTATCTTCTCTAAAAAAGACACATCTGCGCTTTTTGGGCCTGTTGTTCAGTAAAACTGGTGCATGGGACAGCATGTGTGTCTGTGAAATCGCTGCGTGTGCAAGTGTGTGTAAAGATTCTTGCATTATTAAAAATAAACCAGCCCAAAATGCCTTGTCATACAAAGGATTTCTCCAACAAAACCGTAGAGCACGGAGAGGATTGAGATAGAGAGAAGGTTAGCAAAAGAGAAAAATGGAGAAGGAGAAACGACAGCGAGAAGAAGAAGAACGAGTCCGAGAGCAAGAAGCGCAAAAGCGAGCGGAGATGAAGAGAAACAGGAAAGAGGAGAAGTTGAGGATGGAGGATAAAAGAAGGAATGTGGGGAAAAATGAATGTCAAAAGACAAAGTTGACTCAGGATTTTTGTGCAGGTCTGGAAATATATGGAAATTCAGAAAATGTTTTTGGAAAAATGTATAGACTCAAGACACTAGGATTCTAAATCCGTTGTCTTTCCCTCTATCCTCTGCACTAACGCAACCTCCATAATGCACATCACATGACATGTTTTTCCTTTTTGTGATGGGTTACAGTTAACAACTTTTTTTTTTTTTAAATGCAGGAAAATAAATAATGAAAGTCTGGAAAGTTTAAAAATCATTCTAGAAAAAGTCTTAAAAAGGTCTGCATTTTTTATTTTTTACAAGGAAAGTTCAAGAACCCCTGTGACTTGGGTAAAAATCTAAATAACTGAATATTAATTTAAAACATAACACTCCTTTGGTCCATTGCTTATTAGCTACATTAGCAATGCAAAACTAAAGAAGCAAACTTCAGACACCAAATTTGTCCTGGCTGATTGACATTTGGGGTAAAAGGGGAACATTTTGTGTACAATTCTTTATTGCTTTAGCACGTTGTGATGTGTTGGTGTTTGTCTCCTGCAGGTGGTTTAAGCTGGTAAATAAGGCAGGGAAGGCCGATAAGGAGCGTGGTGAGGTTCTGCTGGACATTCAGTTCCTGAAGAGCAGCAGCATGAGTGTCAGCATGATCGACCTCTCCGACAAATCGCATTCACGCTTTGGAAAATTCAAGGACAAACTGCGGGGCAAAAAGAAAGGTGGGCTGAGCGACTCGGCCTCCGCCATCTTGCCCTCGGTCACCACAGTGCTGACGGACAGTGAGGGAGAGATGGATGGAGAGACGGCGGGAGAGTCGCCGAAAAAGAAGAAGAACAAACTGAAGTCTCTGTTCGTTACCAAATCCAACCTGAAGCGTAACTCTGTGTCTCAGTCCATGTCCTCGTTAGGGACACTTCCTGATAAAAACTCGTCCATCAGCTCGAGCACATCATCCGGCCTTAATGTGGAATCTTCTGATGGTAAGAAAATATATTTAATTTATAGTTTATCATTTTAAGTAGTAATATATTATATAGATGTTTATTTATACTCCTTCATTGTTGTTTTTATTAATTATTATAATTTTTTTGTTTATAAAGGTAAGAAGAAGAAATTTAAGTTTCTGACGCACAAGAGGAACGGTAGCACAGACAGCAAGGCGTCCAATCAGAGCGACTTCACACTCGCCTTGTCCAATCAGAACGCTCCGTCACAGATTGGCATTTGCATAAACGGCAGCCATGTTTACAGAGAGGAAGTCCAAACGGAAGAAGTGCAGGAAAATGAGGAGGAGAGAGATGAAGAAGAGGAGAGATGGAGAAAAGAGGAAGAAGAGAGGGACTGGTTGGAGGAGGAGGAAAGAAAGAGGGAAGCTGAGAAGAGAAAAATGATGGAGAGAGAGAATGAGGCGCATAGGAGAAAGATGATGGAGGAGGAGGAGAAAGAAAGAATAAGGATAGAGAGAGAGACGGAAGAACAAAGGAGAATGGAGGATAAAGAGAAAGAGAGGATAAGGATGGAGAGAGAAAGAGAACAGAGAAGGATGGAGGAGGAGGAAAAAGAGAGGATAAGGATGGAGAGAGAACAGAGAAGGGTGGAGGAGGAAGAAAAAGAGAGGATAAGGATGGAGAGAGAAAAAGAACAGAGAAGGATGGAGGAGGAAGAAAAAGAGAGGATAAGGATGGAGAGAGAAAGAGAACAGAGAAGGATGGAGGAGGAAGAAAAAGAGAGGATAAGGATAGAGAGAGAAAAAGAACAGAGAAGGATGGAAGAGGAAGATAAAGAGAGAAAGAGGACAGAGAGAGAGAGAGAGCAGAAGAGAAAGTTGGAGGAGGAAGAAAAGATAAGAATGGAAAGAGAGAAGGAAGAACAGATGAGAAAGTTGGAGGAAGAAAGAAAAAGAAAGGAAGATGGAGAAGGAGAAGAGAAGAGGAGAAAGATGATGGAGGAGGAGAAAGAGGGGATAAGGATGGAAAAAGAACAGGGAAGGATGGAGGAGGAAGAAAAGGAGAGAAAGAGAATAGAGAGAGAGAATGAGGAGCAGAGGAGAGGGATGATGGAGAAAGAAAGGATAAGAATGGAGAGGGAGAAGGAAGAACAGATGAGAATGATGGTGGAAGAAAGAAAAAGAAAGGAAGATAGGGAGGCAGAAGAGCAGAAGAGAAAGATGGAGGAGGAGAAGGAGAGGAAGAGGGCTGAGCAAGAGGAGAAGAGAAGGATAGTTGAGGAGGAAAGGATGAAGGAGGAGAGGAAAAGAGCAGAGAGAAAGAGAATAAAGGAGGAGGAAGAAAAACAGAAAGAGGAGAAAAGGATTGAGATGGAGAGAAGGTTAGCAGAAGGGAAAAATGCCAGTAGGGAGGAGGAACGAAGAAGAGCAGCCGAGGAGGAGAAACGACAGAGAGAAGAAGAAGAACGAATCCGAGAGGAAGAAGAGCTGAAGAGACTGGAGATGGAGAGAAACAGGAAAGAGGAGGAGCTGAGGATGGAGGAGAAAAGAAGGAATATGGAGTTGGAGGAAAAGAAAAAGAAGGAAAAACAAATGAGAGAAGAGCAAGAGAGACTGAGGGATGAGGAGGAGAAGGAAGCGCAGAGGTTGGCGGAGCTCAGAAAACAGGATAAAAGAGAAAGAGGAAAAGAAGGAACGTCAGAAAGGAGGAGAGACGGAGAGAAAACGACAGATAAACGAGTGAAACCTCGAGAGGAAAATCCGTTTGAGGAAAGCGTCATCTCTCAATCCGCTGAGTTCACTCGTTCAGCTAGAATCTCCAACGCTAAACCGAGGTTAGTGCCTGTGTTTACTCACTAAATAGCATTTACCACAGGTGGAGCATTATTTAGTACCCTATTTAGTGCAATAGTATGCATCACAAATTGAGTATTATTTAGTACCATAATTAGTGTGGTAGTATGCACCGCAAGTGAAGTATTATTTAGCACCCTATTTAGTGCAGTAGTATGCACCACAAGTAAAGTACTATTTAGTACCGTATTTAGTGCGGTAGTATGCACCACAAGTAAAGTATTATTTAGTACCATATTTAGTGCAGTGGTATACATCACGAATGGAGTATTATTTAGTACACTATCTAGTAGGGTAATGTGCGGTTTGGGACGTAGCCTCAGGCTGTGGTTAGTTGTTTCAGTAACCAGGAAAGCTTTGGTGCAACTGCTAAACTTAAACTAGTATAACTAACACATTAAATAGTATGTACCACAAATAGAGTATTATTTAGTACAGAAGACTGCGAGTTTGGGACACAGCCTCAATCATGGAGACACTGGAACACTTCTCATTAATTCCAAACACTGTTTCCATCCCCCTTTATCACATACTGTCTTTATCCACACCGTACCATCATATTTGGGTGTAAATTTGTATTTCTGTTAAGGTTTAATTAGGATTCAATTCATCATTTGTATAAACACAGGTGGATGGAAAGACCCACTGCTGCCTGGTGTTTAGTGAGTTTAGGCAAAAATGCTATTAAACTCATTATTCACACTAACTGCTTCCTAACAGCTCAGCGTGCTGTGAGTGTGCAGCTGCCTGCATCTGCACTTGTGTAACACTGCCTTATAATACCTTAGGGCATTTTCACACATGCACTGTCTAGTACTTTGAATCGAACCCTGGTACATTTACCTCGTTGGTAAAGGCCAGGTCATTTGGGAAAGTGCGATCACAGCAATTGCACTCTAGTGTGGACCAAATCGACCGGTTCGAGACCGCTTGTGAACGAGAGGTGGTCGCATCTGAGTGAACCCTAGTGTGGCTTGACTGCAGTGAGAACACGATATAAACCCTGATTCAACCCTGATTGAAAAAGTCGCTGAACATTAGTGAAAGATTTTGTCTTTTAAGTGATTAGTATGGATGAATCGTGCACAATCTGATCAAGGACATGAGCTTACAAGGTAAAAAAGGTCAGTTTTGATTTCAGGTTGTCTTTAGTCAGCTCCAGTGAGGTTTGTTAGATCGGCGTTAGATGAGGATCGAGTCGACATGCTGTAGTCTTTGCTGTGCTCTGACTGTTCTTTTTCAAAATGGTGGACGAAGATAAGGTGCAAACAAGAGCAACACCATACTTAAACATTTGATTGTGTGTGTTCAGATTGTATTTTATTCCTCTGACTCGTTTATCTGTACATGACACCTGATGGAGCTTCCTGCACTCTGCTAGTTTCTTAGTCGCTCTTAAAAACGTTCCCTGGAAAATTGGACCAGAACCAGAACCAGCCCTCATGTCTGTGTAGGCTGAGGAAACTTATTATTGGAGACACGGCGTCATAAAATCTGTTCAGCTGTGGTATATAACACCAATCTGCCATTACCAGCTCATTAAAAGACGGCCTAAGAAGATATTTGGCACCACTATGAAATATTTAGTAGGTCTTTGTGAGTCTGTGGATGGACGCCGGAGTGTAAGTGTGTCTCTACGTAGCATGGTTTTGGTTCAGGTGATATATTGGGGATTCTGGTTAAAAAGTGACCCATTAAACGTTATGTGAATTTTTTTTTTGTACAGAGAGACGTGTGCTCTGGTTTAGGCAATAAGTAACCTTGCATTTCCTGTAATAGCACGATGCTAACTGTAAGTATCACCATAACACACACTAACCAGATACAACCTCTAATCACAATAAAACAATTTTAACCCTTGTCCGTCTGGTTTTCTTTTCCCCTCTGTAGTGTTTTAGTGCTGACTGCTGCTTCTTTAGGTCTTGCTAACCCTCATCAGCATTAATCTCGACATACCTTGTTGTGCTTCACTCAGTGAATGATTTACAACTGAGGTCTGCTCACAGGAAATCTCTGCCTGTGCCAAAAAGCTGATTTGGCGATCCTAATCCTCTGATTCATGTTTTTAAAACCCAGGATGTCTCATAAAATAGATGCTTCAGGAAGGAGGGTGCAGTGCGGTGGGGAGGAGGAGGACTTTAGTTTTTAGTCATTTATGTGCACTTTTCTTCCTGTATAACTAAACAACTTTCTTTATGCGAATTTACAAGTATTAAAATGAAACTAGACCTTAAAAGAGTTCTTGCTAGACGGAGGCCTGTATAGGATTAGAACAATTATACATGATAGTGTTTATCAACCCAGTTCTCAAGGATTCTCAACGTTTTTCTTCTATTCCACCTCCAAACACACCTGAAACCTGTTCATAGAGTGCCGATTACCTGGCTCAAGTGTGTTAAATAAACCGAGGATCCTCTGGTGTATATTACTCATGCCTAGGCTGGAGAGTATTATCTACAGGCCTTACACTGTTCTTCACTGTCGTGGTCGTATTATGTAAAGGAAAATCTCTCTAGCTTAAGTGCTTAGACTTTGTAAAGGAAAGTCTTTTATAGCTAAATCAAAGCGATGGGACTAGACGGGGCCAGTCGCTTTCACTTAGCTGGAGACTTTCCTTTTATTTGTTTAGCTAAAGAGATGTTCCTTTGAATATGTAGCACTTTTCATGGCCACGTGCTAAGAGCTTTAGCTGGAGAGTCAATTAATTCACTTTGACTTGCTAGACATTTCAATGATGTCTTGGACTGAAAACCTTCACGGACTTGTCAAGTTAAATCTCTTAGATTCTGTAAAGAAGTCTATCCAGCTAAATCAAAGCAACGGGACTTGTCCTCAATATTATACCACAAGTTCTGTTACCTTGATTTGGGAAATTCTAAAAGACATTTCAAAGACCTGGATAAAATCTTTTTTTTTTAAACCTCTTTGAACATTTGAAGAAATGTCTGTCTAGCTATAGAAAAGGGTTACTTAATAATAATAAATTGTCTAAAGATCAACGGGAGGGAGTGATTACATTGGTGTAAGGTTGGCTGGTGGGAGCAGATGGTCAAAAAAATGACATTGTGGCAATGTCTTACCAATTAGTATACAAAGTGCATTTTACGTTGTTGTTTGCTGGTAAGTCTATCTAAAGGTCTCGGACTGTGTAATGTCTCAGGCTAAATCAAAGTAAATGGACTAGGAATGATGTCTAGTCACTTTAACTACTACAGAAATTTATGACCTGGATTACTGAACACCTTAATAGACTCTCTAGCTAAAGCTCTCAGACTGGACAGGCCTTACACTGATCACTGTCATGATCACACTGTGTAAAGGAAAGGCTCACTGGCTAAAGCTGTTGACTCTTGTCTTTACCCTCGTCCTGCTCCCTCAGTGAGTTCGTCTCTGCGATCGTTTCTCACCCGTCTATGGCGAATACCAACCCCTTCTTGGACGACTACGATTTAGATGCCAGCAGTTCAGAGAACATTGTGAGTGTTGAAGGGAGCACAGAGAGAACGTCTACAAAAGGACCTGCCCCGTTACCTCCACAGAAGAATCCACAGTTGCCGGGACCAGATGTTTCTTCCAGAGGTTTTCCTAATGTGCCACCTGGAGAAGCCAAACATTCCCATTCAAATGAAGTGTCCAAACGTCCAGCACCCCAACCACCAGATAGACTGAAGATAACCAAAGAAGGGACAGTCAAAGAAAACATGGGCCAATCAGATCCTGGTCAAGGAGAAAGGACAACCCCTGAAGTCCTTGAAAAACATCCGGAGAGAAAAGTGTCGCCAATCTCTCAAGATGAACTAAAGTCTTGGAGCATTCAGAGCCTAGAACAAAATCCAACTCTTTCAAAACGGGATCCGAAAGACAGTCAAGCCACCATTAAACAGAGTCAGTTCAATAACACACAAGTTAATACCAATCCTTTCATGTGTGATGGACCAGGGACTGCCAAACACAACAAGGGACCAGCACCAAAATGGGGAAGTGGGAATGTGTCTGAAGATGGCACAAACCTAATAGGAGATCCTGTAAACTGGGAAGACAAAGCAAGTGCCTCGGATAGCAAAGGTAATCCACCAGACTGTAATCTGTTGAGATGCCCAAGTGATCCCACAGCTACAGCTAAACATACCAAAATCAACCCAAATCAGGGATTGTCCAGCAATGTCCCTGCTGCTGAACAGGTACAAGGTGACCTTAATGATTGTCTTCCTAGAAGAGAAGAACATGCAGAGAACATGGTTGGGTCTGACTCTGTGAAACCGAATGCTCCTTCATGTGTGGATCAAGATTTATGTCCAGAACCTTTTGTCTGTAAAACTGATGAGCTGCCAAACATGGAAAAATTCCAAAAGAAGTCTCGAGCACCTCTTCCTCCAGCTAAACCTAAAAGAACTGGAGATCCAAGCACACCACCCCAGCAGCCATCTCTTCCAAACAAGTCTAACCTTGGACAAATCCCAGAGACTCATAGTAATAAGAAGGACCAAGATAAGGCACAGGATTCAAGTGTTGAAATACCTGGATCCAGCACACCATCATCTGCAGTTTTATCCTCAAAGGTTATTCCACTTGCTGAGAAACCACAGGTGACGAAACGGTTCGCTCCCATGTCAGTGGAGGCAGGTTCTGGTTCTGGGTCTAGGACTTTGCCGTGGGCTAAAGTGGTACCCAAAGATGCAGGTGAAGTAAGAGCACAAGTTGCTTCATCCTCAGTACTCAGGTGAGATTCCTTCCTAGATTAATCAGTAGCCCATCCCATAGAGTTAGCATTGGTTCAGTTACAGATGGTGACATAGAGTAACCACTTGTATACTAGGGCTGTGACAACATGCTGGTTAGAAGATATGCCATGAGAAGGAAATCTGAAAGAAGCCTCTTCTCTGCTGTAGGATCGAATGGTTCTGAGCAGGGAGAGCACCTGTTTCAGTGGCATTTCCATCTGAACATGGAACACCTGCACTCAGTTCCCAGCACGGTTTCCTTAGCGCGGTTAGATCACCGTGCTCGGTGGATTAGAATCTTTAGGAAGGGATGGTTTAATGACGTAGGGATTCACCGATTTGATTTTACATTTACATCAATTTTGTGAAGCCCACCTCGGTGTCTTTACTTCAGAGAAAACACTCGAGGTGGTGTCGCCGTCATTAGTGGAAAAACTTGTGCTAAACAGTCCAAATAACTTTTATATAATTCCAAATTTTCGATAGTCGTCTGACAACTGCCACATATTAATTATATACACTGTACTTTTTCTTTGGTACTTTCTAGTCCTGATTTAGCAGCACAGATGGAAAAACTAACCGTAGACGTTCACACGAGCTGTTGATTTGTCTGTTATAATGCCTACCTTTGTCATACGACAATTATCACGATACTGGATTTTTTTAAAAATTATTATTTGCTACGTTTAAATACACTTTATTGGTCTGAATTACACAATTTTCTTTATATAACTTGCATCTGTAACGTATTCTTCAAATTCGTGTTTAAAATCTTGTCTGGTGAACAGAATGATGAGCTTGTCCTCTCCAAAATGACACATGTGACGCGTTTCCTATTATCCCATTAAAATAAGGACTCTAAGAAGACAGCTGTCCTTATTCTGTCCAAAAATGCTGCCTACCCTGGAAGACTACTCCCGAATGGAGCTCAGGGGTAGTGATGATATTTTGAAATGCCCATGATGACAATACTGTACATGTTGTATCCCAATATATTGTATAACCTGTGATCTGTGCCAACGTGGTTTATTCCACATCTCTGTTCTGTCACGTGAATAAATGTAAATCTCTGAAAGCGTTCCTGTTCTGTCCATCTACAGGCAGCATGCAGTGAAACCCCTGAACCCTGCAGAGAATCAGCCAGAATCTCAGAAATCCCGAGCGACTGACAACACACAGCCCAACGCAAAGGTACTGTAATCAATATCCAAATTACAGGTTTGATTAATTCATAGTGGACCTGCTGTATAGGTGTATGTATATGCACCATTATAGTAGTACACACTGTGCACTCAGCTATACGAGTTGTGATGTACACTCAAGGGCATTCAGAGAGAATATGCACAAGAATAAAATCTATAATGCCTTTTTTCTACACATACTGCAATGTTGTCCAACTGAATGGGGTCCCAGGGATGAGTGGGGGAACTCTGGCTACCTTAATAAACTGCACCAGGCCTGTAATAGTGTAATTCGAGTAAAGCTATTTAATGTTAAATAGCCATTTGTATTATTTATGTAGCCTATTAACTAGGGCTGGCCCGAATAATTTGAATATTCGAGTATTCGTTCATTAGTTTGGTATTCGTTTCTCTATTGAATTAAATTTTATTTGTATAGCGCTTTTAACAATAGACATTGTCACAAAGCAGCTTTACAGAAATCCGGATGTAGAT
>JAOUQW010000009.1:188251-201681 GCA_028565825.1 Olivaichthys viedmensis
CTCAAGGGCCCAACAGTGGCAGCTTGGTGGAGCTGAGGCTTGAACCCACGACCTTCTGATCAGTAGCCCAGTGCCCTGACCACTGAGCCACCACTGCCCCATAGACCCTGTAGACCACAGCCTAAAGCATGAAAGTGGTTAGTGAGCGTGATATTGACATTTGTTGATTTGGCAGACACCTTCATCCAAAGGATAGAGCTAAGCAGTTCAGTATTAAGGGCCCAACTGTGGCTGTCTGGTCGTCTTGGGATTTAAACTCAAAACTTGGGATTTGAGCTACCACTGCCCTGAGACAATGAGCCCTAAGCATGAAGACATGTTGGGTCAGTAGGTCTGAAAACATACTCTGTACATGACACACTATGTAATATAGGGGTAAAGGCACGCATTGAGTTGCCATTTTATAAGGTGCATCTACATATAGGTGCACTTTGTAGGTATACAATTACTGACTGAACCCCATATGTTGCGCTACACTATTTGTCAGTCCCCCTCCATCCCGTCCCTCAGTAAAAAAGTGATTCCCATAGGTCCACCACTGACTAGATATTATTTGAGTGGTGCTGCCTGGTGGCATTGCGGAAGTGTGGTGGCGTGGTGACTTTGGCTATCTAAAGGACAGTGAACAGATAAACCAGGCCAATATGAGCACAGCTATAGCTTTGGCAGGGTCTACTGACCTTTGTCTTTTGTTTTTGATTTTTGCATTTGCTTTTTTGTGCTTCCTTTAGAATTGATTTGTTAAGCAACATAAATTAATATTAGGGCTGGCCTGAATAATCTGAATATTCGAGCATTCGTTGGTTAGGCTGGTATTTGTTTCTATATTTAGTATATGGAAGCTTTGTCCTTTTTAAGCCACAAAAAGTGTAGCCTAAGCTATAATAAATTACATCAGCAAAAGGACTTTACACTGCCGCTCCTCAGCGCTGTTCATTTTACACCGGTGGCGCATTCATTTCTGTACTTTCTTGCATTGGTTTAGTAAATATAATATGCAAATATCTGTAATGACTGTCAGATCATTATAAAAATGCATTACCACTGTATATGATCACAAAAAGTTTGTTAATCCAATAAGATTTTCATTTCTACACTCTGTGGCAGTTAGAAATTTCACAAAGTTTGAATTTGAAACGACGCTATAGCGCGCGCTGCTACAGTAGGACTACATACAGGCGGGAAAAAATAGCCCATGTTCTGTTTTGATTATGGCCATACACTGCAAAATATAGCAGGAATATTGTATTCTGTATTTTTCGAGCTAGAAACAATATGCTTGGTGCGCGCATCCGGTATAAAATACCACATTGATGAACATGGGAGCATATTTGTCTGGTGTAAAATGGGCTTATGAAATCACATGTGTGGCAGAACTTTAAATTATTGGACGATAAGAAAAATGCTCAGTGCAAAATTTGCGGTAAGAGGTAGGTATACCACGGAGGCACGACAAGTTTGATGAATCATCTCAATTATGTAAGTATATATATATATTCCGCTGTCGGACGCAGTAGCTTGGATTATTATTATTAATACATCATTGACCTGCAGTAACAAACATACTTAAAATTGTTGATTAATTATGAAACGGAAGTATTATTGTTTTTAAGGTTGGTTTTGAGAACGAGTATTCAGATACTCGTTCAAAAACAATGACGAGTGTTCGAAGGCTGTCAAATGCTGTTCGGGCCAGCCCTACTATTAACACATGTCCAAGTATGTAAAATTCAGGAAAAGAAATGTCATGAAAACCGCTTAACTGCTCTCTGTTGACAATTGACAGTTTTTATTTACTCTATATCAGGCACGTTCCGTTTTTAAATTGTCATATCATGATAATTGTTTATGGTATTATCACGATGCTGTGCTTGGTTTTTAAAATAGTACTGCATTAAAATTAAGAGATACAAAGCAGTAAACAGCCTTAAACAGATTAAATCTGTCTTACATGATGCTCTGTGGCAAATGAAAAATGCAACATTTACAATTTAGAATGCAACTATGAATACAAGGGAGTGACTATATTTTAAAGTGTCCACAATAACCAAGTTGTGCGTGTTGAAGGTCACAATATATCATATAACCATATATGATATGTACCTTTTTATAATTGTGTATAAAGGGTCCTAGAGGCTGTAATGCTGTGTGTGTGTGTGTGTGTGCGCGTTTCAGGCTGCAGAAGCGGTGATGAAAGGCCCGTATTCGCAGTTGACTCAGGCCGAGTTGATCTCAATGGCGTTGCGTCAGCAGAACCAGATCTCGCAGCGTGACGCCAGGATCCAGGAGCTGGAGGGTTACATCGATAACCTGCTGGTGCGCGTGATGGAGGAGAAACCAAGCATTCTGATGGACCTCAACGCCAAAAACAAAGCAGCATGAGCACCTAAACAAGAGGAAGTGCTGAACAAAACATCTACAGAGTGAATTAATACGTGTGTGTGTGAAGGTGGAGATCTGGATGGAGCTGGTGAAGAGAGCGTCACTTTTAAAGATGTTAATGCTACAATGTTTTAGGGAAGGTGGACTTTGGTGATGCTAAACTAGACTTTTCTAACATGGCACTCGCTGCAGTGCAAAGTCTACAGCTTTAAAGCCTTTATTGCCGAGTTCCGCACATTCCTGTGATGTAAAAGTGTGTTTCCCATAAACCTCTGGTCTTACTACACAGCATGACATGGAATAAAAATGTGTTTTTCTGCTGTTTCCTGTTTCGCAAAGTTCAGGTTTTATTCACTCATCGTACCTGCTTTGTTCAACGGTTCCTCTTTTTTTGTGTGTGAAATGGGGGGAAAAAGGCCACACCTAAAACACATCATATTTCCTTAGTCGACATATTGTGTAATATGCCTGAAAAGTGCAATACTGTATATCCCTCAAGCACTTTAATCACTGAGACTTTTTCTCCTTTGTGAAATTTGTAAATATTAAATAAATGACTATTTGTACTTGAAACCTTTTCATTTGAAGCATACTGTTAATCTTTCACTCTGAAATAAAGAATTACTTTGCAAAAGAGTCGCCTGTTTAAACATATTTAATGCTGCAGCAGTTAATTTGATGCTTTATTACAGTTTTCATATAAAGGCAGTTCTTTGCATCTAAGAACTCTGGTACAGACAAGGACCCTTTGGTAGCTCATGTATGCCTGATTTAAAATCACACATTCGCTAGCTTTTGACTAATAGTGCAATTCCCTGCTACTTATGAAAATAAAAAGCAATACTAGTGTACGTGTCTTATGTCACCACAGTTAATTTACCATTGTATGTGTTGGTAATAACCGTGTTAAGCTATTTTCTAATTTCTACAGTACACACTGCGAATTTCTACATACTTGATATTTTCTCATTCAGGTATGTTCAGTATGTGTACGTTTATCATCTCTTGTACACGCTGCCTTCGAGATTTATATCTGACTTTATCAATAATAATAAATAAAAAAAGAAGGAGAAGATTACAAGCCTTCTTGTCGACGTGAGGAATTTTTAATCAGGCGGACACGAAGATACCAAAGGGTCCTTTTTGGTTAACACGAGAGTTTTTTAAGATGCGGAAGCGCAACTAACCGCCCAACACACCGTAATATAGACAAACTAAAAGGCCTTCGTATGTTTTAATTACTGTTTTCACACAACACGCCATTGTATTTTCCATAAATGAATCCAAGTTACGACGTTATTTGCTGCAAACTTTTAATAATTATCGGTTTTGTTTTAGCCATTTAGCGCCATTTAATTCCTGCCCTCTCTCTCTCGAGCGCCCTCAAGCGGTTCTACTGAGTACAGCAGTAACGTCGGAAACCGGCAGTGGGCGGGGCTGTGTGATTACGGCGGCTACATACCCGTATGTAAACAAACGCGCTCGTGCCGTGGGCTGCTCGCTCGCGCGCGGATTTTCTTTGCGGTATTTGTTACTTTTTGTGTGATTTTTAAACACGCGGTAAGTAATTTCACATTTAAGTTCGTTAGGTTTGCAGCGTGTTAACTTGCTCCTTGCTAGCCTAATGAGTTGGCAAGCTCATTTGCAGTTTGTGACGCGCTTAGCTAGCTGGCTAATGTTGCACGTGCGGAAAGTGTCACTGTAATTTAAAAAAAAAAAAAAAAAAAAAATTAATCTGCACGTGGTGTGGCATGGTTTATCGAGTGTGAATTGTTATCGCGATATTACTGGTCTTTGCGATACTGCTGTATATGAGCACTAACCAAAAAATAATAATTGTGGCCAAAATGATGCAGGTGAGTCTCATGACGTCACCGCTTGGGTTTAAATGCAAAGTATGGAGCAATAAAATTAGAAAAAAATGATGTTTTGTGCAGCTCTGTCTGTGTAGGGTGGTTTGTGTTGGTCAGGTTAATCCGCCCATGGTCCTGTGCATGGTGACCAGGTCTGTGTTTCAAAACCCAAAATCTGACCCCTTCCAAACCCTCTATTGCACTCCAAAATCATGACTACCATTGCCACAAATATTGTAATATTTACAAAGTAACATCGCGCACTACCTTTTTTAATGAAACGGCATTAAAACTGTGCAATTAATACTGCTAAACATCAAGGTCCTAAAATAGTCTTGTATTACATGTATTGTCATAAATAAATAAAGAACATGACAATTAGTAAACCAATTTTATTGACGTACAACCGGCACATTCAGTAAAAGTAGTTTGCTTTTTTTATTTTATATGCGTTTACCATACTACCTTATTTCTACTGATCCACCATTTCACCTGTTAATTCACTACATTTTATTCATACTACTGTTTGCATTTAAAAAAAACTCCAGCTTACCTCTTTGGTTTGCAAAACATTGACATAAATAAGATAACGTAGACAAAACGCCCTTATTTAGATTCAGAGTGGGATTTGGATTATGTTACTGATTCAAATACTGCATTGGATTCTGATTCTGATAATGAATCATATTCTAATACAGATTCTGATTCTAATTCTGATAGTGGTTCATATTCTAATACAGATTCTGATTCTAATTCTGATAGTGATTCATATTCTAATACAGATTCTATTCTGATAGTGATTCATATTCTAATACAGATTCTAATTATGATAGTGGTTCATATTCTAATACAGATTCTATTCTGATAGTGATTCATATTCTAATACAGATTCTAATTCTGATAGTGGTTCATATTCTAATACAGATTCTAATACAGATTCTAATTCTGATAGTGATTCATATTCTAATACAGATTCTAATTCTGATAGTGATACATATTCTAAGACAGATTCTAATTCTGATAATGATTTCATATTCTAATACAGATCTAATACAGATTCTAATTCTGATAGTGGTTCATATTCTAATACAGATTCTAATTCTAATAATGATTCATATTCTAATACAGATTCTAATTCTGATAGTGATTCATATTCTAAGACAGATTCTAATTCTGATAATGATTTCATATTCTAAGACAGATTCTAATTCTGATAGTGATTCATATTCTGGTACAGATTCTGACTCTGATTCTGTTGTGCATTGTGTATGTAGTGTGTAGCGATGCCCCCATCGTGCTCACAGTGTGGCTCAGCTAGCGTGGTGGAAGATGATCTGTATTCTCAGACACAGTGGGTGTGTCAGGACTGCGGCGCCGTCATCTCAGAGGGAACGTTCACCACTACACTGAGCGACGAACAACACTCCAAAGGTCAAACGCCACCCGTCTGTCTGTCTACAATGTGTGTGTGTGTCTGTCTGAGGTGTAAGAGTAGTGATGTGGCCAAAACGAAAATTAAAGTGTAGATCAATTTTATTTCTCCTCTTGAATATTCAACAGAACAGGAGCTGATGGAAACACACAACCGTTCACATTTTACTTTGATCTATTCATGGATATTTGTTTAACATCAGTAAGAAAATTGGATGATTTGTTGTAACTGCATGAGATGTGTGTTTTGTTCCTGTGTTATTAATCATGCGTCTGTCCGTCCCTCCACAGTCGTGCCCTATTACGCCACCACAGAGGTGACCAAGAAGGCCTGTCCCAACCTGATAAAAGGTAATTCACTCCCTCCTGTCTGTCATTAGGCTTTATAACCAATCAGCGCAAACCCTGAAGGTCTCAGACTGTTATTGGACTTTATAACTGTTCAACGTAGACCCTTTGACTTTCCTGGCTGATCAGAGTAACTCCTCTGACTGTACTGATTTTGCAGAGTGACGGGCGTTGCTGGGTCAACAAGGGCAGAGCTTAAGTTCTAATATATATTTGATAAGCCAATCACAAACGTGATCACGAGGTAGAGGACGTATCGCAGTTAGAGCTCTCCCAGACGTGCGGGACATGTACATCAGGCGGTGTAAAGACAAGGCGAGAAAAAAATCATCAAAGAACCCAGTCACCCAAACCACAGTGTGTTCTCCCTGCTGCAGTCAGGCAAGCACTACTGTTGCATGAGAATAAACACAGAGCGACTCAGGAGAAGCTATTTTCCATAAGTTGTCCGGATTCTTAATGAGGCCACTGATCAGGACTAAGCTGCTCCCCTTTTCACACTTATGCAACTCATGCACATGCTGCACCTTATGGGACTTTTGACTCCTCGTCCCACCTCACCTATACAGACTACTGTTGTAGACGGGTAGTTGGTGTATTTCATGTCATGTTGCAATATGTGTGCACTTCACTGTTGTCTCACGTCTCTTGTGATATGTTTGCACAGCTCTGAAACCAGCTAACAAGAATTTCACTACAAGATTTATACACTGTATAGCTCTTTGTATGTGACGAATAAAACATGAACTTGAACTTAAGGCATCACTACAATAGTTTAGCTTTTTTAGTTTAGTTTAACTTGGCTAGCTCTGCACTGTCAGATAGCTACTGCTGGAGAGGTAATGTTAACTACTTAGCCAGCTGACATATCTATCTGTCTGTCTTTCTGTCTGCCTCCCTTTGTATCTGTCTATATCTGGGCTGTGTCCACTCTCTGTAATTGTACTATTGTGTATAATAATCCTCTCTCTGTGTGTGTGTGTGTGTGTGTGTGTGTGTGTGTGTGTGCGCAGGTCTAGTTCGCGTGCGCGCTCTGTACCGTATCCTCAGGTTATCCAGAGACATGGAGTCGGCCGTGGCGAGCCTGTACGAACGTGCCTATAACCACGCCCACTTCCTGCACGTGAGTCTGTTGAAGAAGGAGGTGTTGGGGGGCTGCTGCGTGCTGTCTGTCTGCAGGCAGAACAACTGGCCCGTCGCCATGGGAACCATCAGCGCGCTGTTAGACGTCGATCCTGCCTTCATAGGCGTCGTCTATCAGGACCTTAATAAAGCACTTAACATCCAACACACAACCACGAGCAGCTTCACTGAGCTGCTGGAGAGCCACTGTCATGGGTGAGCAACATCATCATCACCATCATTATTATCTTCATCATGAGCATCATAAACCATCATTATCATAACAATCATGTAATGTAGTGTAATGTCATGTCTTCTTCTTGTATTTATATTTACTAATCAGATACTAGATATTTGTTTCCTAAAGGAAATGCGGCACTTGCAAAGAGCTGAAAGTGATGGAGAAATAAAAGAAACACTGTGTATGATTATAATGAGTGTGTATTAGGCCAGTTGTGACATCATCAGCTAGGATAAAAATTTCCCAGCATCCCATCAGTATATTTCAATGGGAAAGTTTCACACTTTATTCTAAAATAGTTTGAAAAGTATAAAGTTTATTAAAAAAAAAAAAAAAAGTACTGCACTTGCCACACACACAGTAATAAAACTTTATGTATAAAGTATAGTTTCATACATTTTAAACACAGCCACTGTTACAGGTAAAATTATTATTATTATAATTATAATATATCATAACAGCTGTATTTATATAGCATTTTTAAATATACAAAAGAAGCCAAACAAAAAAGGAAAAAAATTAATAAAAAATAAAATTACATAAACAAGTAAAAATTGTAATAAAAGACATTAAGCTTGAAGGACAAAAGAAAAAGTGAGGTAAAATAAAAAATGCTGCAAATAGGTTTTTGTTTGTCAGGTGAACAGCTAATCCAGAGCTCAAGAGGAAACCCAGGTGTAACTGTAGAGCACAGCATTATTTAGCTACAGTCATACACAAGTTAATGTGTGTGTGTGTGTGTGTTAGGTATAAGCTGAGCCCTGCTGACCTGCCCGATGTGTGTGTGGAGCCTGTAGAGCGGTTGGTGCAGCGTAGCACTGCCCTGCTGGAGCTGGCTGCTGATGTGTGGTTGGTGACCGGACGCCACCCGCTGCACCTCCTCACCGCGTGTGTGTATGTAGCCTGGCAATCTCTCAAGCCCATGGTGAGTCTCACACACACACACACAATTCACACAAAACTGTTCTAACTCCTGAGATTACAGTTTGTCTCTGAAAAAGACACGCTCCTTCATGTTTGTCCAAAATAAGGACCCTTAGACAGTTGTCTTTATGCTGCCTTCCAAACAGGACAGACGTTATCCTGCTGCCCAAAAATGCTGCCTAACTAGGGAGCCTCCTTCTTAATTGAACACAATGGAAGGGAGGGGATTTAGAAGTAATGCTATATCGTCTGACTGACTATCAGCAAATGCCTAGCATACAGACAAAAACACTTAACCATGATGTTTACTACTGCCACAAACCAAATATAATAGAATAATGTGTTAAACTTTATTAAACACTGAAATACACTGATGGACTGTTGGGTAATTTAATTGTGTGTGTGTGTGTGTGTGTGTGTGTGTGTGTGTGTGTGTGTGAGAGAGACAGGCCCGTATGAAGTTCACACTGAATAAGTTCTGTGAGATGGCGAAGCTGCCTAAGCAGTCACGGCGGGACACGGTGGTGCTGCGTGTTAAAGAGCTACGGGAGGCGCTGTGTAAGTTGGCCCAAGTTCTGCCCTGGCTCAGAGGGGGCGCTGTCGAGCCCGGCTCCGTCTGCACGCTGGTCGATGACATCCTCACACACCGCAGAGCTCTGATGCTGCAGGCCATGAGGAGCCATGAGCTCGAGGAGGACGCTGCGGAACAGGGTGCACCCTCCTCTGAAGAAGTGCACTGGGGAAAAAGGCACCTTTTTCTGCCACCTTCGGCGAGGAACGCAAAGCGCCCTAAACCCAACCCCCCCGAGCCAGACGTCACCGGAGACGAGGAGATCTCAGAGGCAGAGATCGACTCGTACATTCGCTCCCCGGAGGAGGTGAAGCTCTATGTGGAGGTGCAGAAAAAACTGACAGAAGACAAGGAATGATTGATTTATATCATCAAACTGTGAGCACTAACTTACCTGCAGCAATGAACTCGTCTTTAAAAAAAAAAAAATTTATAAATGAACTTTGTCATTTAATTCTGCTCTTTTGTTGTTCACTGAGTACTTCTGCAATTTGCACTTTAAACTAGCTCTTTACTGAGCACTCCTTAGTGTGCACTGCTGAGTGTGAGTTTGCAGGTCAAATGCAACATGGAGGAAAGACTTGATGTTTTCACTCATTTGTATTATGCATTTAACTTGTTTAAAATTAAATAAAATTGTCCTTAAAATTAAAACTACATGTTCCTTTGTTCTGATGTTTTCGCAGTAGATGTTTGAGGTCCAAAAAAAGTCAACAGGATCTGTGCGCAGATCGCAGACCAAAGAAAGAGTGTCTGAGTCCTTTTATGGAAATGCGAGCGGCCATAGATGGGCATGTCTTTAGTCCATATAAATAGAGTTCACTAGAGAGAAGTTGCTTTTTTTTTCTCATTTATTTTTCCTTGTTTGTTGTTCATGATCTTGCTGTTTACTGAGTATTCTGCAGTTTGTACTAGTTCTACTAGTGCACACAATCGAGTGTGAGAGAAAAATTGTGTTTTCACTTGTTTTTATTTAGCTCATTGAGTTTTGTTCAACTTCTAAAGTTACTTTTCCATCATTCACTCAACCATTTGTATCGCTCTGTGACTGTGGTCAAGCTACTACTAAACGCTTCCTAGTGTTCACTGTTCAGTCCGAGAGATCCAGTGGTGGGGGGTGGGGGGAAAGCGGCGTGTTTCATAGGCACGTCTCGGGTTCTAATCTCGCCGCATGCATCCGCTGATATGCATCAATTATGTTACATCTTTTGGTGCAATGCATTGTGAGAGTCCTTGAAATACTACACACTAGTTCTGCGTTCTAATAAAGGTTTTACCGTGCCCTTGTTGATTCCTCCTTGGCCACTTGAATCCCCTTGGCTGTTCCAATAGTTCAACTTATTCAGAAGGAATTGCTGCACTCACAGTTTTTATAAGTGTACACGGTAGCAATAAAGTATTTTAATATTTCAAAAACCAGTTAGCAAACCAATGTGAGTACAAAAAAAAGATGTTTTAAAATCGCCTTGGAAACTGCTTCAGCTACATTGTTCTCGTTGTCGATGTAGAGATTGGAGGTTGATCCAGTTCTACTAAGAAAAAGTAGGGGAGAGCGGGGAACAAAGAAACATGGATTTTTTTTTTTTTTATAGGGTTGTATCGGAGGTACTGTGACGTATTTCCTGTCAAATAACGACGATTACCCCCTCTTCATTTGAGCAGAAAGCTGCAGGAATCGGATCAAATCCTTCGGAGATGCGTTCAAAAATATGTTTTAAATACCTGAAAGTGAATATTTTTACCGTGTTTTTCGATTGTTGTGTTTCTGGTTCATGACAAAGAATCCAAATGTATATCATTTTAATCACCATCCTGTTGATTAACAGTTCGCATGCTTTCCATTTGTCTTTCTACTTAACAGGGATAGATATACAAGCAAACATCCCGCCGCTACCCGCCGGGGTTGGTTGTAACACTGTTACAACTATGCCACCTACCAGCAGGCCTACTGCTAGTCTAAAACTAAAATGTTCTGTTAATGTTATCGCCAAGAAATAACTGTACACAAGCTACATGATAGAAAGTTTATATTTAATAAACATACTAAAAGTAAGAAAACAGTGAACAACATGCATATTATCTTTATCCCAGATGAGATGTAGAAAGAGGACAACAGATAAGGGCGTGCCCAGGAAAATTTTAGAGATGGCAGCACCAGAGGTGTCCAAACAACATTTTTAATATGATTGAATTTAGTAAACTAAAATGTGTAGAATGATCACAGCTTGTCATCGATATTATTCATTGGCAATCTGATTTCCTTCTCAGATTAGGTCTATGTGTTTGTGCTAGCCTAAATCACATAATGTAACATGAGAAATTAGAAATATTCCATCCATTTCACACATTATTTGAGATAATTTATTATTTATTTATTATAATGATAGTCTTGTTTTATGTGGCTGACAAATGCAGTTTCTTGGTGGTCTGGACCACCAAGGGGTTATTACCCTCTCCACCAACCAATTAAAAATCAACCATATTATTACCCTCTCCATCAACCAATCAAAAATCAAACATATTATTACCCTCTCCATCAACCAATGAAAAATCAACCATATTATTACCCTCTCCACCAACCAATGAAAAATCAACCATATTATTACCCTCGCCACCAACCAATCAAAAATCAACCATATTATTACCCTCTCCATCAACCAATCAAAAATATTATTACCCTCTCCACCAACCAATCAAAAATCAAACATATTATTACCCTCTCCATCAACCAATCAAAAATCAACCATATTATTACCCTCTCCATCAACCAATCAAGAATCAACCATATTATTACCCTCTCCACCAACCAATCAAAAATCAACCATATTATTACCCTCTCCCCCAACCAATTAAAAATCAACCATATTATTACCCTCTCCATCAACCAATTAAAAATCAACCATATTATTACCCTCTCCATCAACCAATGAAAAATCAACCATATTATTACCCTCTCCACCAACCAATCGTAATCAGCCATATTATTACCCTCTCCACCAACCAATCGTAACAGCCATATTATTACGCTCTCCACCAACCAATCGTAACAGCCATATTATTACCATCTCCACCAAGCAATCATAATCAGCCATATTATCACCATGTCTACCAACCAATCATAATCAACCATGTTATCACGCTCAGTGTAGACATGTTTCTGAATATAAGGCTAGCAGATAGTAAACTAGCAGGTATATGGCATAGATGGAGGCTGTAGATGAAGGCTGTAGATGTTTGAGGCTGTAGACAGAGGCTGTAGATGTTTGAGGCTGTAGATGGAGGCTGTTGATGGTGGACACTATTAATGGTGGAGGCTATAGATGAAAACTGTAGATGGAGGTTGTAGATGGTGGCGGCTGTTGGTTGGCAGCTGTATTTTTCTGCACCCTGTACATATGCAGTCTCTGTGGGCCTCCTCTCCATCCCATGAACATTCAAGGCCCCATAAGGGCTCCCTTCACGCAGGGACCCTGGGTAGTCAGTTCCACTATTCCCCCTGGTGTGACACCCCTGACTTCCATGAAAACTATAGTTAAAAAAAGGATCCATGATTTTTAAATGGTTAGGAGAAAAACGAAAGAGCCAAAATTAAAACATGAAGTAACAGGGTTTGGTGGGAGAGGGCGCAATAACCCATTTAGGAGTAAGTATTGGCCGAGAATGACTCCCTTGATGTCGGCCCTGATGCATAAACCCCAATGCTAAACGAGGTTATAAGCTTCCCTTATTTGTTAGCTAATTTTACCTTGTAGCTCCAGTGCAAAACTAAAGAGGCAAACATCAGACACCAAACATGTCTTGGATGATCGACTGTATTTGGGCTAAGAGGGACATTGTGGACATTTCCCATCACCATAAAGCCTTACCATAAACTGTTTTCAAAGCTCCTGTTTCAAAGGATTTAAACATGAAGGAGATGCCTTTTAAATTCACATTTCTAAAGAATTCCTCTCAAAGCATTAGAAATTTCAGAGGACCTCTTCATCTCTCAGAATCTGGCCCACTTCAGATGAAGGGAATGGGACACCACTAACATCATCTTCATGTTGAGAAAATAATTTTTAGTATTGCTCCACAGGTGATAATGTACGTACAATTTTAACAGTTTTACCTGATTTCTATGGTGACACACTAGCCAGTTTACTGAGTATTGTACCTGTCCAAACCTACACAAGCATAACATGGCCCACGCTACTTCCTTATGTCTATGAACATTTATTCTCTGTACAAGTATAAACATGCAATATACACTCACTGAACACTTTATTAGGAACACTATTAGGAACCCGATGTGGTCTTCTGCTGTTGTAGCCCATCCGCCTCAAAGTTCGATGCGTTGTGCATTCCGAGATGCTTTTCTGCTCACCACAATTGTACAGAGTGGTTATCTGTGTTACCGTACCCTTTCTGTCAGCTCCAGCCAGTCTGGCCATTCTCCGTTGACCTCTCTCATCAACAAGGCGTTTCCATCCGCAGAACTTCTGCTCACTGGATGTTTTTTCTTTATTGTACCATTCTGAGTAAACTCTAGAGACTGTTGTGTGTGAAAATCCCAGGA